>NHNY01000026.1:0-344398 GCA_002786065.1 Microcyclospora pomicola | reverse complement strand
ACCAATTTCATCCATTATGGCCTCAAAAGAAGGTAGTATTCTCCTTGCAATGCAGGCTTTCAAGCAAGGCCAATTTCAGTCCATCAATGCCTGTGCAGCTGCCTACCAAGTCCCTGTAACCACACTCTGGAGAAGAATCAATGGAACACCTTCAAAGGCAGATTACAAGGTCAAAAACAAGAGGCTGGATTTACATGAAGAGATGGTGATAATAAACAAGATTCTGGAACTGGATAGGCAGGGATTATCCCCATCAATTGGCATAATCAAAGGCATGGCAGACTCAATATGCCAGGCCAAAGGTGCACCACCAGTTGGCATGAAATGGGCCAATACATTCATAAAAAGGACACCACAGCTCAGTGTGAGACTTGGTAGGGCATATGAATGCCAGAGAAGGCTATGTGAGCAACCACAGATCATACAAGGCTGGTTTGACCTTGTGAGGAACACAATCAACAAGTATGGCATCCAGAATGAAGACATCTACAACTTTGATGAAACTGGCTTTCAAATGGGCCAGATATCTGCCTCCAAGGTAGTCACTGCCACAGAGGGAGAAGGGAGACCTAAGCAGATTAAGCCAACTAATACTGAGTGGATCACCCTCATACAAGGTGGCAGTGCAACTGGCAGAGCCATACCTGTATTTATCATCTTCAAAGGCAAGGAATACAACAAGGCATGGTTTGAAGGCCTACCACCAGACTGGGTATTCAGTGTGAGCCCAAATGGCTGGACAACAGATCAAATTGGATATCAGTGGATCCAGCACTTTGACAGGCATACAAAGGCATATACAATTGGATCTAAGAGGCTACTGATTCTGGATAATCATGGTAGCCATACCACCTCAGAATTTAGGCAATTCTGTGAGGATCAAGGCATCATATTGTTATGGATGCCACCACATTCATCTCATATATTACAGCCTATGGATGTTGGTTGTTTTGGTCCATTGAAACAGGCCTTTTCAAAACAGAACCAGGGCCTGATCCAGAGGCACATATTCCACATAGATAAACTGGCATTTATCCACAGTTTCTATATGGCACATACACAGGCAATTACCAAGGCCAACATCCAAGCAGGTTTCAGAGGAGCAGGCATCAATCCATTCAATCCAGAGGTTGTTTTAGCTAGGCTTGATCCATTGCCAATATCTCTGCCATCAAGTCAGTCATCAAGCCATTCATGGCAGCCCCAGACACCACATAATGCATTGCAAGTCACTAGGCAGACTACAAGCATTAAACACAGGCTCCAGAGGCACCAAAGTAGCTCACCAACCCCCATATATGACATGATTGAGCAGTTGTCAAAGGGAGCCACAATTATGGCTACAACAGCTGCCTTGTTCCAGGCACAGGTCCATGATCTACAACAGGCTAATGAGGCCTTTCACATCAGAAAGAAGAGGAAGAGAGGCCCAATCAGATCAGACATTCCACTGTCAGTTGAACAGGTATCAAACATGCCTACTCAATTGGTAGAAGTTGAGGGAGAACCAGAAGTTGAAAAGCCAGCCAGAAAGGCACCAACATGCACCACATGCCACACACAAGGCCACACCAGAAGATCTTGTAAACAGCTATTGCCACAGCTCTTAGCTATCATATAAACCAAGAATCAAGCCTTTTCATTAAGTGGTTATGAAGTTATCATGCATTGAAGGTGGCAGCTTGGAATCTGGCATTTCACACCCCCGTCCATTTCACACCCCCGACCTCCGCGTTAGTGGATGTCTACTTCCAACCTATACCGTTATTCGATCACCTTCGCGGACTACTTCTTACATCGACGAAGAGATGAGATCGGGAAGATGCTGCTCATAAGCGCCAGCATCATCATCATCACCACACTCGCGCCCAAAAGACGTAATGCGAAGCAAACGGAAAGGAAACGATAGATTGATTGAGGATGAAGGGTGATGGGGTGGACAAGGTGAGGATATATGTAGGTATGGACTGGCGTGTACCCTAGCTTTCATCATTAGACGACGAGATGATGACGGAATGCAGGCTTGGGGTTGCAAGAATTCCGGTTGATGGAAGACATTGACGGATAAGGTAGGGCGTATGGTGTGGATTTGTGGAGATGAGATTGGAAGGAATCTACACTTCACGTGAAGGCGGGAATATACATGTGGATAGAGATATGGATATCTACACCTGACACCAGGCAGTGCACGCACGCATGCAAGTCTACCGATGTCCCTCCACACGCCATGGCGGATATATGAATCATATGAATCGACTCCCCCACACATTCGAAAGGGCAGAAATATAAACGATATGGGAAAGAAAAATTTACAGCACTGAGAGACTCATAAAGAAAGCGCATCACGCGACCCCCCTCATGCGGCCTCGCGCTCCGTCTTCTCATACGCGACACCGTGGCGATCGCCACCAACGCCAGTGTGCTCGTTGCCGGAGCTGCCCTCGCTGGGCTCTTTGCCCTCGAGCATCTCGCTGTGCTGCTGGATGCCGTGGCGGTCGCCCTGAGAGATCTGGTGTTCCTGGCCTTCGGGCTCGCCCTTGGCCGGGGTCCAGGCGAGGTAGTCGCGGCGGACCTCGACGTAGTCGTATGCGAACTCGCCCAGCTGGTCGTCGTCCATGCCGAGCAGCTCGGCCTCCTCGGACGCGCGCAGGTGCAGGCCGGGGATGTAGTTGATGGCGTACGCGAGCACGGCCGACATGACGAAGGCGTAGGCTGTGGCGGCTGCGATGTAGGCGACTTGGATGTAAAGCTGTTTCCAGTTGTGCTGGATCCACGCGCCGTTGTACAGGCCCGTGTTGACGCCGTCCAGGCCGATGATGTAGGTCGCCGCGAAGATGCCGTTGAAGAAGAGACCGATCATGCCGGCGACGCCGTGCTCGGCGAACACATCCATCGCGTCGTCAATCTTGATCCAGTACTTGATCTTGGTTGCAAAATTGCACACGACACCGGTGGCGATGCCGAGCACGACGGAGGCCCACGGGGGAATGAAACCAGAGGCAGGAGTGGCAGCGACGAGGCCGGAGATGGTGCCGGAACACCAGCCGACCATGGACCACTTGCGGGCCAATCTCCAGTCGAGCAACACCCAGGTCATGGCGGCGAACATGGCGGTGATGTTGGAGTTCCAGCAGGCCATGGTGGCGCGGAGGTTGGCACCAAACGCAGAGCCACCGTTGAAGCCCAACCATCCGAACCAGAGCAAGATCGTGCCGAGGGTGATGAGGGAGACGTTGTGGGGACGGAAGTTCAACATCATCTTCTCCTGACGCCTGCCGAGCACCATCGAGTATGCGAGCGCGGACATTCCAGAGCCGATCTCGACGGGTCCTCCACCAGCGTAGTCGTACACACCCCATTTGTAGCCCCATCCACTTGCATTCCATGCCCAACATGCGATCGGGCAGTAGACGAGGGTGGCCCAGGCGAAGATGAAGACCATCATGGGGATCAGACGACCACGCTCGGCGACGGCACCGACGACGATGGCGGCAGTGACGGCGCAGAATTGCATCTGTGGTGGCAGGTCATGTTAGTCGGTCGTCCCAACACTGCGGACGCAACACCACGTGACCACATACCTGGTAGAAGGCATAGAGAAGATCGGGAACAAGCGGGCTACCCTGGCTGGGTTGCGCCAGAGTATTTTGCAGGCCGAATTTCTTGAGATCGCCAATGAAGCCATTGGTGGCGGTGTTGCTGAACGCGAGCGAATAACCCCAGAAATACCACTGGAATGTGATGACGGAGCTGGACGCCATACACGCCCAGATCATGCTCAACGCCGACTTTCGCCGAGCGAGACCGGAGTAAAGGAAGGCCAGACCCGGTACCATGATCAGCACCATCGCCGAAGCGACGATGATGTACGCCTGGTCACCCGCGGCGAACCATTGGTTCAGATTGGTTGTGCCTGGTGGGCGAGAAATGGTTAGTATGCGAATGTTGGGATTTCGCGACTTCTGTCGGGGTGATGATGGTCGGTGTTGGACATACTGGAATCACCTCCGATCGCCTCGTAGCCTTCGGTGTAGTTGTAGACGGCGGGTGCTCCGACCCATGCGTACGACATATTGGCGGTTGGGCAGGCCTTGGCCTAGATATCCTGTTTGCCTTCGAACAGTGCTGCTGCACGATGGTAGTCGGCGCTCGTGTGCTCGATACAGAGCTTGACCCGCTGGGCGCTCGGGGCGTGAAGTGGCTTCGTGCAGTAGAACACCTTCCCGCCAGAAGGTGTCGTGATTAAAGATGATATACAAAGAAAGAGAGAAGACAAGATCCAAAAGGCAGCGCACGAGAATGGGACGCGAGCTGGGGGGTCTTTATTATTATGATGATGGGGGCACGAGCTTCCACCAGGCCAGCGTCTCCGACCAGCGCGCCCATACATCACTGCTCCCACCCAAACGCTCGTCAGGATCTACCCGTTCCAGCTCTACTTTAGCGGCGGCGGCGGCCATCTAACTCGGTTGAGTCGTTGGTCCACAGCCAAATCGAAGGCCCATAGGCGCATCTCTTTGGCCCTTATCATGCACGGAACGGCTGCTTCGCCTCTAAGTTCTGGGGGCATGGGATGCACGCAAGCTAGGACGAGGTGAAATGCTTGGCGATGCCCGGGCATTGACATGGATAGGGAGGATGTTGCATGCTCGATCGAGATTGACAATCACGGCCACGTCGTTGTTAAGTTGGATCTGCGTCTGCAGATTGGTCTCCCATTGGAAGCATGGAGGCAGTGGTCGTGGCCTTTTCATGTTTCCAGAATCATGTCTTCCGCCTTCGATCTCAACAGGACCCCAGGTAAACGTAAGTACTGACGTCGTCCCGACGAAGAACAAGTCCCGGGATCCTCGCGTGCCAAACCACACATCTTTAGCCTCTTCGTCCATGCACGACGGCGATGGCTGGATGAGGGTAGACGAGGTGGAGGGCGCGCATGGTCATACGACCAGACCCACGAATAATGTGCTGGTCGACTCCCGACTGCCAAGCCGAGCCTTATCGCTGCTCCGAACGGGCGGAAGTTTGTGGATGGATACGGGATGGGTCGGTGGTGGAGGTAAGAAGAAACTCTGGCTCTGACGTTGGCCGGCGGGCCGTCGATTGGGTAAGTCGCCCGCGCTGATTGGGTGCTGATAACGACAGCCGCATCCGCTCTAGCACCAGGGCCTCTAGAACATCACGGGCGTCAACACGTCCCCCCATGTCGAGATTCGCACGTTGAAGCCACAGACACATGGCAAACCACACGCCGTCCTTGGCGCCACCCTCGCCATCTCGCGATCCCTAGCCCATCAACATATCGGCAATGCTTGGCTGGATCTCACCTCTGTCGCGGACCTGGTCGATGTGTGGCTTGGCGCGGCTAGAGGTCGACCTCCCATGCTCCGGCATCGCGGCTGACGATAAGGAGGATGGGAAGCATGCCATGTCTGCATACTGATTCGGTGGTCTCAGATTATTCTTGCTATTGACCAACCGCCCATTAATTGTCATCAAGGCTGAGCAAGCTAGCCAGTCAAATCGATAGCATTCCTTCAGCCACCATCTTCGACATAGATTGGATTGTACATGGTCCACGGGATGGACCTCAGGCCAAGTCAGACCCTCATCCATGAACAGACCTCATGCTCTCACCACCAGGCTTATCAGACGGTCAACGATCAGATACCCCAGAGGTACATGTGTAGTCGATGGTGTGCATATGATCCATGCAACATGGACGATTAGAGTTGTTTCGATGCAGTCTCTCGGAACCGCTCGTGATTGGTATCTGGCAAAGATATGAGATCAGGCTGTAGACTCCTGCAATCCGGGTCCAATCTTAGACTCTACATTGCTTTTGTCGAATGTACCTGAGGCGTGATTCGTCACGACACGAGAATGGAGCATGTCAGTGAGGTACATATCCCGCTCGTGGTAGTACATTCTTTAATAAAAGCCCCGTTCGATCGAGGCCCTAGCTCTGAAACACTCCGCTGAACATTGACTGCAATACGTCTTGTAGAAAAGACAGCATTCGGACAGTCGGACAATGCATTCGATACTCCGTATATCAAACTTCAAAGTCCAAGGCATGGCTGAGCCATCATTCTTGATCGACTTCACCTGCCCACTAGCCGCCTGAACCTCCAGATTCCCGACATATCTCCAGCCAGACTCCTACCCTGCTTATCTTACATGCTACGATCATCTGCCTGCATGTCCGTCTATCACGACAGGGTGCTGCATATGCGATGTGATAGATCGTGGATGTGAGATGGATCATTGCCTAACTATTGTTGCCAGCACAACAGCATGCCTGCAGATGCCAAGCAGATAGGGCGTGGTTCTATAGTTGTTGGTTGCATCTCCATCGTGATGTGATCGATGATTCAAACTGCAGCTTTATCTACCTTACAGTGTAATCGTACACCTCTCCTCCCCATGCTATGCCTTGACACAAACAGATCCGACTCTTAGTGGGGTTTGAGCCCTTGTTCGTGAAGAGTGCAGTAATGCAAGCATGAGAATCACGGCTCAGAAGACATTGATATCACGTTTTACAACTCTGCCTACGACTACAGGTTTGATTCCTTATCCCTCATCCCTTATCCCTTATCCCTCTTTCCTCTTCCGTTAATGTAGGTGTGTGGGAGATATCGTCGCAATACTAGTACCATACCGTACAGCACGAACTTATAGCTTCAGCTTCTTGCCATACTTACGTCGATGGACCAGCTTGGCTCCGTCTCGACCAAATCTCGAAGATATAAGATAGTAGATAGATAAAACCATCTCATGGTCCAAAGCACGCGTACAAGTCAGGTCAGGTCATCTGCCGTGATCGATACTCCTTTGAGAGATGTCTACGGAGAATTACTCCACAATTCCACACAGGAACAACAGTGCAAGCCCATGACAGCGCGATCTTTCTCCACGGCTGGCTTCTTCTGCTTCTCATGGCTCCGTAGTGATGCTTGTATGTTGAGTACCCTTCGTGTTTTGTAAGGCGTGGAAGGAGGATTTGTTTCGTCGTTCGTGCTACTGACAATGGCAGAGTGAGGGAATGGGACGTCGAAGAGTCGTTTCTGATATAGGCGGATCCGGTACTGATTTGGACGTGTAACTGGTACCTGAATCTTGGGAGGGTTCGGTGTAAGACGCCGACGACGCGAATTCAATACTGCCGATATTGTAAGGTGAGTTGGTCCATGATTGCCGTGTCCGCCGGATCACGGGTGGCTGCTGAGATCATCGAGGTTCGGTCCGTTGAGCGACGCTGCACTTGATATTCCTTGGTGGATTTCCTGTCAGACGATCCTAGCAGCAGGGCCTCGTTTGCAATCCTCAGCAGCACGAGTAGATCTGCTGTATGCAAGATAGTAGTCGTACTGGCGAGCCGAGGGAGATACATGTGCACTGACATGTCTGCTGCTCAAGCTCGAGCACGCATGGCGTCTTACCAGCGAAGAGAAGACTCGAAGCTGCTCGGTCTGGTCTTCGTCTGGCTGGACGCCAACGCCTGTCATCTGCAGCCTTCTCGACAGATGGACGTGCGGCCTCAAACATCAGTCAAGGCAGGTAGGTGGATGTTAAACACATCTCAGACCACCAGTGAATCCTACCCCACAGCGAGACAATCATCGAGGATCCCCATCAGCTCATCGCGATCCTGCCTCGCTCCACCCTTCCACTGCTCCACCTCATCGATCTGCATCGGATCATCGACGGCCGCATGCGCGTCGAGTCCATTCGCAAGCCGATGGCCCGCAACGCCATTTGCCTTTGGCGGCGCCTCGAAATCCGGATATTGCGCGAGCCACAGCCGCTCGCCGAGGAACGGGTCGCGGCGTAGGTAAGAGTCCTCGAGCTGCAGCGCGAGATGCAGGTCGTCGATCTGGATCGGCTCGCGGTGGGCGCGGACGTCCATCTCGACCGGCAGCAGACCGGCAGGGTTGCGCTGAATGAGGCCCCGTTCGAGCTCCTCTTCTTCTTTCCGCTGCTGGCGACGGAAGGCGGTGGTGTGGATGGCGCCCTCAGCATTCGAGCGCGAGTGCGCGCAGAACTGGCTGAGCATTTCCTTCATGAAGAACTCGGTCGCCAGCTCGACGTATTCGGCGACCGCCTGCACAGAGCCCTGCGCGCCCGGGACGAGCCCAGCTTCGTAGCAGATCGGCTCGATGCGGTTCTGGATATCGCTCTGCGCGGGGAACTCGAGCGTCTCGGCCGCCAGAGGCTGCGCATATCGTCGTCGAAGCTCCAGGTCCCAATTCGTCTTCGCCAGACCACCTGCGCCAGCTGCCTGGGGTGCGCTCTCCGGCGCTTTCACCATGAGTTCATGTCGGTAATCCGCGATATCCTTAAATCCATCATTGACCGCATTCCCGGGCTCTTTCAACGACTTGATCCGTTTGCGATCGCGTGCATGCAGCGCCATCGTCTCCCGCTTCAATCGCTCCTCCGCCTTGTCGTTGGCGCCTCCCGCGCCGGCATTTTTGGATGTCGCGGTAGGCTTGTCCGTGGCCACGACCCATGGCGCGACATCGGATGGAGGTGGATCGCGGAGGGTGTTGGTGTACAGTGCCGCCAGCAATGTGTTGTGGAGGTGAAGCGTGGAAACCGGCGAGCGCGAGGGGTCGGTCGATGTGATGACGGACGGCGCAGACGAGAGCAATGGCTGAAGGACCCAGCTCAGTTCCGCTTGATTGAGATTTCCTACCCAGCATCAGAAATCGTCCCACGTTAGCTTGTATAATTCTTTCGCCTCGCTACACGCTGTCTTCTGTACCATCCTCATTCTCCCACCATCTCCATCCGCGCAAAGTGAAAGACCAAGACAAACGATAAGAACTCACCCAGCACGAACGCGCTCAACGCGAGTTTATATTCCACCCACTGCTGTCCCAGCGCGGCCTTGAGCTGCGTATAGATGGCCTCGCAGTCGACGCGGGGCACGATCGGGCGCCCATTCTTCAGCGCCGCGAGGCCTCCAAGCGCTGCTCCGCCCGCCGACTGCGGTGTCGACAGCGCCTTGTTGGTGAGCGTGGGCGAGGCGCCGGAGAGCGTGAGATCCGCCGGATTCATGGCTGCGGCTGCGGCTGCTGCTGTTACCGCGCCGGCTGGAGCATGAAGGGCTGGTCAGGCGTTGTGCGGGCGCACAAAGAGGGAGGAATGCGCAAGTCGCACGCGCGAGGGTGTAGATCGGAGGAGATGGCCAGATGCGAGGGGGATCGTAGAGGATCGCTGAGGTGATTCGAAGCCGATGCAAAACTCCCTGTATGCAGATATTGAGTACCAAATAGCCCGTAGCCAATAAATAACCCACGTCCGCCAGACAGAGAAAAGGATAACAGCAAGATCCGTGAACAGCGAAGCGTGCAAGCTCTCCCTCACCACGATTCCCCACAGGTCAACAATATCATCTCTTTCGCTGTGGTATTCTTCTTCTCTTTTCCTTCGCTTGCTCCCGACAATACGAACGACCGGGCTATTGAGGGGAATGATGTCGCACGCGCGCGCGCAATGGCAAAGCAGTAAAGTCGGCGGGTGATGCTGTGCTGTGGGGATTAAGGTTTGGCGGGTGGGCGGGCGGCCGCGGCGGTCCACATGGTCAGGTCGTGGGGAGGATGACGAATACTGGAGTTTGAGAGACTGGAGTGATCGCGGAGGGAGATGCGTGAAGATGGACGGGGAGATGTGATGTACGATGACAAGCTCGTGAATATGGTAGGGTAGAGACCTAGGTGATATTGTAGCAGTGGACCATGAATGCAACAAGAAAGTACAGTACCCACAGTACGTACACCATGCTACAGCAGAGTCTCAATACGGGAAAGTTCTTGATATCATTTCCTCCGGTGGCATAGAATGAGTATGGTTACCGCTCGAACGCTATGAAAGAAGTAAGTTATGTACAGTAAATAGACATGTAACGTGACAAGACGTAAAGTGAGATGATCCGGGGCATCTTGGGCGAATGTACCCTCAGAGCCTGAGAGGGTAGGATATCCCAGCCGAAACCTCACAGCAGATTTTGGAACGAAGAAACAGAGAGGACGTCTTCGCGTTCAGCCCGTCTCGTCACCGTCCTCCACTTCCGCCTCCCAATCAATCCACTGCCATCTCTCCTCGTGCCGGACCGGCTCCACGCGCATCCGTCCCCACGCATCCACGCCCTCCTCCGGATGCACGAGCACAATGGCCTCGACAGCCACGCTTTGCGTCTTCGTCGACACGGGCAGCTGGTACTGGAACTTGCCACGCACGATCAGCTCAAAGGGGTGCTGGAGGACTTTATGCCAGCGCGCCGAGCCGCCGGACTCTGTCTTGTTGCCGGGCTTCATGAGCTGTAGCGTGCCGGTCGAGTACTGCCGATTGCGGGAGAAGACTTGGCTTTCGAAGGTGAGGGGCACGTCGAAGTGGAAGATGCGGCCGAGGAGGACGGTTTGGGCGTCGGCTTCTTCGTCGCCGTCGGGCGGCATAGGATCGGTGCCGTGGTCGACACCGCCGCCAGAGGATGAGGGCTGACGCCAGTGACTTGTGAGATCTTTGGACTTCGACTGATCAAGGTCTCTTTCACGCTTGGCTCGTCGTCTGCCCTGCGGCGCGGGAATTGTTTCACTCGTTGACAGCATTTCAAATTTTGGCCCCAGATGCTTGCTCGAAGCAAACACGTTGATGTCCATGTCGAAGATGGAGACGCTCAGCGCATTCGGGTTGATCGCGCCAACCACAAGATCCAGCATGACTTCCTCATCCGTCGCGAGGATGTGGTCCATCTTGCTGATCTTCAAGTCGCTCAAGGGTCTGTCAGACATAAAAAGCAGGAAGATTGTGATGGCGGCCACGCCAACGAAAACGCCGGCTGACAGGCAACATCCGCGGAACCGCCCACATGATCTCGATCTCGTCGACGCACCATAATATTCATCACCCTGTTGAGAATTGCCGCTGTGAAGTCGTCGAGGATGCCGTGTACCTCGTTGTGTCCGGACCGAGCCTATCAGAGGAGTCCGCTCGTCGTCCGCACCTTCGCCGTCAAAATCAAAAGATTGCTCGTGCTTCCTCGTGAATAGTCCTGAGGTTTTCCGAGGGATGCTCGGGTTAGGACTGCGAGGCGAGTGTGGCCGAGATGTGATGGAACCCAGATGGGTACTTCGCGGCTTGGAGGCTTGCGTGAACGGCGAATCCGGGTCCAGACCAGAGTGATGCGCCCCCGAACGACCAAACTTTCCTATATGTCTGGCGTGATGAGATCGTACGGTGCCGGTTTTGCTGTCGGGACTATCGACATCGTGATGTTGGTTGCGGGAGAATTTCATGCTTCGCTTCCCAGCGACTTTGCGATCGTCCAGCATATCGCCAAGATTTCGAAGGCCATTGCGCTGTTCCGCTGTGCTATGGGAAGAGGTCACGCTTGGGGTTCGTGAGTGATGTCTGGGCCGTCTGACAGGTTCCGGCGGATTTGATTCGTATACGAAGGTTTCGTCGCTGTCAGAAGTGTTTGCCTCGTCTACAGCATTTGCCACGCGTGCTTCGAAGATGTCGGCTTTGGAGGAGGCTGCGTGGACAAAGATATCAGATCAGCGTTTGTTATTGAAGTCGATAGGCACGAAAGGATCATAAAAGCATCCATGGCGTGCACAAACACAAATGCAGACATCGAGGACTTACCGGTACCTTGATTGATGCTCCGCGATTTCTGCGACGCCTTCTTCCGCTCCTTCTTCGGTCGTATAGTTTCGTTACTTGGCTTTAGTCTGAGACTTCCACTCGCATCCCCACGACCCATTCCATTGCGATCGCCGAGTGCATTGAGCGCCGATTGCGGAACGGAAGCCACGACCTCCGTTTCCACCGTCATGTTCTGCTTGCCGTCTCCCTGCCGTGACTTCGCTGTGGTCAGCCCGCTGAATGAGCTTTTCGCCGCCGTCTTGGGCTTCGTGGCTGCGATGCTGGATTGTGATGCGGACTCTCGACGACCACGTTTGGAGTCGCTCTTGCTGCCCGGACTCTCGCTTCCACTCTCGGTTGGTTGTTTGCTGGTGTCTTTTTTGTCTTTTGCCGGTTTGTCTGAGGATTCTCCAGTCGGCTTTAGGTCTGCTGCCGCTTGCAAGGCAGCAGGACTCGTGTCAATCGCATCCGAACTGTTTTCCTGCACTGTCTCCAGCGTAGACTTTCCAGATGGTCCTCTTGTGGGTGGCTTCGCCGGTGCCTGCAGCTGCTGTTCCAAGCTCCTCGAATCGTCACTTTGTTGCTTCGGCAAGACTTGTGATGCAGCAGGGTTTTGCGGTGTCACGCTTTGCACATTAATGCTCGGGCTCGCGGTCGGCTCCGGCATTTTTACCCCGACATTTGATCCCCTCTTCGAATTGACCTGAGAAGGCGGAGGGGACTTCAGTCGAGGAGAGACGGGCCATTGTGGCGTGCTATCTCCAGAACCCCCGCTGGCGCTCTTGCTGGATCTAGGCAGACGAGGGATGCCCTCGGACACTGCTCCGGAGTGTAATTGGGGTATGCTGGTAGCGGAGAGAGCTCGTTGTATTGCGGCAGCAGACGGTTGTGTCGCGACACTCGTGGCCAGTGCGGACGGCCGACTGTCTTTCCGCACGGGAGATGTCGTGCGCGAGGTCTGTGGGCTCATACCCCCAGCTGGCGACGCAGTCAGTCGGGTGGACGAGGACTGCCGCATCAGCTGGGATGTGGGTGTCGGGCCTGGCAGGGACGTCTGGCGACCAGCATTCCGTCGAGGGATGGTAGTATTGGTGGTGTCCTCCGCCGCATCACTGCTTCTTGTTGCAGACTCTCCCGTAGGCTCCTTCCCACTCATGGCGGCGGAGGTGTTGTTATTGCTTGCCATGCCCACTTTCTTTCCGCCGCGGTTGGCGGAACCGTCACTTCGATGCGCTCAGCAGTCAGGTCCAGCAGGCATTCGGGCATGACATGCAAGTGAGATCCAGCGTTTGCGACACGTTATTCGGCGAGAATGTGTAGGTAGAAGAAGTGTTTGATTTCCAGTCGTTTCGAGAACCGAGGTCGTGCGACCTGACGCTGTTTGCTGTTTGCAGAGGCCTGTGAGCGAGCACAACAGGCGACACTGCTCGGCGGCGAAGACTGACGAAGGGAGAGCGTCGAATGGAAGGTCAGCAAGCAAGCGAGTGTGCGCGAAGATGTCGAGAGAAAGATGGACAGGCAGTAGGTCAGAGTGAGGTGGTGAAAATCAAGAAGTACAGTCTGGTCTGAGTTGATGACATGTCCCGTCTCCCCAGCCCGCGTCACAGGCATGTACCTATACTGCAGCACTCGTATTACCGTAGACTACAGTAGTACCTGAGGCGCACACATCGATATAATCGTCACCTGATGATGAATCGTCCACCAACACTCGCAGAAAACACTGATCTGCCACGTTTCACACATGCCTTTTCCTGCAGCAGCTGCTTGTCTGGAGGATCCATCATCAAAACAAAGTAATCAGCACTAGACGCCCATCTTCACCGCACAACAAGAATCAAGGAAGAGACCAACTCAGATCAACCTGCATGCGAATAAGCAGACGGGAATACTGTAACTTAGCTGCAGCCTATGCGAGATCCCTATCTCACCTTATAAAGTCCTCCGTCGTACATACTAACAGCACACTGCACACTACCTCCCTCACATCCAGCATGATTAGACTTCCACCAGTCGTGCATGACATCGCATCGCATCGCATAACATCGCATCTTACCAGGCCCACGGACAGTAGTAACCCAGGATCGCAGGAAAGCCTCCACGGCGACAGCCAACGTGGCAGTGCGCGCGGCCAATAAATCCAGCCCGGTGCCTGGTGCGCCTCACTGCACACCGCCTCTTATGTCGTCGATTACCTCACCTGATCGTCAGCTGGCGACTGGATGGCGGTGCTAAAAGCGCGGTGCCTTTGTGCTTTACTACTGTAGCTGACTACTGTATTATTGCATAGGATATGGTGTGGTTGAGGGCTAGGTTCTACGGTACTGTATTGTCGCTAGGTAGTAGGGTTGATGGAGTGAGGATTGTAGTTCTGTGGCCTTGGTCGTCGTAGAAGGTAAGGTACAGGTAGTGCTATAGTGGTCTGGGTATGATGCATGGAAGAAAGTGATGCGGCGTGTCCTGGTTCATTCTTCTGCTTGCCGGTTTGTGTGGCATTTCTGGCGGATCCGGCCGGATGTCGCACTTTTCTCTGCCTATGCAATAAGCAAGGCGCAAGGATGAACACCCGACGTGAGCATGGTCGTTACTTTGTGATGCAGCAGAAGACGAGTTCCAAGCACAGTCTGAATGCGCAAGAAGTAAGATGGGTCAAGGGACATGATGGATGTGCATCGTCGTTGATCTGCCAAAAGTTTCGAGGGACACCGCCTCCCTCCTACCCTACGTCCTACCAAGCAAGAAGCAAAAAAGTCCGCACGAGCGCCATCATTTCTCCTCCAAATCCCATCTCGTTTCCCAGCACTCCCTTTCCAGCGAAAAGAAGCAAAAGACCCCTGCACGCCAGAAGCAAAGAAGCCACTAAATCCACCGTCCCTCCATCCCGCCATTTCCATCCATTGCCCGCCATCTAGCAACATGCATTGCAGATGGGGCACATGGTCGTTATAGTGTCGTGTCGTAAAGTGAAAACAATTCAAAGTGCGCTTGTTTTGGCCGTCGGCGCGCTCACGTCGTGTGGTCGTAAGAACAAGCTTCAAAGCCTTCATCATGCCACGTCGAGACGAGGTGTGCTCGAACCGTAGCTGCCAAAGGCAAGCAGCAAGAGAAGTCCAGCATCACTACGTGCTGACAAACATTCTCAAATGTCCATCATCTCCGTATCCAGCTGCTCATGGTTGAGCACGTCGTCCGCCGGCCCCCAATTTCCCTCATACACAGTTGCCCCAGCGCGGCGGCGTTTCTCCACCCAGACAACGCCCCCCGCACCGAGCAGCTGATCAATGGTTGGTCGTCGATCTGGGTCCGGGTTGATCATCCATTGGACAACCCGGTCAAGCGCTTCCGGATCGGTTGGGTCGACCATGAAATTCGGTGGTTTCACGAGGTCCAAAGTCCGACCTTGGTTGGGAGACGGTATGGCAGGCTTCAAGAAGCTGAGATCATCATCGTCGTCCGCGATAGCGCTGCCGAACGAGTCATTGGAAGCAGCGTTCAGCAGCTCAATCGGATCGCCAGATTCGTCACGCACAAGACTGCTCTCAGAACTCCAGGTCAGGCTGGGTAGGTCGCTCATGTCTCCCGCACGCAGCCGTTGCCATGAAGTGCCGTTGTCAGGGAGAACGATGTTGCCGGCCATTTCGAGCATGATCATACCAAGCGCAAAGATGTCGGCCGGCTTATCGAAACGTCCGGAAAGAACCTCGGGCCCGATATATTCACGGTCACCTTCGCCTTCCAAGCCAGCGGGTGCTGGCCACGAGCTGGCCATCCCAAAGTCACCAATCTTCAGCACACCCTCCCAGTCAATGAACACGTTCGCCGGCTTCAGGTCAAGATGAATGAAGTTCGCATCGTGAATGGACTTGACGCCTTGGCAAAGCTCGGACATGATCTTCCAGATCCTAAAGTCATCGAGCCTGCCCTTGAAACCGGTCGACTGCAGGAAGTCTTTCAGGTTGCCATTCTCACAGAACTCGGTCTGAATATAGAGATGATTTTTAGCTTCCCAGCTGTCCTTCCACTCAATGATGTGCTCATGCCCACGCAAAGCTTGCAGGATCTGAACCTCACGGATCTTCCGTTGCCGGTCTTTGTTACCCATGTAGGGGCGGCGAGATTTCTTCACGGCCCACACACTCTGAGAAGGGCTCATGCCAGCTTTCGCAAACGATCTGCCATCAAGCGGCTTCTCGACCTTGTAGACTTGGGAGAATTCGCCAATGCCAGATGTCACCACCTGTGCGAAACGTGAGGTCAAAGCAGTATCAACATCGTTGGCGAAATAGCCAGACGACACCTTGCCGAGAGCGAGACTGCCAATGAAGGAATCCCGAGGGCCTGTGGGCGTTGCCGGAGGTGGCAGTCCGTGCAAGCTGGCACCGAAGGAAGATGAGGCGCGCTTGTCAGCCGAGATAGACAAGCTGCTTGGATCCGGGGGCGTGAATGAGTCATTGGTGTCGATGGGCGTACGGGCAAGTGACCGATCAGCGAAACCCGATGTCGAATCCGGGGAGTGGGCTGTGAAAAGCACGGCTTTAGTACGTGTAGCATCCTCGACATTCATGAACGGAAGCGATCGTGGTAATCTTCCAGTCATCGACGATGGCGAACCCATGGCACAATCCTGCTGCAAAGAGCGACTGCGCCGTCGTGAAGGCGTAGAAGCACATACTGCTGGAGTTGCGCGCAATGGAGCAAGCCTGTCATCGCCAATGCTTGGAAAATCCAAATCGAAGGCTTTGCCGTAAAGGGTATCACGGCGAGAAGGGCACTTACTCTCGTGGTCAACACCAGCATCTTGGCTGTGAGCGACCGACATTGCAAACGTGTCAGGTCCGATCGATCTCCTTCGGCCAAAGAGGCTGCTCCGCAGACTGCTGCTCTTTCCCTTCGATTCTGGTCTTGCTGTGGTGGACATGGATTTGGTCGGTGTTGGCGGTAGATCATCTGCACTGCTTTGGCTCTCCAATCGATGTGTAGGAGAGCTGTTAACATCGTCGCCGTCGATGCTGATGAAACTGCCTCTTCTGGTGGACTGATGAGGTCCAGCAAGAGAGCCAAAGATGTTGACACCCTTTCCAAAAGACTCTGGGGACGGTTTGGAGACACGTCCATTGACGTTGAACGGCGTGGTTGGGCTACCAAATTCATGCAACGGTTTGACAACCTTGCCCAGCCCAGAAGAGGGCGCAGGGGATGCGGTGATGTGAACGTGAGCGGCCTTCTTGGACGGAGTGTCGGGCATGTTTGTGCTGCTGAAGAAGTTGGTCGATGGCAGATCCATGTTACGGTTGCGCTTAGAAATCAGTCCTGTTGACATGAAGGCCTGCGGCAAGGGCTTGGCCATTTTATAGCTGTCGGGTGTCGCAAACGAATCTTGCGAGGATCCTGTTGTCTCGCTGTCCTCGTGGTGGCGGAGGGCACTGATTGGTAGGGACTTTGAGAAAATCATGTTGGTCTTGGGCTGTTCAGGCTGCGCAGTCGTTGCCACCTCAGGAGTATTTGTTGCATTTGCGCTTTCTCCAGCCACACTGGAGGTTGAACTTGATGGTGTCAAGGCGTGCGAGAGCGGATGAGGCTTTGGTGCTGACTGATAGAGTCGTTGTCCAGGCAATGGAAACATCACAGGCGGATCTTGCATTGTGCTTTTGCGGAACGGCGAGTCAAAATCAAGGCTTCGCAGGGGAAGCGGCCCGTCCAAGGACATGCGAGACTTCGCACGTGTAAGTGATGGGCCATTGGTGGATTCGCGTGTTGGATCGGCAAACAGTCGTGATCGTCCAGCGCCGGTTCGCTGCTGAAGTGTTGTCTTGCGCAGGCTGAGCGAGCGTCGAGGTGAATTGCTTGCTGGGGATGGCCACGTCAATGAGTTTGACATGACCATTTCTTTGTCCTTTTCGTCCCCCACATCGTGGTCAGAGTGTGCACCATCGAATCCTTGGTCGAAGATGTTGAAGTCGTTGCCGAGTGATGCGCCATGAAGACTTCTGCGCTTGTGTCGCGGGCTACCAAAGCTAGCAGCCTCGAGATTCATGACACCATCGCTCCTTTTGAGCGGGCTGGATTTCATCGGTGAGGCGTGCTCCTTCATGACCGGCTGGAGCAAACGATCTGGCTTCAGAAAATCAATCTTGATCGGCTCATCGCAAACCCGCGGAGGCGACTTTTTAGGAGTGGTGCTGCAGTCCATGTTTTCCTGGTCTTTGACCTTGCCGTCCGCCGAGGCGCGCCGAGTCACGCGAGGGGGCACGTTAGTCTGACTTGCATTGTCGCTCAATGCGCGGCGCAAAGGACTGTTGGGAGAAGTCCTTCGAGATGCCGGGCGCACAGGTCCAGCGCGCTTGACAGGGTACTTTGCTTTGTGTTGGGAATCGGAGGTGCAAGAAAGATGGCTTGCGCGGTGGGTCGCCGAAGGTGAGAACGGCGCGTTCGGCGATGTGTTGTAGGCGCGCGTGGTGTACAGCGAGAACCGCTGCGGCTTGGAAGGGGAGCGAGATAGCGAACGGCGGATCTCTTTGATGGACGGGAAGCCTTCGAGAGGAGAGCCAGGCGCGTGCGTGGGCGATAGCATGTGTGACCCCGGGCTGTGGTTGTGTCGTGGGGAGTATTCAAATTCCATCATTGCGAAACCATGGAGTGCAGGGGATTGGCAATGCTGAAGACAGGCGTGGGTCGAGGACGTCGGCTGCGTCGCGCGACAAGTAAGGTGATATGCACTGATGTCTTTGCGGTAGTTTGTTTACTCGTTGCTCGATCTGATGTCGATGGTGGACTGCTCCTTGAATGAGGATGTCGCGTGCGGGATTGCAGGAACGGGATGAAGGAAGGCGGTGTTGGGGGTCATGGAGGACCGATATAGATCCCTCGCAGGCGGCTGAAGCGTCGACAGCGTTCGCCAGACTCGGAGCGGCTATCGTGGAGGTGACATGGGGGTGTTGTGTTGATGTTTGCGCAACGTCGCAAATAAAGATGTGGCGGTGACGGGTGTCGAGGAATGCAGAACCTGAGGCGGCGCGCGTCGATCGATAGGCGGCAGCGATAGTCGGACTGCGGCCAGGAGAGGTGGGCGGTTAGATCGACTGGGTGAGGTTGACAATATGTGCTGGATGGCGGCGCATCCGGGTCGGTGGTGAGGGCGGAGAGGAGGGGAGGTGGTGATGATGGGGGCGGCGGTCAAGAGTGAAGACGATGGTTGGTGACGGACGCGATGGCAAGCGCACTCGAGACACAACATTCGATATCCCTGAACGTTTTAGCCCGGGGTCCGTGCGCCGACACGAAAGTCCCACGCTGGCACGAGTCAGCACATGTGACATGCATGTTTCGCGGATCGCTCCCCCAGCCCGCTGGCTATTTCGACTGCACCCGCCGGACAATAATACATTGCCTCTTATCGTGCAACTCGACTGCGAAACAATGGCGGCCAACTCGAAATCGATTATTCTCCCCGGCCCAGGTTCAGGCCTCTGTCAATCTCGATGGCGATGACAAATGCGATCCCAGGGACGACGACGATCATCCTTTTACCTGTATGACGAGTTTGAGAGGGGATCAACATCTGACAACGAGGTCGAGGAGTAGGACACTGATTGTGCCCAACATCCACAACCTTCACGACGGTAATTCGCCTGCTTGCTCGTCGTCCGAAGCGACCTTACCCACATGGGTTGTTTTGTCGACTTGACACCGACGACCACATCCACGTAGGCCTGTACGCACGGCTTACGTGGACGCACAGGGTCTCCTCCCAGAGCGCCAGGGTTCGCACGTCTGGGGTACTGTCCTAGTCACAGGACTGCCAGATCGCTCTAAAAGTCATTGAGCCGGGTTGTAAACCTCCTACCACATGTCTCGCCACCTTCCTAGCCATCGCTCTGCCTCGGGCATTTCGTGCCGCGTGTCTCGGATAGGCGCGGTGGCCCATCCTGACCAGGGCTGTCTTGCGCTATATAGCCAGGGTCTGAGACCTACAGCAATTATGCAGCTACATAGCCTACAGGACATCTATATCGGCTGGTGTTAAAACTCACGCGTGTTTCGGAAAACAACCCGCGAGACGCCCAAGTCGAACATGCCATCAACGCCGAGCATGGAGAGTTCAAGACTTTGACTGTCTCATCACCACATGATTCAGGTCCTGCGATCGGATAGCTATTGCGAGCGCCTTCTATGATGGAACTGAAGGTGAAACCATATTTGTGTGGACAAGATGCTGACGACTGATTGTCCGTCTCGTGTACTGTCTATGAATCTGTACGCGAAACTCCTTCGAGCTCAGGGATCAAGGCAACGTCATGGGTGTTACTCTCCCACACCTAATCGAGACAGTCCGGTGGCATGTTCGGAATGTTTCACTTGAACACATGTCTTGATCCCATCTTTAGCAGAAAGGCATGATCAGCTGCCTTGACATATAGCCGGACATGTATATGAAAGCCATCGTGCCAGCCCTGCCAGCTGGGTATCACTGGGCAACGACTCGTGCTCTGCACTGCCAATACATGTGCTTCGCGCTAGCTGGTGACCATCTGTGAGCTTTTCGGACAATATTTTCCGCGCATTTCTGCACTCGCCTAGGCACAAGAGCGCTTCAGCGTTCGAAAGTGACACGCCGCCATAAAGCTGAGACTGGCCTTTTCAATACAACCAATCGACGATGCTTATGGCAAGTGTCTAGGACTCTACATCGCGCAAGGCTACGTCAGAAGTCTCCGAATGAGCCTTTGCAGGCTTCCTGTTCTTCCCTTGCTTCGCGTCAGGTCGGATCTTCGCGCTCGTCCTTGTCCGCGTCACGGTCTTCCCATTCGCCTTGTTGTATTTCCGCTTCTCATCCCGACCTTCCCTGCCCTCTGCCATCAGCGCATCGACTTTCTCCTGCATCTCCTCATTTCGTGTCTTTGTCCTCGCCTGTGATGCCGCGCCGTCCTCACCCTCTGTAGTACCTGCTTCCCGTCGGTTGAACTTCAGATACTCGCCCTCCTTCAGCATCCAGTCGTCTGCGCCCTCCTTCTCCACAACCTCCAACAAGTCATCTTTCTGTCGCGCCAATCGTAAAGCCTCAGTCTGTCGCCGCTCCTCGACGATGTCTTTCCACTTCTCCACATCGCGCACAGCTCGCTGCATGCGCTCGGTCGACCACAGCAACATCGTCGCTGGCGACAAGTTCTCCAGTATTCCTATCCGCACCCCACGAGCATCGTAGAGGATTTTGTCGAGGATGACGTGCGTTTCATCATCAAAGGGGTAGACTTTCTCATCCATTTCCTGGAGTATGTCAACGACAGCAGAGATATCGCCGTATTGGTGATACAGAATGGACATGTGTGCATTGTAGAGAGCCGTAGAGCATCCAATGGCAAAAGCCTGCTGGCCGGTATGTTTCAGAGTTGGTAAGACTCCAAGAGCAAGGTTGGATCCTGGGAAGCGATTTCGAAGTATGTGCGTGCCGGATACCAGAATGGCAGGGAGAATTTCCGAGACCAGGCGTGCCATATACTGCTGATCTGCTGGATCGGGGGCCAACAGCATGGCAAGGTACTTATCAAGCTGACTAGTCAGGATGCGCCAGCATTCGTAGTCGGTCATTGCCTCCTCCAGCCTCTTTCGTTGCTTCGAAATGGCACTGCTTATATTACCCTGCGCATGTAGCGTGGTGAATGATTCAGGAACCCCCTCGGCAGTCTTGGGAATCTGCTCG
Organism: Microcyclospora pomicola; assembly: GCA_002786065.1. Lineage (NCBI taxonomy): Eukaryota > Fungi > Ascomycota > Dothideomycetes > Capnodiales > Microcyclospora > Microcyclospora pomicola. The sequence continues at coordinate 323,046 of NHNY01000026.1, read as the reverse complement.
GGAGATGGCCGTGGTTTGCGGACTCTAAGCTGCGCTGCTTCGGCCATTGGCTGGAGAGCAGCTGGAAATTGAGGTGCAGGACGCTCAACGATGATCGCAGCACGTTTCGTCGGTGCTTTGACCTTTGACGCGGAAGAGTCCACCGTGCTTACAACATCCTTAGACGGTGATGAAGGTAAAGCCGAACTAGCCTTGAACAGTCGTTCGAAGACTCTTCGTTCTGCAGGTGTTATCGTAGAAGTCCCTTCGTCTGGTACATTGCCTTGTGCATTGCCCGTATCAAATGGTATGGCATCTGGCGCTTTCTGGCGCCTTTGCGTGGTGAATGTTGTGAACCCACCAGGTCTACCATAGTTACCTGGAGTATAAGATCTACCGTTCGATGCAGCAATATTGTCCGGTTCATCACCACTCTGCTGAGCACGTTCTCTTACAGCTGCCTCCTCTCGCTGGTGAGGCAGCATAAGCGAAGGATACAAGACTCGTTGTCGACTGCTAGACCGTTCTTTTGATGCTTTCCCTTCAGCCTTGCGACTGTCCGCTACCACGATCGGCGCGCCATGCTCATCCGTCCAGCGAGCCCCCGTTTTTGGCTTGTACACTGCGTTCTGTCCCTCATCTTCAGGTTGTTCCTGTGCAGGCTGTTCTTGCGCAGATTCAGCCGATGCTGATGGTGATGTTTCACTCTGATGTCGAATGCCCTGACGCTGAATTGTCTGGGTCTGATAGAGGAATGGTAGAAAGGTATCGCAAGCTTTGGGTGCTCGCTGAACAAATCGTCGTGCGATCATGGCCGGCATGATTGAGCACACACAAATCGGGGCTGCTCCAGGTTGACGCTGCCTGATCCATTATCGCAACATCACCAATAAGAGAAATGGGAAGTGCGGAATGTGAAGCAACATTTGATGATGATCTATTCTAAGAAATATCGATTTCCAAGCTAAGGCGTAAGTGGTCGCATCTCCACCAACGCGTCTCCTGTCGCGTCGGCGTCATCGACTTTCTTCAGAAGAACCCGGACATGTCAGAACATCATTACCATGGCGATCAAGACCGAAAAGACAGGTCTAAGCGACTATGAGATTGCGCGACAGGAGAAGATCGCCAAAAATCAAGCATTGCTTCAACAACTCCAGCTTGAAGCACAGCAGACTGGGCTAGGGCCCGGCAAAGCGAAGAAAGCGACAACTTCAAGCGCACCGAAGCGCAAGCGACAGGTCGAGAAAATCAAGAAAGAAGACATTGCGCCGCGCCGAACATCTTCCCGACTGAAGGGTATCGTCGCGGACTCGGAGGTCGCGCGGCAGAAGGAGGAGGCCGAGACAGACGCATTTCAGGAAGCACAACGAATCAAGCGGTTGCGGGTTAGTGATGATATCAATCTTGTGGATGCGGTCGTGAATGGACGGACATGGAATCGAGCAGGGAATTGGTTGACGGCGGTGGGTCCGGCAAATCCTGGTGAACGAACATTCGATGCTCAGGATGTCAAACATACGACCGACAAAGAGCTGAAGGCGGTTCGCGAGCGCATGAGCAAGCTGCAGCTCTGGGAGGGCGCAGAACCGAGCCGGATCAAGATCACGCCCGAGAGGATATACAGTATGGGATTCCATCCCACCGCGGAGAAAGCATTGGTGTTTGCCGGCGACAAGTTAGGGAACCTCGGGTTATTCGACGCCTCGCAAACCGTAAAGCAAGAAGAAGCCGACGATGCAGATGAAGATGGAGACGACGACGAGAATATTGAGCCTGCAATCAGCACTTTCAAAATCCACACTCGCACGATCAGCGCTTTCCAGTTCGCGCCCACCGACCCCAATGCCCTCTACTCTGCCTCCTACGATTCCTCCATCCGCAAGCTCGATCTGAACAAAGGCACCGCCGTCGAAGTCTACGCTCCGTCAGACACCGGCATGGACGAGCCCATCTCAGGCGTGGAGCTCAGCCGCTCAGACTCCAACATGCTCTACTTCAGCACGCTGAACGGCTCCTTCGGCATCCACGACCTGCGCACCGCCGCCGCCACCGCAGACGTCATGCAGCTCTCGGAGAAGAAAATCGGCGGCTTCACGCTGCACCCAGCGAGCCCGCACCTGGTCGCCACCGCCTCGCTGGACCGCATGCTCAAGATCTGGGACCTGCGGAAGATCAGCGGCAAGGGCGACAATCGCGCCCCAGCACTGGTCGGCGAGCACCTCTCCCCGCTATCCGTCTCGCACGCCGCGTGGAACTCAGCCGGTCAGATCGCCACCGCGTCCTACGACGACACGATCAAGATCCACAGCTTCGACCCGGCGCCGTCGACGTGGACAGCGGGGCACGCGGTGGACGAAGCAGCGATGAACCCGACGACGGTGATCCCGCATAACAACCAGACCGGCCGATGGGTGACGATTCTACGCGCGCAATGGCAGCTGCGGCCCGCGGACGGCGTGCAGAAGTTCGTGATCGGGAACATGAATCGCTTCGTGGACGTGTACACGGACAAGGGGCAGCAGCTCGCGCAGCTGGGTGGAGAGGGCATCACGGCGGTGCCGGCCGTCGCTCAATTCCATCCAAGCGAGGAGTGGATCGCGGCGGGGACTGCAAGTGGGAAGTTGTGTCTATGGCAGTGAGGTGAGGCGGTCGTATAATGGTCAGCGTGGATCTGTTGTTCTTAGCATGCCGGACGTGCAGACCGCAGACTGATCTTTAATCTGGACGATCTACAAAGCAAAATATACGAGAATCTACTGTTTTATGATGAGAATGTCAACACAACTTACCGCTCACCGAAGGAAAATCTTGCTACATGTACATACCGATATCACAGTCCAGGAACATCTTGTATAGCGACGTAATCTCACCAGCCAATCTTGTTCCACAATGACCGAAGACTGGAGTAGGCGGTCTCTTTCGTGGTGGTCGGACGCCGAACTTTCGGACTGGACCCTGCATCTGCACATCAACAGCCATATCACGAGTCCTTTACAGACTTCCCGAGTCAAGATCATAGATCTCAGAATATATATATCTCATTCATGTCTTATACAGGCGACAAAGCTTGCTCGAACCATCGCAGCGCGTCATAATGAAGTTGAGTTCACCAACGCCGCGCTAAAACAATCATCTGCCCACAAATTGTCCGGGCCTACCTCATGGGAGGCACATATTTGCCTGCCACGGGTGACCGCCAGTATTGCACCCACGCCCAAGTCTATGTTGAATGTTTTTCGCAACCACGCTTGAGCCGGGGGTATCGTAAGGTGGGTATGTAATGCCGCCATGTAATCGCACTTTTTCCATCATCCCATATCAGATGGGTGTCCCGAAACGCCAGGCCGGCCGAGGGTGAGCTCGGTCCGGTGTATGCAATGCCAATGCCGTGAAGCAAGGCATTCTATCAATGCGGCTAGTGATGAAGTTCACCGCATGTGCTCCAGATCAGTTGATCTAGAACTTGAGAGTCTTGGGCTTCTCCCAGGTGAACTCCTGGTTGGTGAAGTGACCGTTCTTGGCGGTTTGGTTGTAGATGGGGTTGGTCAGGTTAAGCTCCTTGACAATGACACCAGGACGCATGTCGAAGTTGTTTCGGATGATCTCGACAAGCTCGTCGGAGGTCTTGTCGGAGGTGCCGTAGGTCTCCACGAACAGAGACAAGGGCTCTGCAACACCGATGGCGTATGAGAGCTGGACGAGAGCTCGTCGGGCGAGCTTGGCGTTCACGATGGACTTGGCGATCCATCGAGCGAGGTATGCAGCAGAGCGATCGACCTTGCTGTAGTCCTTGCCGGAGAAAGCTCCACCTCCGTGGGCACCCCATCCGCCGTATGTGTCGACGATGATTTTACGGCCAGTGAGACCAGCGTCACCTTGTGGGCCACCAATGATGAAAAGACCAGATGGTTGGATCTGTGCTTGTCAATGCTACAGTCTTCCATAGCGGGAGTTCATTGTTCAACTTACGTGGTAGATGGTCTTCTCGTCCAGGTACTGCGCGGGAATGACTTTTTGGATGATCTTCTCTTTGATCTCTTTTCGGAGGAACTCGGTGGTGATGTCCTCGGCGTGTTGTGCGGAAACGACGACTGTGTCAACACGCTTGGGCACGACGGCACCGTTGTCGTGCTCATACTCGATGGTGACTTGGGTCTTGGTGTCGGGCCTGAGCCATGGGATGCTGCCGTCGTTGCGGGCGTCCGTCATGGCCTTGTTCAGCTTGTGTGCGAGCTGGAGGGTCAATGGGAACAGCTCGGGGGTCTCGTCAGTGGCATAGCCGAACATGATACCCTGGTCACCGGCACCAAGCTTCTCAAGAGCCTCTTCGTAGTGTAGACCCTGAGCGATATCGGGGCTCTGCTCTTCAATGGCGACAAGGACGTTGCAAGTCTTGTAGTCGAAGCCCTTGGATGAGTCGTCGTATCCGATGTCCTTGATGGCTTGACGAATGACCTTCTGGTAGTCCAGGCGAGTCTTGGTGGTGATCTCACCAAAGACCATGATCATACCGGTCTTGGTGGCAGTCTCACAGGCGACCTTGGAGAGCGGGTCCTCCTTGAGGCAGGCATCGAGGATAGCGTCGGACACTTGATCAGCGATCTTGTCTGGGTGACCCTCACCGACTGATTCGGAGGTGAAGCTGATCTTAAGCGTGAGCAAACGGATCTTATGGTGGTCTCACCGAGGGGTGCTAAAGTGGGGGTCAAGACTGACAGGAAAGTACCCTTTGGGAGTCTGCTGACGCCGTTGGTGGCCATTGTGCTCGAAGATTGACGCGGCTGTGAGGAGGGGAAGAATAGGATTGCAGAGGAAGTCTAGCAAAAGAGTAAAAGGGGAAAGAGATTGTGAAAGATGGGAAACGAGAAAGAGTTGACGGTGTGTTGAGGGAAAAGCTTCTAGTCCCTGAACCGCGGGGTCGGCATATTTTAACAAGCACGTAATGCCCGATACCGACCTCATCTCGAATTTGCAACGAATGTTTCCGATGGCCTGCATGACAAGTGAGACTTTGAATGTCATGATGGTTGCTCGTCGGCACATCCTGTATTCTCTCTGTCTCTCTCTTCTACCTCTCTCTGCGTTGAGCCTCTACCTGGATCAATGGCTTGCTTGTATTGTGGACGATATCGGCTCGGACATCGTTTGTAGATCAGCAGAAAACAGCCTCACCAACCGTCAACTGGTATCCAATCCTTACCTGATTAAAGTAACGTAGCAAACTTTACTCAGATATTACCACGAGCTCATGGGGATCACGGGTTTTGTTGTAGATTGATTCTAGCCAGAGTGAATTCACTGAAACCAGCAGAAAATACAAGGCATAGAGTGGGAGGTATAGAACTTCCGTAACGAAGTGCTTCATGGAAAACTCGAACATCTATGTCGCTCACTCAGTATCGGTCGCCAGCCTCAAAAACCGCACCATTTGGTGATACTACAGTCGCACGATGCTCTCTCTGCTCACGAACTTAAAGTGCAAAAGTGACCCTTCATGGCCGTTGTGGTATAATGACCTCGCTGGAATCGTGTCAACAATCCCTATAGCAGGCAATGGAATGACCATCGAGTCCTTCTGATCACGGCAGGCATTGGACATGCTCCAAGCAATGTATACAAAAGCACGTCTTACTGCTGTAGCGAGTCGCCAGTAAAAACACATATCGTACTCCACGGGACATAACCCTAAGCCTTTTGTCTACAGATGACTTCAAAAGCCATCCCAGACACCATGACCAGCGACATCGAAGGCGTACGGCAGCAAATCCTAGGTAAATCCCCATTTCACGCCCTTTTGTGCCCTCCTGCATGCTCAATGCTAACGCCACCCTCCAGCAAACGCCACTCTACTCTACCGCGCCGTCTCGCGTCCTTCCTCGTTGCCCACGACGAAGCCTCGCCCCGCAAAAGAGCCGCTTGCGTTTCAGCGCGGAGTCCACTTTGAAGTCACGGTCGACGCCCTGTTCGGCGCGGCCCAGTATCATGCCTCGCTGGTCGTGAACCCCATCTCGGAGCCGACGACGCTGATCCGCGGGCCAGGCTGTGCGAGTGTGGAGGAGGCGCTGCAGGCGTTGATGCGTCTGACGGCACATTTGCTGGTGAGGAGTGGCAAGGTACCGATGATCGATGAGGACGACGTCAAAGAGGTGAAGACTGATGCTGGAAGTGCATGGGTGGATCAAGAGGCTTTGGACATGGAGGAAGTGGATTTCGAGGGGCTAACGATCTAAGTCCTGTAGACGTATCTTGGCCACCTGCTGGCAGTCGTGGTTGACGAATCTCGCAGTCTAGTGTTTATGTCATGAACGTATGCATTGGAGCAGCTAATTGCTTGCATTTATGGTACAGACTCTAATGTCGCATAGTCGTTAGGGCGCAAGTAGGATGCTAGTCAGCTCAACGAACACCCTTTTTCACGTCCCAGGATTACATCCCCTCGAATCCGCCATCGTCTCCATCGACATCGTCGCCTTCTCCGTCCACAATTTCCTTTGCCAATTCACGTTCCCGCTCGCGAGCTTTAGCGGCCTCTGCAATCTCTTGCCTGTGCTTGTTCATCGGGTATCGCATCGCCATCACACAATCGTCACGCATGCCAAGCAATGCGCTGATTCGGGCATGGAAAGCTTCGCTGGGCTCGGTCGTACTGTATGCATCTCTTTGAGGAATCGTGACAAGATGTCCCTGCTGATGGTCGAGCGAAGCCTCAATCACACCATCGCGAATAGCCTTCGCAGTGATGTACTCGGCACTTTCCTCACTATCGACTCCAAGACGAGTGCAGATGTCGCGGAGTGAGATGCGAGAGTATGAGAGTGACAGCATGCGGACGCCGGTCTTGATCACATTCTGGCGTAGCCGAAGAATCAAGGTGTAAATCCCATCCTTACGGAATTGTGCCTCATTCGAATTGATACACTTCAAGAAAGCCTGCAGATCTCCAACACGGACGGCTTGCACGAGTTTGAAATACGGATAGAGCGCGGTTTCGAGAGAGGGCTGTCGGAAGAGGGAGCGTTCGGGGATGTCGCCCATCAAAAGCTCAACAACAATGAGAAGCTTCATAGTCTGTTGGTAGAAGCCTACCGCGGGGCCAGTAGTTGGAGATTTGCGGGTGGCAGATTGGAGATTGTCATGTGCCTGGGTGTAAGCGAGCTGAATGGCTCGTATCCGTCCGATGTAATAAAGGTATCTGCAGACTTGGTTGTTTGCAGCATTCGGAGGAAACTGCGTTTGCGCAACCAAGAGATCTGCCTGTGTTATATCCGCCGTACTGATGTAGTTCCGCAGCAGCAATACTGTCACGGCTGCCTGAGTATCTGCATCTTGACGAAGGACTGCGGATCGAAGCGCTGCCAGAAGCTTCGGACGCACATCGATGACTGGCGACTGTTTGGATGGAGGCTTGGGGTTGAGGTTCTCGTGGAAGAGTGAGTAGTAGAAGTAAGCTTTGGCGCCGATGGGATCGAGAGTTCGTCGATTGAGGCTGCGGATCTTATCGACGAAGTTTTCGCTGAAATCGGCACCCTTTTGGTATTGCTGTGTGTCGTACAAATAGACCTGACCATACAGATGAGTGACGGAATGAAAGCGGCTTACTCATCTCATACTGACCTGAACCAAGACACCCAGGTATGCCCACACTTCCGCCACCTGAGCCTCTTCTTCTTTCGGCACTGCAACTGCTGCACCATTCGCCAGTTTCGTGGTTTCTTTTGGCAGCATCTCTTCCAGCACTTTTCGCGCTGAGTTCGTGGGGCGAGGAAACGCTGTTCGTATCCCAAGCACTATCGCCTCAGCAAAGTTGTTCGCTTTTCGAATGGTCGACAAGTTTCGCAGCGCACGGAGTGTAAATCGTGAGTCGAAGGAGTCAACTGCTTGTACGATCAAGGCGAAGTTGTTGATGATCACTGTATATGGTGTTAGTCTTTAGTCCTCTCGTAGAGGACGTCTGAACGTAGTGTTGGACGTACCACGCTCAGCAGGAAGATCGGGCGCTGGGCCTACAGTTTCCTGCTCTTGCTGGCCATCTACGGCGTCGATCTCCATCTTGTCCGCCATGATTGCAGCAATGCGTGAGAAGGGAAAGGCGAAGTTGTTGTAAAGTTGAGCTATGTCGTGTGCTTGCACAAGCTCCAGGTACTCATGGGTGTCGTAGTCATCACGAGTTCTGCCGATGTTTACCCGGGTCACATGAAGAAACGCGTCTCCCAAGCAAGTGACATGTGCCAAAGTCTACTTTGCGCGATAGCGAACCCAGATCCGTTTATAAATGCCATGGTCAACGTGTGAATGGTTCTAGTACTCTGACTCACTCAAGTCTTGTCTCTTCATCGTGCGGACCATAAAGAATCACCATGGCTTCTCTCCTCTCCTCCCACCTCGAGCAGATCTCGCTCTGCGCCACCTCAATAGCCGAACTCCCCTTCCCTGGACCTAAGATGTTCGCGAATGCTCTACTTGCTACCAACGATATCACCGCTCTCATTCGTGACACGGAAAACCACGAACGAGCACTGTTCCATCTCGCCCCTCCACCGTTACCCAAACCTGGGAGCTCCGAGCTGCCGACTTCGGTATCCGGACCAGCTGCATCGGGAGCGAGTACTGGCAACAGAAGACAAACAGCATATACTGGTAGACAGCCGAAGAATAAAGCAGTCGCGGCTGTTCTAGGAGGTGACCTTTATGCTCGGACAAGAAAGCCTGAGATTGGGAGAAGGGAAAGAGGAGAATTGGACGTTGAAGTGTTGTTGAAAGGTGCGGAGAGATTGATTGCTGTATAGTACGAGGCTATCCTCACTCGCAAAGTTCATGCCCTAGCACTAACTTGCATCACCAAGTCCTATACAAGGAGTGCCCGAGCGGATCTCCCAGCTTCGGAGACGACATCAACAACTGGCAGCGAACATACAGCATTATGAAGGAAGAGTGGCTTTGCAAGCAAGAGAGCTCGAAGCGATGAACCGACCTTCAAGTCGAGCAGGACACGACGTCGACATGGAGGATGCAAGTGAGCTAGAGAACCAGGACGCCGGAATCACCATGACCAGACAGGACATGGAAAGAGAGGAGGAAGAAATCAGAGAGCTTGAACGAAAGAAGAAGGGCCTCGAGGAACGGGTCACTGGGATGGAGAGGGATCTGGGTGGATTGATGCGGTGACACGATGACTTGCCTCGAAATGGTAATGATGACACTGGTAAGAAAGGTCGTGTCACCTTCGACGTTCGTTGTAGCTCCGCAACGGCGAGCCCAGGAACGAATCATCGACTAGACACACCTCCAACTGATATGTGGCCATCCACTCACTGGGACCAACGCCATCGTCTGTAAGCCACAGGTTCACTGCAGACAATGAGCAGGTGAGGACCCACCACGGAAGCTGGATCTGGTCGGCTTTTCCTTCAGCCGTCGATACAATCATCTTGCAGAAACGAGTCAGCACCGGACGTCCCCTGAATGTCAAGCCGAGCGAAGCTCAACATGACTCTGTAGGTAGAGCAAGGTCGAGCTCGTAGACCAGCTTGGCCCATACAGCATCGTTACGGAATGATGTGTCAATGTTGGAACCGGACACAGGTGGCTTTGGGCAACAAAGCACTAGCGATGTCCTCAGGGATGGTAGCGCACACGATTCTGTGCAACATACATACATACCACGCGTCTTCTGCGTCGGGAGTGCTTCAGGAGAAAGTCTGGGTCGTCGAATATGAATTGCCATGATGAAATATTGCCAATAGAGTAGGTGGAAATGACCCATGTAGTCGGTCGCCTGGGTACCGAGATCTCGGTCTTCGAAGGGCCGTTCCGAATATCTATTTCTACATACAAACCTCTCCACAAGCATCACCGTGCACCACCGCGACGATAGCACATGACAGAAAGGGGCTCATTGCAACCAGATCCGTACGTGAGGTTACTTGTTCACGATAACATGAGAGCTGCAAGTGCATGAAGCTGCCCCCCATGCTCTGCCCCACCACGGCTGCGGTCTCGCCGCGACCGGAGAAATCTGTCATGCAGTCTCTCCCCATAAAGTTTGGTGGCGTGGATCACACCTTCGCTGTTCACATGTACAACATTCGCCGTTGAACTTCCGTTGACTGCTCCAGCAGCATGCGGCACAGTGAAGCCGACACCTCATCAGTCTCCCCTCGCCCGCCTGCTGCATTTCTCTTCCACACCAACATATTCCTCGGTGTCGCTCTTGCGCGCTTCGAGGAGTCGCCGCTCGCTCAGTGCTCTGTCCGGTCGAATAGATACTTACCCTGCGCTTATCACCGGCCACGGTCTGCCGCAGCACGCTGTGGGTCGAGGAACACAAAGTCAGTGCAGTCTTCGCAGTCTTTCCAAGACCTAGAAACACTCGGCAAGGCCAGTTTTGATTCTGTTTGGACCTCCAACCACTGGACTGGACCTAGGAAACACAGCATTATACACTATCAGCTCATCGCCACTTCGACGCTCGTCCCCCGGCGCATACAGCAGAATTAAACATGACCACCAGTATGCAACGACACATTAGCGAAACATTTGCAGGCGCATGCTTTGGATCCGCCCTGTTCGTCTCGGGAGTATACCACCCGGCGGTCATCATCTCACAACTGCGCTTCGAGTCATGGCACATGATGCAAGTCATGTTGGGAGCAAGTGCAGCCAGCGCGTGAGTATTTTCTGTTGTCGGCTTGTCTTGAGCGTTGCTAATCATGACATGCAGAGCCACTTTCTACCTTGCTGACTACTTCAAACTTGCAACCATTAAGAAGAAGTCCTCATCCGACCTAGGCTTCTTTGCATACGACGGCAACGTCGTTGGCGGTGCTATGATCGGTGCTGGGATGGCATTGTCAGGCGCCTGTCCTGGTACCGTCGTCGTACAACTAGCCACCGGAATCTCTAGTGGCATTTGGGTGGCCTTGGGTGGAGTTCTTGGAGCTGGTGCTTACATCGCTGTCAAGCCTTCCCTTACTTCCCCCAAGAAGTCCACGTCGTCGAGCCTCGCACGGTCAAAGAGTGTGCCGACTGTCAGCCCACCGCCAACGATACCGGATGCTCTCCATGCCAGTGAACGTGCTGTGCTTTACGGCTGGGAGACGATGTGTGCTGTGGGGCTTTACGCGACGAAACACATCCAGGCGAATCCTGTCCAGGCTACCATCCTCGTGGACTCCCTTTGGGGTGGCCCCCTCATCGGTCTAGCCCAAGCGACCAGCGTGATTCTCAATGGCCACTCACTGGCTGTCTCCAGTGTGTACGAAGGTTTAGCCTACATGGCCATACGACTCTACCAGTACCCTACCCAGAAATCCAAGCGTCATCGGCTCCAACTCCGGGTCACGCCATCCATGAGCTTTGCCGCTGGTATCTTCACTGCAGCATACCTACTCTCAAGCTCAAACTTGATCACCCCAAGCGCGTCGCAAGCTTTCTCCGCCACGAACCTTGTCGACCCGTTGACCGCGACTGCCGCTGGAGCTATCATGGTCTTTGGCGCCAGGCTATGCGGAGGGTGCACTTCCGGTCATGCCATCAGCGGGCTCGCCACCTTCTCCATCTCAAGCCTGGTGACCACAGCTGCCATGTTCGCTGCCGGAGTCGCCCTTTCCTTTGCCATGAACTGATGACTGCCTGACTAAGTTGGGACGAATCATTCACCCTGTTTGGTCACCTTACGATATGCATTCGCTGCGCACTTTGGGGGTTCATCTTTGCAGGCGCTCCTAGGATTTTCACGATTGAGATACCACTCCAGCGCTTTTGATGTTCATGATGGATCGCGTTCGTAGCGCACTGGGCGCACAGGATTACCTTCATAGTCAATGTTACCTCACCTTTTCCTACTCTTTCCTTCTTGCCTGCTTGCCATTCCACGAGATGTCGATGCTTGTATGAAGTTGTGCGCGATGAAGCTGTACGAGGAGATTGCAGGACATCCGTGCCGCCACGCTGAGTGGTTTGCTATGCTTCTCACACTGCTTTGATCCATTATCTCGACTGTAATGATGGGCCCAATGACGACGGAATGTCGAGGGTGAGACGATGGGGAAGAATCAGAACTGAGGCTGAGACTCATGTATTTCGTGGATTGGAATTATTCAAATTAAGTACAAATTGCAAATGGCTGTCCTGTCCTGATCAAAAAGTCACAACAATGCTGGCTAACAGAGAACTCAACGCAGAAAAAGCAATACGCTGTTCGTCCCTTCGTATCATGATAATTCATCGTATACCGTTACCGTCGTGATATCCTCCAAGAACCGACATACAATCAAACTCCACCGAACAACCGAGCTTACGCAAGCACCCCACCCCATCACGACTCCTTCTTCTCCCCCCGATGCTCAAGCCAGCGCTTGATGACACCGGGCTCTTTTTCCTTTGGCGCCGCCGCCTCCGCCGGCGCATCCGTGTACGATGGCGGCGCCAGCGACTTCGTCTTATCGGGTGGCTGGCCGTGCGTGAACGCCCATGCGCCCCCACCTTGCATTGACGGCAGCGTGCCGTCCTGGCCCTGCTGGACGTACTTCTTCTCCTCGGCCCATGCGTGCAGCGCTTGGAGACGTTGTTCGTCCGTCATGCGCGAGCGCGCATCGGAGGGGTCCGTGTATTGCGGTGGTTGTTGATGCTCGTCCGACATGTTCGGTTGCTGTTAAGCACTGCAGTAGATCCCAGGGCTTCTAGAGGCTTGGTAGTGTGGAGATCGAGATGAGCTTCACGTGGCGCGGATGAATCGCTATGCTAAGGAGGGCTAGAGCTCGGGATGTGCTGTGCCAAGGCGATGTTGCCAAGCCGATGTTTGCTGATATAAAGTCGCTGGATGTGTTGCCGTGGCGTCTTCTTCGACTCCATGAGCATCATTCTCGCTGCCCAGTATATATCCCTCGACGACGAGTAAGCGATGACGTCGCTTGCGGCAGGTGATCAGTTTGGACGATCCCGGATCATTACCAGGTCTACAAGGAACGGATTGATCTCAAGCATGCAGCCGACGTCTCCGTGCAATTTATGCTAACAGGGTCAGTAAGCGTCGACACAGCCATAAAACGTGTCGAGACCCATGACGATCAATGGCCAGCAGTGCTGAACCTCTGTGGCGTCTGTAAAGCAGTGCCTCAGTGATCGTCCATGACCCTGCTTGACTGCGCCTCCTTCTATCTATGAGTTGTGCGGGACCCGAGATGCCCGAAAGGTCCTTGGAGAGTGGCCAGTGAGCAGGAGACACAACATCAATGCCACAATGGCAAACATAAGTCTTGCTGTACAGTGGTATCCTGCCGAAACGGTCCTCTCCCGAGCGCATGATGTAGGACCCTCGATTTGGAACCGTTAGGAGCATCTCATCTGGAAGCTTGTCTGGGGTGAATCACACCACGATTTGTTCAGTGTCCGAACACCGAACCCGTCTCAAGCAGCACTCAAGCATTGGAGCGAGCACTCGAACAATACAACGTCCGTGGAAAAGTCTTGCGGGGCGGAGGACTCGCACACCGTCGGAATTTCGGAATTTCACTACCTGGTCTCGTAGAAGACCAAGAATCGACCTTTCCAAAGCCGTAAGAATTGTCGCGAGTATCGGTCTCCATGCCTCCGAGCGCACATCAATAATGCCGTCACATTCGTAGCGCATCAGGAGTAGAGCAGTGTACTGTCCTAGCTCATTTACGTTGCCGCGCTTCTTCGTGTTTCGGATTTACTGATCTGCGGACGAGCAATCTCGCTGCCGACATATGAAAGATTCAAGGTTGTAGATGGTGAAAATACAAAACAGTGTCGTGTGTCCAAGATGCAGTTGTCCCGGGGCTGGTGGTCTGAGCTCAGAACACTGCCTCACAAACTATCAAGGCAGCATCTAGTCGATGACTCCACTCCTGTATCTCCCACAAGCCACTGCATATGTGTCTCGAAAAAGCTGTAATCTTTCGTCATGTCTTCTCGATGAAATCAATCGTATTCGCCAGCCATGCCCTTCCATCTCCCCCCGGAAGTCCTTCTTCATATCTTTTCGTTCATCGATGCACGATCGACATGTGCAGCGATATGTGCCACCTGCACTCTCGGGAGAGATGTTATGACACCAAAGCTCTATAGCACCCTTGACGCAGGAGCCTGCTACGGCGATGAGGATCGCATCGATGTTTATGACCGGGGGCGACAGATGTCGCTCTTGTGCCGGACCCTGGTCGAGAGCCCCAGACTGGCTGGACTCGTTCAGCATTTCATACACTGGATCGACTCCCGTACCATAGCGAACAAAGATGAAGGCTCCATCGAGGCCAGGTACATCTATGGCATGACTGATGTGCAGCACGTATCGCTGGCAGCACGGCTGAATCATAGCGCTTTTGCGCTTCTGGTACAATTTTTTGGGAGCGTTGGCCCATCTCACCACTGCTCGGAAGAATTGCACATTGTGCTGGTCCCCTTACTCTGCTCAAAGCTCACCAAATTGACGTTGCGAGGTAGTGCTCGTGTGATAGAGGATATGTCTTGGCTGGATTGGGCACTTGATGTCATGCGATCCAAGAATGTCGAAAACTTGAGCATATGTAGGCTCCAGGAGATCGATCTGGAGAACTCACATGAGGAGCTTACTTCACCCAATATCCGCAAGATGGATGCCATGCTCGCTCTGCCGTGTCTGAACATGTTCAGATTCACTAATATGGGCCGCATCAAGCTGGGCGCAACGACTGTGATACGCAAGACCAGCTTACAGCACCTGGACCTCACAGGTACACACACTGACTCGGCACGAATCATGAAACGTCTTTCCCTATGTTCGAACCTACGCACGCTTACGGTGCCCGGGCTGTATCTGCAGGGCAACATCTGGGGAGATATTGCGGAGACTCTGGGTAAACATTGTCCACTCCTGCAAGCTATATCTCTGCTTCCAAGCCCTTGTGTCGAGAGATTCATCGAGTTCTCGCCTGTACTGGAGCCTCACCTCTTGTCTGTCACCGGTATCGATTTCATGGGTGACCTCCGAGGGTTCAAATATCTCAAGCGTCTGGAGGTGTCGAAAGTAAATCTGTGTGGCAAAGTACACTTCCAAGATAGACGCACAAGGCTGTCGACGTGTGTGTACAGGGACAATCATGTCGAGTTGGGCTCAATCCTTCCAGCGTCGCTGGAGCACTTGGTCATTTCTTGCTATAACGAGAATCGAGCTGCGGTAGAGCAAGCGTTACAGAATGACCCATTCGTGCAAAATCTGGCCCATTTTGCCGTGGTAAGCGAGGATTGACTACAGTGTACAACTCTTGTCTTCAAGGTTGTAGTGCTATTGGGACCCTTCCCCATGGTCGACAGTTCTTTCGCAAGAGTGGTATCAGCATTGTCTGTCGCCTCCATCGAGCGGTGAGGAAAGCAGAACGCGCTGATCACTTCTACCGACCTTCAGCATGTCAACCCAGATCTGGAACAAAGTCAGCCGGGGTTTGTGCCATCGTGGATCCGTGTAGGCGGGTGAAATGGAATGAACCCCAAAAATGACAGTCCCCGAATATGGGTACACCGTGCTGAGTGAAGTGATAGTGATCGGCCACGCTCTTGCACCTTGTATCGGGGTCATACCGTGCACTCCATCGTGTCACCTCCCCAGGACTTCTCAAATAACCATATATAAAAGGCTACTCCTCGCAGACTCGTAGCACTTTACCTACCAAGCTTGGCTCCACCAAAGTTCTGGCACGCGTTTACTCGAATTTTCGCTCTAGTCTGCCTGTCAGACTATAACGAAGAGAATGCCGACCGAAGAGGCCTTAGCCGGGCTCTCCCTCCTGGGTACTCGGGAGCAGATCTTGGGTAAAGATCTGCCCACAACCGCACGACAGGACTTCAATACTGACATTACCCAAGCAAACGCTACACTCATATACGACCTCCTCCCAAACTCCAGCCTCCTATCTGGCCGCGTGGCCTCAACCGACGAATCAACGGACGAACCCGAGTCCATCACGTTTGAAATCGGCGTGGCGGGCTACGAGCGTGACTATGCCGCGGTCCTCTTCCAAGTGAAGCCCATCCTGAGCATCGTCGCCCGGAGCCAGATCAAGCCGACGTATGCCCTGGCAGCGCTGGATCTGCTCGAGATCATGTCGAAGAAGCTGCATGAGAATTTCCTTGGGCTCCAGACGTCGTTGTCCGCTGCGACGTCGGCAGAGGGGACTTCGAGCAGTGGGTCGAGTACGCCGAGGTCTGTGAGAGGATAGGTTGGAGAAGGGAAACCGCTTCTTGCTGCCATCGGAGTATCTTAGACTCAGAAGACAGAACATGGTCCTGTACGAGGAATGATGTTGAGAAGACTTCGATTGGATCTTGAAATCTAGGCTCAAAGGTGAGAGCCTTACAAGTACGTATGTCTATGTTGTTCAAGATCCATCGTTCAGCGCGGCCGCCACTCACTATCCCACAACCCACTGCCACGGGTCAGAGTGGACTTTGGATCTTCCATACCGTGATCGAGCAAGCAGTGCTACACAGGACCATACATAAATAGTGTTGACATGATGTGTGCTTTTCCACAAGGCAATTTAGTTTGACACTTCTTTGTCCGTTCTTCCTCTGGACGCATCGTGTATCACAAGCGGTACCTATAGATGCTCCCATCATACAGTCTCAAAGACTCCTGGCTTTGGTACTCCAACGAAGCCGTTCATATTCACGATATATTCACCCAGGACAAGCTAGTATACCACCAGTCCACTGTTGCCTTCGAAGCTCGTTATGCCACGCGCATGCTACCGCATGATCTGCCACGACCGTTCGTCGATGATCACAAGGGGTTGTTGTGTTCCCAACGACGTAGTGTAGCCATACTGTCCATGAAAACGTGAATTTTAAGACTTCCACTGCCAGGTCAGCGGACAACACTTCTCGGCAGACTCAAGGTATACATTTCTGTCAATCTCCCACGCTTCGAAGGATACAGAAGCAAGTTTCTCAGCATTCTCAACTACCCACCATAGCTTTTCCCACCTCCATTATCTTCACAAGAGAGCCCTCTGACGCCCGTACAGAAACAGCTCACATCCTACACCACTCATCACCGTCACTCGACATGTCTTTTTCCCTCCACGACCAGATCCTCATCAACGCTCGCGGCATATACGCCGCTCTCCGCCACTCAAGCGCCTCACGCAAACCTGCGACCAGCGACGGACCCATGACCCTCGAAATGAGCGCCGGCTCCAACCTCGAGGTGTATCTCACCCGTCAGCACGGCCAATACATCGCGATCCTGACTTTGGGGGGTCTCAATAATCTTACCCTCGCTCGAGGCGCGTCCAAGGGAGAGCCAGAGAGTGCTCTGAAGTCTTTGCTCGCGCTGACGGCGGAGCGCTTGAATGAGGAGTTTGGAGATGTTTTCGGCGGTGAGATTGCGGGGTGGAAGATGGAGGAAGGGGGAAAGTGATGAGAAGGGGAAAAGACCGAGATGGCGTTCGTCTGCACGGCCTTTGAGCAGCGGGTTTCGAGGCTTCAAGTTGATGTAGACCTGGCCATGAGGAATGAGACGGCTCGGACTCGATAATAAGCGGTCATGTTTGCGACCATTGATTGATATTGGTGTTTGGATAGTGCTGCAACGAAGCGTCAGCCGGTGGAGGCGATAAACCACTGCTTTACCTCAGGGCCACAGACTTGTCTTGAAGAGAGCTTTCGGTGTAATTCTACCATACATCGTGGAGTTGTACTCCTTGAATTGAGTAACAGTACGAGTCACATTTCCCACGCGTACCATGCATGATCCAAAGTGTTTCTCTCATTACCTTATCAACAGTCATCCCGAGTCCCAAGCAGAAAGCCGAGTCAAACCAGTTTTTAGAGCTCATAAATGATTCTGAAATGTAACTCATAGCAGCCGAAGAGATGATCCCAACATCACCTTGACATAAGTCCATGTCGAATCCATCGCTTTCCACAAATCGTAAGAAGTACAGACATAACATGGGCGACATCACGTCTTGTGGATCGTGAGCCAAACAGGTGGCAGCGAGACTCCACGTTTCGCACTCCAGCCCATGCTTGCGAGCGGGCCGGTCGCTCGATCACTGTCGTACGGAACGGTAGTTCCCTACAAGAAGTCAGCATATGTCCAGCTCATCTCAGACACGCTTGTGGACCCATGAAAGTCATACCTGTAGCCACTTCCCATCGCCTTGCTCGATGGCTTCCGTGATCGCCCAGCCTTTACACTTGTCAAAATCGGTGCCGACGTTGGCCTTCATAACGTTTTGGATCACGGACTTGACGGAGGTCTGCGTGTCGACTCTGAAGATAGAGAATTCACTACATCGAAGGTCAGTTCTCAAGTGGTTTGAAGGACGCATTGCGATTGTACGAACAACGTCTGTCCACGATACTTCTCCTTCCACACCGAGATTGCTTGTCGGAGAACATGAATTGTGGTATGCTCGAGCGGGAACATGTAGTTGGTACGGTCGAGAAGCTTGGGCGGCGCGCCGGCGAAGTGCTCTCTCGTATTGGCTGGAGTATCGTTCCCTTGCTTGCCTTGCTTCAGCACCACCTTTTGCTGAGCAGGAGGAGTGGATGGCGGACTAGGAGGCGGGGACCAAGGGACAGGTGTGGAGTGGTATCTTTCGATTGTCTTGAACTTTCTCGCATATTTTGACTTGTAGTAACCTGGCGCCGTGATCTGCCTATATTGGGTAGACTTCTCTTCGTAGACCTGCGCAGGCGTGACAGTCGAACACGCGGTCAGTGTCCGGTACCCGCCATCGTGTCGCCATTGGTGGGCTTGCAGAGACATGTTTGTGCACTTTTTACAAGCGTAGGGTCTACTCTGGTCGCAAATCTGCTAGACACTGTTCGTGTGAGGGTTCGTATGAAGACTGAGAAAGGAAATTCGGAAGCCAGGTTGAAGAGAAGAGTCAATATGTCGATTGACAGACTCGGGTCAACTTCGAAGAGTCGAGTGGAATAGCAAGTCATATAGCAATACAAACTCAACCTTGCACTAGTAACTGCTGTGAAACACGAAATCAAGCGTTCCTTACCTGTGTGACTACAACATCATGGTCACGGAAACCGTGTGTTTTGAGTGACCGAGATTCCAATCATCGCAGCCGGAAATGTGACACACCAATAGTGGAATTAGTGATGTACGTGAGACTGTTTTCCGCATGGCGTGACCACATAAGAGCTCCAATTGTGCATAAACAGCCCATCGTGAACACATCAGAGCACAATCTCAATCATGTGGGAGTCTGGCGAATGTGCGGCGCGATCGTGTGAAGGCGGACGTATTAATCATTTCTCGTGACCACGATCGGATGATCCTTCTCGCATACTCTAGTGATGGATGGTGAGACTTCCTCAAGTGTCCCGGGACAAGCATGAAGTGTTGGTATGATCCAGGGGATAGTCATCACGATTCGAAAATCCGGCTGAAGTGAAACTGCAAGCCACTTGCATTTTGGCAATCAGATCTGGTTCCGGCGTGTTCCAGAAATCGGTCAACAGTACGGCTCCAGAAGTACCCTCACTATGCGAACCAGACACATCCTCTGAATGAGTGATGGCGCTGTTCAAGGCGATCACCAGTACTTGATTTTCAGGCGTAGGAGCATGGTATTGCAGTTCTGATCGGCTTCACATTACTCCTTGAGTACTGGATATCTAGATTCGTCATGGCACATCAGGTTCCTCATAGCTTGGGTGAAGCATGAGCCTGTCGGCGAATCGCCCAATGCTTGGTCAGAACCGCTGTACTGGAGCATACTGGTTGCGATAGCCACGATCTTCCGCTCGTGATCTCGAATGTTCGCTTGAGATGTCGTAAGTTGTCATCACCTCTGCTCGTGACTGGAATGATTCAGCTGGTCGTGCACCAAAACTCCGGACAGAATGCTTGCGATATTCGTGAAAGAGATGGAGCCAAAAGAAGACGGGATTGATACAGTATATTGGTCGCGGCGATATTGTGTACCTGTAGCGAGATCGGGTCGATCCGCATTCGGAGCTAAGCTCAACTCCGGCTTTGTAAGCGACCTTTACCCGACGTCGGCACACGTGCCACGTCACACCACGATCCCCAATGCCATGCTGCTGCGTTGGCGAGTCTCGCTGGCACGGCTAGGTAGATACAAGAGATGACAAGCGTAAGTTGACCACGGGCCGGTTCTGAAAGTAGCCCGGAGATTGTCGTGTCCCAGGTAGAGTATCGTTGTCAATGGGTTCGGCGAACACGGCGTGAGAATCTGCGCGATTGCGCAGAGCTAGCATAGCTCAGGGCGATACCCACATCGATATATTTATGGCGTGGGTACGTCGAGTCCACCGGTCTGTCTCGATCAACAGCTACCGCTTCGTCAAGCACACGACACCGTTTCCAAGCCATAGATCACCGTTCAGACAAGGCCATACCATATTCAACATGACGACCCATGCATCCAAGGCTTGCTGCGAGCTGCCCCCAGCGGTCTCTGAAGACTACAAAACAAAGGGCTCGTACAGCGACCTTAGCAAGTTTTCCACTTACATCACCGGAAACCATGAGAGCAAAAAGGCGATTATGTTCATCTATGACATCTTCGGCTTCCGGTCTCCAACCCTGCAAGGTGCTGATATCCTCAGCTCGCAAGGCTATCTGGTGATCATGCCCGATTTCTTCGAAGGCACGCCCGCGGAGCCCGACTGGATGCTGAAGAAGGAGGAGGGCGACAACAAGGAGAAGTTCAGCAAGTTCATGGGCCGCATTCAGGATCCGAAGCCGCATCTCGCGAACTTGAATGCAGCGCTTAACGCGGCGAAGGAGAAGTTTCCAGCAGTGGAGAGCTGGGGCGCTATTGGATGTAAGTCTCATCGAGCCGCAAAAGTGGCGAACATTCGTTGAGTTCATCCACTGACACTACATGACCATAGACTGCTGGGGTGGCAAAATTGTAGCTTTGACGTCTGGTCCCGACTCTGCCTGGAAAGTTTCCGTGGCGACTTCGCCAGCTCGCATTGACCCCGAAGACGCAAAGAAAGTCACTGTGCCATTCGCGTTGCTCGCATCAAAGGACGAGCCTGCAGACAACGTCAAAGCTTTTGAAGCAGCTCTGACGGTACCCAAGCATGTTGAGACATTCGACAGCCAAGTCCACGGCTGGATGAGCGCTAGAGCCGACTTGAAGGACAAGGCAGTCAAGCAGGAGTATGAGCGGGGTTACGAGGTGGCAACGAACTTCTTCCAGGCACATCTGTAGAGGCTTATTGCGTGCAGTCAATATCGACTTTGTAGCCTAAGCCTTTCTTTCCACCAATGAAACGCTTCTTCTTCCCGATTTTCTCGATGTTATGGAACTCCGATTCGAGCGTCTCGATGTCAATGTGGGGTGCGAGTTTGATTTTAAGAGCCAGACCTGCTCTTCCATCCGCGTCCCGGGTCCAGACGCATGTGAAGTCTAGGCGCCGCGGATCCTGTTCCACCACGCCGGCAGGATAGACGACGGCGATCAAGGCAGCTACGGCGCCGAGATAGTTGATCCACCATAAGTTCCACTGCGATCCGACTGCCAGCTTCAGGTTCTCTTTGAACTGCACATCCATGGGAGGCACATCACCACCCCATCTGTGGCATAACAGGAGCCCAAGTAAAGCTCGTGACTCGTGCTGAACACCATGTACACCTGCCATGATACCGGAAGTCGTGCTTCGAAGGCCTGCGGTGGCTTGTAGATCTTTCGAGTGACTGGAATGGTAGTATATGAGGTTTCCAAAGGCGTCGAGGAGATCTAGTGTGAATACGCTCTTGAACTCATCCCGCACATCAGTGTTGACTGGGTCCGGGGTTGGTCCAGATGGCAAGGCGGAAAGGAGGAGTTTGGCCACAGCCTCAGACGTTGATGCGCTGTCGAACTGCTGTGTTGCAACCACGAGCGGATGTTGTGCTCGTATATCTGCTGGCAAGGACGAGTAAAGATAGCCTTCACGAACGCCACCTTGGGCAAAGACAACCTCTGATAGCTGTGGCAGTGCTTCGGCGAGTACATTGACCAGAAAAGCCACTGAGGACACCTGTCCGGCTCGCCGATCAGAGATCCGGAAGATATCTGCAGAATTGTCGCCACCGTCTAGCATAGTTGTGGCGGCTTGCTTGACCTTGTCAGTGCTGAGAAACATCTTCCGAGATATCTTGAAGCCATTGATGACTGGAATGGGGTAAGGCACGATTTCGTGTTCGCTCATGAGGATGTAACCCCAGCCTCGAAATCCACCGCCTGACAGATAAAGCGTGAATCCGCCATGTTTCTTTGCAGCTTCCAGCAGTTCAGCAGGGACTTTGAGGTTTCCGTATGCGGCCTTTACCGCTTCATGGATTTCGCTCTTCAATTCCGGGACCGTTCCATTCTGTTCCGCCTCGGCTAGACGTCTTGTCATCGCTGCGGCCCCATAAGGCATACTCACAGCGCCTGATTCGGGCATCCGCACCTCATCACTGCCATTTTTCTTGATTAACCAGCTCAGCTGCGTGCTGCCACCGCCAAGATCCATTACAAGCCCACTGACTTCAGGCAGTGAGCTGGCCACACCCATGGCACCTACTCGGCCCTCTTCCTCTTTAGGCAGCATCTTGACATCCCATCCCACAGCATTCTTGATTTGCGCTCTGAAGTCTTCCGAATTGATGGCAGTCCTGGTGGCTTCGGTGGCAAGAACAGCGATGTGCTCCTCCGCTACTCCGAAGTCCTGGCATGTTTGCTGGAACTGCTGAAAAGCAGAAACGACTTTGGTTATGGTTTTCGTATCTATTGGTATCCTCTCACCGGATGCAGAGTATTGTGCGTCGTAGAGTGAGATGCCGGCCCGGCTTTGATAGAGAGTGGGCAGTATCCGCGCGGTGGGAGGTTGCAGGGTGGAGATCGAAAATCGTATTCCATTACTGCCCATGTCCACCAATGCACGCAGATAGTTAGAGTCTCGTTGATTATTCATGGCGGCGAACCTTGGCCGTTACTGCTAAGCTTGACAGATTGTGCCGAGGAGAACGAGCCAGGCAGATTATGAAGTGTATGACACCCGCCTTACAATGCCTGTATAGAAGTGCTATTGTCAAAACAGAGGTGGATGTAGTGAACTAGAATTTACGTTGATAACATGTCTAGAGCTATGCCGAAGATGAAATTTCGCAAGACGTGGTGCAGGCGCCACTCATGAACAATACCCGCATACAAGCAAACCATCGGCCTTTCACAGGTCGTTTCTACCTCCTGTGTCAGTTCCGTCGCATGCTGAGACTTTGATCCTTCACACGCATGGTGAGACTCGGGAAAATGGAGATACGTGAGAGCATTTGCGACAAGGAATGGAGGAAAATCACGTGACGACGTAGCCTCTCTTATCTCCACCAGCGGGCTGAAACTGTGGAACCTATATATTTTAACTGCTATATGGCGCCCCCTTAATTGACAATTGCCACCATGGACTCGCCTACTCGTTTTATTGCCAGGCCTATGGCGAATATCCGGTCCACGTTGCGGTATCAGGTTTGTGGTCTTCATGACCTCTGCACCTCCGTCAGGACCTTCTCTCCTTTGCTAGACTCCACACTCTCATGACAACATGGAAAAAGGCCACTACACCTTGATTGGATCGTCTAGGCCAGATCGTAGGCTGAGGACGGGTGCGAAGGTGTTGATCTGGTATGCTTTTTCGGCGCTTCATCAAGTCTGTTCGAGGGCAATGGACCTAACACGGTCGTAGTGTACTCTCTGCGGCTCTTTTGTCTTTAATGCTTCTGGTACCCTTCCAGAGTACGGCAGCTTTACCTTCAGAGCTACAGCAAGGGCCGCAACCCGTCTGGCCCGGATGGTCAGGCATCGACCACATGTTTGTGTTTGGTGATAGCTGGAGCAGGACTGGCTTTCGTCTCAATGGGATTCAGCCATCTTTAGAGGAACCCCTCGGGAACCCTCCTTACCCTGGTCCGACCTTGTTCCGCATATGACATAGGATGATGGCTGACCAGTATCAGGCAAGAATTCTGCGAATGGAATCAACTGGGTGGGATTCTTGAACGGTCGATGGAACCAGTCTGCCATGCAGACCGTCAACTTCGCTCGGGGGGGCGCAACAGTAGACCATGAACTCATTCCTGTCGATCGCTCAACCAAAACTTTCCGTCATCAGGTTCAGCTGTTGTACCCGGCCTACGCTAATCGCTCAACACCCTTTCAATGGGTACCCGAGAGAACACTCCACATCATCTTCATAGGCTTCAACGACATCCATCACATGCATGAAAAAAGAATTAACGATACCGACATCATCAACAGAATTTTCAAGTCGTACTCGAGCCTGGTTGAAGAAATCTACGATACAGGAGCGCGAAACTTTTTATTCATAAATCTGCCGCCAGTCGACATCACTCCCTTGATCAGGATATATGGCCCTACCAGGCAGCAGAAAACCAAAGAAGACGTCGCAGCCTGGAATTCGAATCTTACCACACTCGTGCGGGATTTCCAGGATAGACACTCTGACCTTACAACGTTCCACTACGATCTTCACACTGCTTTTGATGAGGTCCACAACAATCCAAGTACTTATCCCGAGACGGCTGGATATGAGGTAGTCAAGACGTTCTGTAAAGGATGTGAGCAGCCTTCGCCTTGTATCTGATCTACTTTTGCTGACACCTAGTCCAGATAAGAAATACACCAAGGATCCGTATGCGAAGTACGACGAGTGCGAGTACTCGGTCGACCGTTATTTGTGGATCAACGAAGCCCATGTGACTTTCCCTTTCCACAACTTGACAGCTCGGAAAATCGTTGAGACATTGACGCAGAAAGCTCAGCCGGCGCGCCTTGAGAAGTGGTTTTGGTGGTCTTAAAGGCGGGCCCTTGATATACTTTCGAATGACTTTTGCTAGACGTAATAGAGCTACATTCACTTTACCTACAGCTCATGATGGTACCCAGCGTGAGTCTTCTGCCCCCTACCTGTGTTGCTACACTCATAGTTGAACACTTCGATGACCGTAGCACAACAAGAACAACATCCGAGCAGAAAACCGCGGATACTCGGAAAGTCCGAATCGCCGGCCAAAGATGTAGGGGTTGTACGGTACCGAGACGCACAGTGTACGCCATGACTTCGCGTTTGAGTTGTGATATGCGCCATGATCCGAAGAACGGGTCACCGCTATGGATTGTCAGAATCTCCAGAGCTTTTGCGCGTCCACAATCTCACTCGTCCTACTCATGTACCACAGCCACTCGCTAAGAAGTAGAAACCAGAACTCCCAAATTGACGCAACCACATGTTTATGTAGACGCCATCTAATACTCCCGTAGCAATAACCACCGCCAGCCATCGTCGGCTCGTTGTGGATTGCTGCTTTTTGTACACTCCTGCACCGAACTCAAGAAGTCGGCCGACCTTCCGCAATAGAGCTAGAGCTCTAATCATGAACCGACAACCTTGGAGTTCGGCTGATACAAAACATTAGCCGAAGTATCGTGCACTTCGGTATATTCCTCACGTACAAGATCTTGACACAGATGTTACTCTTACTGCAGCATATGGTCTATCGTTAGCTACAAAATTACCACGATGGATAAGTTCCGAGCAGCGTCGGTCGGCATTCTTCTGCTTGCAGTCGTAGTGGCGCATTTCGGCATGATCAAGCAAGCTGAATGGAACGGCACATTCACTTTGGCTTCCATTTTTGCCTATAACGAGCCTTTGCTACCAGGCACCCAAATCCCTGTACACCTACCTCGCACCGGCTTGGCTCCGTTGGATAACTACCTGTCGTTCATGCTGTCATTCTTCATGGTCGTACTGGACTCGAAGAATGCGCATGCGCATGTCGTTGCGAATCACATAGTCGGTACGCTAAGCAGTGCCTGGATGCTCATGCTCATCGAAGGCCACCGACGCAGTAGCTCCAGATCGTTCTTCCTGGTCACCTATGCGCTTGAACTAGGTGGCGAGCTTCTCGGAATCGGCCTGTTCACACCCATTTGGTGCATTGTCCACTTGCTATCTACAGCGAGTCCTACAAAGGCTGCAAAGAAGGATCTCAAGTCACGACTATCAGTATCCCAAGGTCATTTGAGTGCTCTAGGCTACGCTTTCGTTTTCGGCTATATAGGCCCCACAATCTTGATGCTTCAGTGCAAACCCGACACCGCTGGCATCTTCTCGCAACAGATATGGACCATACTCAGACTATTCCACCCGTTAATGGTGCTAGCTCTGTTTGGGCTTTTCGTGCAGTTCACGGAAACGAGCTCCAAACGTGAAACAGCGCTGATCTCGCTCGACCGCCGTCTGTCTTGGACAAGGAGTTTCTATGTGTTTGCTATCTTGGCTTCGGGATTCTTCCATGCCTCGTCGGTCGGAACCGTGCTTCTCAGATTCCGAGCGCCCCACTGGTTTCAACAAGACGTGCTCGAAGCCATTACCCCGATCAGCCTGGTCCCGCCGCCATTCTGGACTGCTGGGTCTACAGGAGTCGTGCCACTCGTAAAAGGTGTGACAACCTTCCTCCAATGGGACGACACCATGGCCGGATCTTCCATCCTGATATGGGCATCCTCCCTGTATATCGAAGCCTCCTCGATTTACAAGCATGAGCGGGTTGCTCGGACGTTCCTACTGAGCGCATTAGTTGCTGGCCTCGCAGGACCAGCAGCTGCCGCCTCATTCTTAATGCTCGAACGAGACAACGTACTTCTTGCAAGCTTGGAACAAGGAACCCCAAAGGAGCTATGAAAGTCTGGCTCGAAGGTCTCGAGACCAATTTCAAAACATGTATATTGAAACATCATGCTATTTTACTACGTTCTTAACTGTGAATAGCCTACCTTACACCTTCAACCACCTCGCACATAGTACATCCAAATTACATCAAGTTTACTCGCTCCGATGCAGATTTGACTCCACCTTACAGGGTTGATTGGGTAGAGGTAGCTTTGGCCATATGACAGGCAGATCGAGAATGAGAGCGCAAGGCAATTCCCTAATTTCCTGAGCAAAGCCTGCGCAGGACGTATTCGTGTTGGACACAGATGAAGCAAAAGCTGAGCGCAAAACAGCAAAACATACAACAGCGAGGATTCGCACGTGGTCACCCACCGTACTACTAATTCGCCGGTCGACTGCTTATGTATGGCAGAGCGGACGGGATGCCCAGTTCTCAGTCGCCTGTGGTCGTATGTGCTTGGTGTAATTTGTGGTAAACTATATCCCAAAAATGCAATACCGCTAGCTTGCACATGAGCTTCACCAAACGGGAAAGCTGCAGCCCCCGGACGGCTTTTGAGGATTCTCCCACACCACTTTCTGGTCCTGTCATGCCCCATGTCAGCCAAACCACTGTACACTTACAGTATGCCGCAACGTCAGGGGTGCCTGATTGCGTCCACGCAGGTTCAGAAAACATGGGAAAGCTGAACGCTGGCTCTGCGCCGTATAGAGTACGCCGTCTAGCGGCATACCATTGTGATGAATCTACCTTCATCCTCCATCCCGCAGCTGTCTTTCCGCGCCACAAATCAGGTCGGACTATATTTCTCGGCATGGCAATTCCATCTCAATCCCTGGCGGACGACCGCAATGCATGGTATATCTATACCCCAGAATGCAACACTATCGTCTCTCCACCGGGTTTCCACACACGCGGCGATACATGAGACGGCCACTCGTATCCACTATTTCCGATTGAGCATCAAGATCAGCAGTCCTGCTACGATGAGCACACTCCCAACGTTCGACTCTAACATGCCAGCACCACGATTCGACACCCTGTTACACTGAAGCCCGTACCACCCGTTGACGTCGCTGCTAGCAGGCGACTGCTCGACACAAGACGACCAAGCATTGATGCGCATCTTCCAGTCCGTCTCGGCGGTGGCAGGCTGGCAGTATCGCCAGAGGCCGTTGGAGTAGATCGGTCCGGTGCAGCAATTACGCAGGCTCGAAGAGTTCGGAGTTACGCAGCTTGCAAAACCACAGAGGATCGTCGAGTCGGTGTACCAGTCTGATGGCTGCACTGCTGGGATGTGGCTTACGTTGCAGCTGATAGTCTGGTCTGCGATGCGTGGTCAGCCTCTGTATATGTGTGAGGTAAATTGGGATTGGACTTATTACTTTCGGGTTGTAGTGACCCCATGATGAATATGCCTACAACTTGATTGAAAATGATAAATCGTATCTATGATCTCCGCGCATTGCTATCGAGACGAGCAGGTTTGTGGAAGTAGAAACTCAAGTGCAGCGGCGAAGGGAAATGATGCGTGAGGCACAGCAAGGTACATGGGTTGTCATTGGATGGCGACTGAACTGCGCCTCGATGTTGGAGTTTGGGTAATCTGAAACAGATCGGAAACATCGCGCATGCAACACGATCGTCATGGGCGCGATCGCAGGCATGTTAGTGCGGCACATGCTCATTGAGGAGTTGCTCGACGTTTGAAGCTACAGACACGTAGTTAGACCAGTCGGCGCAGTACCATCTGCAAAGTATACCTCAGGCACGCATACAAGTAATCGACCACACTTCTTCTACCCATGCCCGCCTACCTTGTTGTGACCGCGCAGGTCAATAGTTAAGATAGCATACAAACCCACACTGGCTCTTGTTACAGAATCGCCACCCCAAACAAGCTGAAGTGCTCCCATTCTTGTCGACATAGGTGCCCGAGCATATCACTGCGACGAGCAGTCTCGCAGAAGCACTCGAGCGGCGTTTTCATGCGAGCAACAAGTGGTTCATGCAGAGCTAACACATCTTGACGACATCAATGTCTGTGGTCGCTCTATCTGTGCTCTGGCAGTGGCCGTGGGCCGCAGCACTTCACCTCGTAGATGGGGATCAAGAGCACTTCGAGACGTGGCGTAAGCTCGGTACAAGCTCCGAAATGTTATACAACTCGGTTGATGATAATCTCGGATCCTCTCTTGTGAAATACTAATATCCTTGGAGTTCGCCATGCAGTGAGTAATGCTGGCCGAGGTCTTTCCGGGGCACACCTTGCGGCTCAGCGATCGGTTTCATGCTCATGCCGTTGGTTCAACGTGCATGAGCATATCGTTCCAATCTCTGGTCAACGTCCAGCTTGTTGGAGGATGAGGCAACTTGTTCATCTCGTACCCAGCCCAGCTCAGGAGTGTACGCCGCTCGCTGACATTGCCCACAAGGCTTCCGTATAATCAAAGCCTTCGCCCACAGCTCAGATGGCTCTCCCAACTTCAAGTATTGTGCGTTCTACTCCCAGGATCAACGAGACTCATCTCTCGTCGGCTTTGCAAAAAACGGGAAATCT
Source organism: Microcyclospora pomicola (assembly GCA_002786065.1). Taxonomy (NCBI): domain Eukaryota; kingdom Fungi; phylum Ascomycota; class Dothideomycetes; order Capnodiales; genus Microcyclospora; species Microcyclospora pomicola. The sequence continues at coordinate 293,779 of NHNY01000026.1, read as the reverse complement.
ACCACGATGATACCTGCAATCACGCTTGCCCTAGGGTGTGCCTTCATGCTCAACATAGCATCTGGCTATGAGATCAATGTGGACTTTCATGACGGCGAGATCAAGACTTTCGACATACCCCACGGCAATCTTAGTGCCGAAGAATTCCTCCGCAGCCCACACAAGGTCAATCTGGGACACTCGATCCATCATGATGGGCGTCGCGACTGCCAGACCGGGTACAGCTATCACTATGAGATCGACGGCGACGGCGACCCTCATCAGAATTACAAGATCGGACAAGTTGCCAATACCTTGGTCTCCTGTCCTGCCACGGTCACAGTCGGAGAATCCCATACTTTCGCCTGGAGCATCTCAGCATCTGCCAACCCGGGAAATGAGGCGTGGGACTTCCTCACTCTTGGCTTTGCTGTGACCGAAAGCGACACCAAGTCGGTCTCTTATAACATCCCATGTACAGGCACCGAGACCGAAATTTGCGCCCTGCACTACACTGCGGTCACTGCGCTGAGTGTGAATCTATACCGAGTGGCCGAGACGTGCGGCAGTGACCGTGCAGTGCAGATAGGTGTCGGGACCGTCTTCCTCCCCAACGCCAATGGCATCGGCAGTACCGTGTCGCGCGGCACGAACTTCGGCGATCGAAACATTATCCAGTGTCGTGGACAGGCAGAGCGAGAGGTGGACTTCAATTGTGGGCCCAAAGGAGGACCAGAGTGGTTCGACACTAATGAGATTGGTCCATGGTCCGAAGCATATCTCGCAGCACTCGATCCGCCGGGATGTTTCGTGCCCATCGAAGCCTTCAAATTCACTGACTGATGTCGAACGACTGTAGACGTCGAACTGCCAAGTTATGGCGCAGACTGCATTCCGGATGGGTCAGATGCTTGCTTGTTGCTTTCGGCTCTGCGCATGTTTCGGAATGTTGGGTGGGCCGGCCATCCCATCGGACAGTTTTTGAAGTTCCTTCTATTGGTGGACCTGGAGCGCAATGGTTCGTTCTCGCACTGTTTGTGTGGTTCTGTATGTCCGCTTTCTTTTCGCGTAGTCCCCGATGAGATAATCCAACAATGTTCAGACTACCTTCGTTCTCACGCATCACGGCCAAGCTCCCGCTTTTTGTAATCTTGACAACAACGCGTGGTAATAATCCATGTCTTATCCTCAAAGGTATGCTCGATAACATTCCAATCTGTTCGGGCTTCCTCTTGTTGCACAAAGCTCGCTCCAGAATGATGAGAGAGTATTTGGAATACGTACGACCCTGCCTGCGACAACATCACCGATCCGCGAGGATGGGCCTACACTGAACAGGACAAGCAGCGCAGTTTGAAGGGAGACCCTTGATGCATCTGGAAAGTATTCCAGTCTGCCATAAAGAGCTCCGATGCTCGATAACTGGCATGTTCGTTGAACGAGTCCGTAGGCCTACCATATGGACGGAGGTGCAGCGACATTTCACCAGCGGCAGCGGCCATCATCTCATCTGCTCGTCGGTCTTCTGGCGCTCGAGAGGGTACCCTTCGCCCCAAGCGACCTCGCGAAGACCTGTGAAAACCTCCTCGTATCCTTCGAGTCACACCCGCCACAGACATCCACAACTTACGCCTGAGCCTGTCGAGAAGTGTCCCGTATCTTGCTAACCTCGGTATCCCAATTATCAGCGTCAGCTAGAGCGCGCGCCAGTTCGATCATCTCATTCAGCATGTCTTCCACCTCGGAAGGGGTGAGTTGAGCATCGTCCCAGCTCGGCATGATCTGGACCTGGTCCTGCTGAAGCTGCATGCAGTTCCATAGAATTCCGCAGTCGGCACGACTGACCTGTTGGATCTTTTGGAGGACTTCTAGCCCTGAGTCGGGCGAAGGAGGCAGCCAGTTGAGGATCTGACGTCTCCATACCTCAAACATGAAATCGCCATCGCCAGATCCGTCCTCGTTGAGCGTGCTTACAATCTTCCCAAAAGGTGCGTGAGCATGTGCTGTGATCGAGGTCTGCTCCTCCTGTAGCCTCTGCATCAGCTCTCCCGCCGATTCCCCATGCGTCACCTCGACCGCTACAATAACAGCCTGCACAGTCGGTCCATCGACCTCCATCGCCGATGGAAGGAGTGAGGCCTGCCATGCTTGGAGATACGGCCAGGTACGCCCCGCTTGGTACTGAGCGAAAAATGCCGAATCTTGGCCAGTATGCCTCATGTTCAGCAATGCCAAGGCAGCTCGCAGCACGGTAAACATCTCGAGGCCATGCTCTTGCTTTAGACGTTGCATATCAGGTAGTTCGCAGGTCACGGAAAAGCCGGTCACTCCATCTCCCTCGGAGACCAGCGATGGACGATCTTGCCCGGGCTTTCCACTTGATCTGTCCACCCAGCCCATGGAACTGCCTTTGAACCACTCCAATGCTCTCTTCTCTGGGAAAAGACAAGACTCTTTCGCATGACACCCGCGCAGACGATTGACGTTCCAGTCTATGGCAATTCGAGCCGCGACAGATTGCCTGAGGCTGTACTCCGAGTCCGCCCACGCTTTGAAAGGTATTTTTTTTGTCAGCGAGGAGGAATCTTTGCCAGCCAACAGGGTGTCGAGATCTTCCAGGAAGAACGGCAGAGAGATTCCGTCAAAGACCGAATGCTGAGCCATGTAAACCATACCAGCACAATCTTGGTCTTCAACATGCACAATGACGACTCTGAAGAGAGGGCCAGGGAACGCGGCGTAGTCATAGCGTTCATCATTCCACAGTAGCCGCTTCAGGTCTGCTGCAGTCTCGATGGGTTGTTCAAGGGTCGTGATACATTGTTGGAACCATCGTTCGCTTGGTCGCATAATGACGTGCAGTGGGATTTGATCTTCGAGTTTGATCGCTAGAGTGCGGAACATGTCATGCTGAGACAACGCATTTTCGACAGCTGCGCGGAGCTCCTTGACGCTAGTTTTAGGCGCAAAGTACGCATGCCGGTGGTTGTTGCTCTGCAACCTCGTTTTCTCGAGAAAGTGCGCCTGGTAGCTGTAGAGAGGGGTGATGTCTGGTTGATAGTGTCAGTCATGGATGTTTGAGTCTCCAGGACAGACCATCCAGTCCTACCTTGAACATCATCCCAGGCAAGCTGTATAGTACTGAGTAACTCTTCGCAAACGTTCTTTGTCTTCTGGAATTCCTCCTCGCTGCCTTTCGTATGGACCATGTCGCTTGTCTTCGGAGGTCCGTCCCGCGCCGGAAAATTGACGGGCGACGGGTTCTGTTGCGTAGTCTTCGTGCCTGTGTACTCAAATCAGCTCAGTCTAGCAATCTGAACACCCGAGAAAGCAATTCAGTGGTGGCTTTACTCACGCTGTTCAAGAAGTTGAGCCTGGGACTTAACTGTGTTGTTAGAGAGAACTTCCTCTCTGATATTAAGGTCAGTGCCCATACCATAGACATATACTCTGGATATGACTTACGGTGTCATTTTGTATCCGGTCTCACGCTGCAGAACTCCTGGAAAGCGAGCAATCACCAGGCTATCAGCCCAGTCATTGATGTTATCATCGGCCTGGAGGTCATCGACTCTCAACACTTTGCGCCACACCTCAGTCAGCTGTTGAGTGGTGTCATTCGAGGCTTCTCCGTCACTGGGCCGTCCGTCCGAACTTGTGTGATCAAGGTACTCGACGACTTGATCACTCAGTACATGCTTTTGTACTTTCCCGGACACGGTTTTCGGAAAATCGTCGATTTGTAGAGCTTCGAGTGGAATGATTTCCTGTAGTGCATATCCCTGACCGAGCTCTTTCACCACAGTCTCTTGTATCTGCGAATGTGGGATGTCTCCGGCAGGTACCGACTTGATGACTGCAGCGGGAACTTCTCCTGCAATCTCGTCGGGGATGCCAATCACTTCTGCCTCCAGACCAAATTTGCCCAGGAGCACAGACTCGATCGACTTGGGAGATATGTTCTCCCCGCCTCGAATGATCAGATGTTTGTATCTGCCGACGATTTCAATGGTACCATCCTCACTCATGATGGCCTGATCTCCTGTCTTGAGCCACTTTCCGTGCTCGTCCTCAACAAACTCGCCGCTCGTGTCGCGATTATCGGAGGTCCAGTAATCTTGTATGACCATGGCTCCGGCCATGTGAAGCTCGCCGGGCTGACCCCTGGGGATAACCTTTCCATTCTCCGGATCACAAATACGAAGCTTGGATCCCGGAAGTGCGTGGCCGGATGATACTCTCTCGGGTGGCTCGGAGGGACAATCATGGAAGGCAGTCATCAATGCAGGGGCACCTTCACTCATGCCCCAAGCATTACTTACCTTGGTCACACCCAAGTCCTCCATGGCACTTTTCACCGTAGCTGGTGCGACTGTGGTGGCTCCCAACACGACGTATTGTAAGCATGACGTGTCCGTCTTTGCGCGGTCTGGATGAGCAATGATTGCAGACAAGACAGCAGGTACGCCCGCAAAATCGGTCGTTCTCTCTTCACGAATCGCTCTCAAAGATGTTCCGGGATCGAAGAAGGCAGAAGCATGTACGATGGGCAGACCGCTTAGATGGAAACTGAACGAGGAATTCATGCCGAAGATGTGCGACATTGGTAGGTGAGCGCAAAGACGGCGAGTTCGGTCATAGCCACCAGCAAACTTGTAGGCCGTGGCCCAAGCGGCGAAAGAAGTATTCGTATGCGGACATCCTTTCGGGAGAGATGTAGTGCCGCTTGTCATGAGAATTAAAATCACATCGTCCGGTCGTCTTTGGATTGAGAGATCCTCAAGAATGGTGGTCTCCTTAGACACTTCGAGAAATTTCTCAAAGCTCTGCCACGATTTCAAAGTCTCCTTACGTGAAGGCTCGAGGATCAAACTATGGGCAACTTTGTAGTCTTTCAAGCACTCGTCCATCTTAGACGCAGTCGACTCGTCTTGTGCTACAACCAAATCGGGCTTTACCACGTTGAGTACATTCTCTACTTCGGCGGCGTTGATGACCGACCTTGGATTCTAGGGTGTTCGAGAGTCATCAGAACCTCGTGCTGGTGATGTGAGCTGAGGACATGCGTACCATTGGACAAAAGATACAATTCAACTCCAGTGCTGCTCTCAAGAGCACATGGTATTCTGCGCCATTGGAAATGTAGGCAACAAGCCGATTTCCAGGACGTAGACCGGCCGCAGCGAAAGCTCCCGCACAAACATGGCTGACTTGCGTCAATGTTGCAAAGGTCCATCTCAAGTAGGCGTCTTTTCGCGGGCTGCGGATGTGGGAAGCCAGTAGATCTGCAGGTTGGTGTAGGCATGCAAGCGCCAATTCATCTGGGTAAGCTTCCGCTGCTTCTGCGAGAAGATCATGTAACGCTGGCAAGTCAGATCAGCCTACATCCAATTTACGCATGGTCTAGTCGGTTTTGTGAGACATCTCAGTGGTGACTTCAAAACCCTACCCTACATACTTGCGGACGGACTTGACGACTCAGCGCCGTGACACTCGGACATTTGCTCGTGCTCGTCAGTCATATCGAGACTCATAAGGGGAAGAAAGGAAAAGGCGTGTGCAATGGCCAGCCGCGGGGAGTTCTCGATGGTGATAGATAGAGATAAAACATCCCTGTGCGGTATCAGCAGGGCTAAAAGACTGTGCCGAACTGTGGGTTCTCTAGTGTCGACATCGTCCCAATGAATACGTCTTGCCGCATTGCAGGACTACTACCTTAGTCCAATCATTGGCGCACAAAGTCACGGACATCTCAACGGCTTGAACATCGGTCTTATTGTCCCGCGATCAGGTTGTCGGGTAGCCATCCAATATCTGTCTCTTGCGACGGGAACGTAGATGAACTTGATCCCACCGTGCTGACGGACGATAAATTCATGCCTTTGTGAGCAGCGGTCGGATATTGACACGTACTCTACCTTACCTGGAGTGTTCTTCTGTGGAGTGGATCCGAGCGCAAGAATTAGAGTTTGCTTGTATCTACCTTATCCAAGATAAGCGCTGAGACTTGAGAGATCGGCCGTGGTGTGTGACAACTACTTTGGGTTTAGATCTTGACGTGTTTGCGATCTCCATGAAACTATTTCAAAGGCTATCGACCATAGCCGGGTCCACCGACGTAGAGATCCACCCTGCCAACCCTAGCCCCCATATGAGCGCATCACAGCTATCAACATCCTGCGATAGGTTTTGCACCAACTCTCCCTTTCTTTATACCTGATCTTTAGCCACTGCTCGTTGCCAGCCAACCCTCATTTTGACGAGCGGATATCTCGACATTGACGATCAGACAAGACATACGCAGAGCAACAACTTCACGCCTCTACAAGGTCAGCATGGCTTCCACGCCGAGCGTCAAGTCTAAACAGGCGAGCGAGGAGATTCCTAGGCAGGATGGCCACTGTGCAGACTCCGGCAACGAAGAAGCAGCCTCCGACGAGAAAGCAGCACACCCTGCCTCAGCCCCAGAAACACCGAAGGAGGACCTTCAGGCATGGCTACGAGTGCTGGGAGCTTGGCTGCTTTTCGTCGCTGCTTGGTCAGTATCTTCCATTCCGCTCTTCCCCTTGCATCGCATCTGCTTGCTCCCACTGACACGCATTGCCAGGGGTCCACCAACAGCTTACGGCGCGTTCGAGCTGTACTACACCGAGACACTGCTACCCCAGTCCAGCGCTTCTACGACCGCCTGGGTTGGGTCTCTTGGATCATTCCTGCTTCTGTGCTCCGGTGTTCTGGCCGGACCTTTCTTCGATCGTGGCTATCTGAAGACCATCCTTGTCATCGGAAGTTTCATGATGGTCTTCGGGCTCATGATGCTCAGTCTTTCCACCGAGTACTATCAAGTCATGCTATCCCAGGCCGTCTGCTTCAGCATCGGAGGCGGGCTTGTCTACGTTCCCGCCTTGTCCTTCGTGACGGGCTCGTTCACGAAAAACCGGGCGTATGCCGTGGCTGCCACAACGACCGGCGCCAGCGTGGGCGGCGTTGTGTACCCGATAATGTTCATCAAACTAGTCCCTCAGATCGGATTCGGCTGGACGTGTCGCGTCTTCGGGTTCCTGAATTTAGGATTGTGCGTCCTCGGGCTTGCGCTCGTATGGTCGGCGCCAGTCAAACAGACAAAGCCACGCAATTTGACCGAGATCAAAGCTTTGGCGGAGCCAGCCTATCTCATGCTTGCTATTGCGTTCTTTCTGCAGTTTCTGAGCTACTGGGTACCAATCTTCTACATTCCTACTTTTGCGATGTCCGCGCTTGGATCCAGCTCCAATCTCGCTATCTATGCTGTGGCCATCTTCAACGCCGCCAGCATCTTCGGACGACTGTTGCCAAGCTTGTTGATTCAGAGGTTCGGCGCCATCAACATTGTCTTCGCGGCAACGATTGCGACTACCGTCATCTTCTTCTGCTGGATTGCCGTTTCCAGCTACGCCGGTTTCGTGGTTTGGTGTATCATGCTCGGCTTCGGTTCCGGAGTCTTCATCAGCGGCAACCCCGTCATCGTGTCGCACCCAGAGATCAGTGCCCTTGAGGTGCTTGGTACCAGACTGGGGCAGCTTTGGGTCAGCGCTGGACTCGGCGCATTGATTGGGACACCGATTGCTGGAACTTTGGTGGATACAGTGACCGGTGATTTCCTCAAGGTGCAGATCTTCGTCGGCTGTATCTTGACCGGCGCTGTGCTTACATTCCTGTATCCAGTGTGGAGACTGAACCGATATGACCGAAGCAGGTCGCCATCGGATTGAAGAGAGGGGCTAAACTCATAATGGACGGCCGTCGCCCTGCTCACTGCCACGTTCACCACTGTGGCAAGTCGAGCGAACTCCATGAAATTGCCACTCCTCCTTCATGGTACTCTGGACTTCTCGCAAAATCCTTCGCAATCTGTCGCAGACCGGAGTCCGAGGATAGACTGCACATGTTGTCATCGCTCCAATGCAGAAAAAGTAAGCGGAATGGACTGTGCGTTGCCTTCCTGACCACTGTGGTTTGTGGTTTTGGAGAGATCGTGAAAGCTGGTCAATACGAACCCCTTCGCTTGTTCCACTACGACGAGACTCTTGCCACGAGTACGTCAAAGCGTTGCAGCCGTTGCCAGTTCTCGGGAACAGTGCGGACGGCGCAGCATGGAGAGTCTTTCTTCCCCTGCCATGCGCTTTTCGGCCTGCGGCGTGGTTGGAGACTGACGCGCAAGCAGGTCACCATGGCCATGTGATCTTTTGATGTTGGCGGTGTTCATCAAAGTATTCAACACTAGATGTCTCCATCACAACGACAGCTTCATGCTGCGAGTGGACTTTGACCTGGCCAGTGTACCGTCTTCCGAGTGGAGTGAACTACCTTTCATGTAGCATGATGGATAGATACTGCAGACTTAACTCGCGCTGTTCGATAGATCAGGGACTTCACGTGTCATCAGTCATTCGACAAAGCGTCCCTGCATGAGGACGGCCGGCGTGACGGATACAACCGTCAGACCACACTTGCAGGCTTCACTAATCCACTTCCGTACAATAGACACAAAATCGTGCGCTGTCTCTTTCAGGCATGACCTACTTACTCGAAGGTTGAGTACTTCACTGATCATGTCGCGTCAATGATGATGACCATTTCATGAGTATTATTGAAACCATAATGCGTCATCATTATTGCTGCACCACCTACTTGGCTCCTATGGCGCGATGAATGTGTATTTTGTCCCTTGCACATTGCTCCCGTGATGGCGAACACATACATGCCAAGTGGTATGTCCTACCCGGCCGGACCTGACATCCTGGCCCGGTGCAGCCGTCGAGTCAGCATCAATCAGATATCTCGTCGACAGCAAGGTCCGTGCTGGAGATCGAGCGGGAAGACCTGGATTTGCCTACACCGTGAAGATACCGATACAGTACACAACTTATGCGGAGCTGCCGCGGTGCTCGGTCACATAAGTGCTTAACCTTGTCTGGACGACGAGCAGTCTCACGGCACTTCAACAAACACAGACATGCAGACTTACAGTCGGTCATGATCCGCGTCAAATCCTGAGCCTCTGGCTGTTACATGAATGACAGCAGGCCATTTCACTCGTCGAGCTCCTAACGTAACGTAACAAAGTGAAAGGCTTGAAAGCGTGAGACGTCAACGTTGCATACCAAGAGTACATCGTAGAGCTATGGAGTGCTAGCAATCCAGAACAGAAAACATGACGTTCAGACAAAAACAACACGCCGCTTAGACACTTTGACGTTTTCACTAGATCAAACGCTCCTTCGCAGCTTCCAAAACGCTCGAGGCCATCAGCTGAGAAGAATGAAGCAAACGGCCACAGTGCTATCCAGCACTCATATCCTAGCGTTGCCAAGCCCGTCTGACGGTCCTGAGATCAGGAGAATTCATCATGTTGCCGAGGATGGCCTGGACTCCATCCTGGGTTCTGCGATCATACTCCGCTTGGTAGGCATTGTAGGGCTGTCCGTTGGGATTCTGTAGCATACCCATGACATAGCGCGTCCATGCATTGCCTTCAGCATCGGCGGGGTTGGCATACTGCGGGCCATAGTATCCAGGTTGGTACACTTGCTGTTGCGCAGCATGGTACTGAGGAGGTCGGTGTGGTTGCCCGTATTGCTGCTGCTGCTGCTGCGGCTGCTGTCCTTGAGGTGGCGGCGGAGCAAAGGCTTGATATGTCCTATTGTCCTGGTAGAAGAAATATCCGTTCTGTGGATATCGCTGCTGCTGCTGCTGCTGCTGCTGCTGCTGCGAATATTCATGCTGCTGGCGGCGCTGGTTCTGCTGCTGTTGCTGGACCGGCACCTGTCCTGGCTCCCGACGCACCAACGCAAGATCGGGGATTGAGGACATCGTTCTGGTCTCTCACGGCAGCTTTGTGATGGTAAGAAATGTGAGAGAAGTGGTGAGTCGAGGGTAGAAATTGAAGATCGAGGGCGCAGGCGCAGCAATTATTGATCAAGCTACAGAACCCCAGCATCAAGCTCGATAGAGCCGCACGCAAGGCTGAAACCGCCACAGCGGGGCGAAGTCGAGATACTTCTCCAGAAATCACGCAAGATGAAACACGAATCGTATTGAGTCATTTTTTGCGCATTCGTCACGAAACCTGATTCCTGGTCCTATATGACGTTTAGTGAATAAGAATAATCAGGCATTCAACACACCGTGATGTCTACGAGCGAATGTACGCCCGCTTGGAGCTGTTCGACTGCTTCTCCGAACATGTACCCGTGAATGTAGCATTCTCCAACGAGCCGGTAAGATGCTCCCATGGGCCGGAGGATAAGCGGCATTCTCCCACCCAACAAGATACAAAGATGATCCCCTCGCTGCGTGCTGTTGTTCACAAGTCCAAGGTACCCGCGCTGGGTAGTGCAGAGCCTTCGCCCAGCCGTCGCACTCCGTAAGCGACGTTCGAAGCCGTAGCGTGCGTGCGTATCATCATCGTCGTCTCCTGGCGTGTACCGAGAACCGGTGGAGGCCGACATCACCCAGGCGGCCAATGTTCTGCCCATGCAACGTACGTCCCTGTTCCGGAGATACCAGGATGTGAAATAATCCTCAGATGATGCGCTGGATTCTGGTTTAGTTCAGGCATGGTTTCGAGGTTCGCTCACGTTATAAGGGACACTCACTCTCCACTCTCGTGTGACAACTTGCTGTGTGACGATTCAAGCTTGTGGGCTTTTGTTAGAAAATGCTTGCCGAAAGCATCAGGTGCTCGCCACGATGCCATGGTCCCTTCGAAGTCCTGATCTGCTACAAGGGTGGTCCAGATAGCTTTCAAGCAACGATCCTCAGTTCCATACGGGTTCTCAACGTACACTGGCTGCCCTGTGGCAAATACTGGATGTGAGTGATCGTGGCAAGGGCCGAGTCCATCGACCATATCAAGAAGGAAACCTGAAGCTACCATTGTGCGATCTGCTGAAGATATGTTGACGCTTGGGACCGTGTAGCCTGCTGCACAAAAGCCGGCATTGTCGTAGCGCGGAAGAAATCGCGAGGTGTTCATCGAAACCACAGGCGCTTTCCTGGTCATGTTTGGGCACCACGAAGGCCAGTCTAGATGATCGAAGGACGCATCCGACAGCATTAAGAAGTCGAGGTTCCTCCGCACATCTGTCATGGTTTTGGCTAGCTTGGCAAGGATTTGCATCAAATCGAGAGTGTAGTCTGGGTTAGGGACGATTGCCATCGCATCATGTGCTAATCCTAGGACCCCATATACCTTGTCTCTGGAGTCTGTGCTCAACGAAGGGCGAGTGTGATACATCGCTTGCAGAAGATCAAGTTTCTCCGTCTTCTGACGCAGATACAAGACGGTCCGACCGACGTTAGATCTCTCGAGTAGTGTCTTTGCTTCTGGTATATTCTGCTCGAGCCAGTGCGAGTGAGCCCAAATGTTCTCGAGGAAGGTCCATAGACAAAGCCAGTCAAATCTCTTTCTCCCACACATCATGGTAACACCTTGACCAAGATAGGCTTCTTGCACGACCCATGTCCGCCGCCACCATGCTCTGCTCATCAGAGGGTTCAAGGCTGCCCATCCACGGTGGGTCTTACCTACGAGTAAATCCTCTTTCAAACGGACTAGATCTTTGGAGTCCCACCAAGGGAAGCTGGGAGTGCTCGTCGAAGCCGAAGCTTTACGATAGACAATGCTTTCTAAGAAGTCGATGGCATCGGCGCTATCGTCCTCTTCGGGCCCCAACCATACTATGACATGCTCAGCCATGCTGTATATCTTGGCCATCAACAAGAGCTGGCGACTGCGTTCTTCCACATCATTCTGATTGATACAGAGAGCATCGACCCAGATCCATGGCGTCGCTACGTCGCTATTGCGTGCATGTTCAAAGTAAGCGGCGAGATTTCCGGCGACATGCAGGCGGTAGTGATGATTGACCGTCAGGACATGAGAATGCGGCGATCCCTGGACTTGCTCGCTTTGCCAGGCATAGGAAAGGCATTCAAAACCTGCACTGGGCTGATCCAGTGACTTATGGATGAGTTCGCAAGCAAGTTCTCCATCACGATGAGCAGCAGGGAGAATTCGTATCAAGCGTATCTCGTGCTTGGCGATGCTAAGGGGGATGTACTCGTATATTTGCTTTTCCAGTGGGAACTCAACCCGACCAAGGGTCGCGGGTGGAACATTAGCCATGGGTGACTATGAAGTCTCATTGAGACAATAGTTGAAAGATGAGGAAACTGGGCGTATCTAATCGAAAAATATAATAAAGCTGACAAGCTGTTGATCGGCTGTATAGAGTATTGCCGTACCAGGAGGGGTCTCCCTTCCAGTAATACTTTGATTGGGCTGATCATGACCGGTGAGTCGAGCTTGCCGGCTTGGCAGTCCATCGGTACCTACAGGATATGTGGTCGCACAGCATGAACAACCATATTGTATGATCTCCATCACAGGGCGATTAGGGTTCATGCAAGCCAACAAATGACGCGAAAGCCCTCGCTGTCCTCATACCGTCTACCAGATGCAAGAGGTCGGATGTGGCGCCAATGGACGAGGGCGTATCGCAGCTGATGGTGGAAGCCTGGCCTACGTGTGGACTATTCCTCCAGTTGGGAGACTTGTCCACTTGTGTGAGGGGGCCGGTTGCAACCCTAGGTCAATCCTGGATATTCGTGATGCATTGCGTAGGTCGAGCTCAGTCACGTCTGCCGGACTGGCCCCGGAGGTGTCCATCCTCCTTGCGACGGTATACGCCTCGAGAATACACCATCGCAATTACACTTTGAGCAAAAAGTGTTCTTCGATTGCCGATGACACGAAGAATATCATAGAGTATTGACGTGGCTGAAGAGAAATCGGTGCACCAGAGAGCGCATACGGAGATGGCGGAGCGGCACGCATCCCAGAGCCGTGGCCATTTGGTGAGCACGTGTCGGGAACCCCTGCCAAGTAATCCACAGAGACTAGTGCTGGCTAAGACTCACGATCCCCAACTCTATCGATTCACGCCGATTTCAACCGACGATACCGTTTCAAAGAAGAAACAAAAAGACACCTAGGCCCCGCACCGAACGAAGCCATGAATTTAAGAGAAGATAATTTGGCGGAACCCAAGGTATTTGGCGGGTAGATTCATGGTGCTTCGAGCAGAAGCAGTGAAGTAAGCAAGAACGTCTATGGTCGTTTCGAAATGCTAACGCGGCGACGAATAGACGATCGGCGCTGGCAGCACAATTCTAGGCCATGGCCAAACGCAAATTGCTGCCGCGGGGACGAGAGCGATGTTGGAAGGATTCCGCATTTTTAGAACCAACCCGTGAAGGATTCTGAGGTGCGGCTGACGATGGCTACTTCAATCATACTCTCGCCTTCACTTCGTCCGTATCCTCTGTCTGTTCGCACCGAACCACTCCTTGACCATCATGGCGGTGTCGTTCATCTATCCACCCGATGGCAATTTCTCCACCGTGAACAATGAGCAAATGATCAACGTCTTCGACTCGCTATCAATACAGTACACCTCGAACTTCCCCGCGACCAACGTCACTCTCTTCTGCACCACAGGCACCTTCAGCTCCACTTTCTACTACGAGAACGTCGCAGCGAACCCGCTCTTGGCCAGCGGGACTTGCGATTTCGGCAGCATCGCAGACGGCCCTTTCGAAATCGATCAGTATCCTGTCCCTTGCCACTTCAAGCTCACGCAATACGGCGACAACGACAATGCACTCAACGGGCAGACTTTCTGGGCCACGAGTCAGGATGGGACCTCGACGACATTCACCCCGACCTCGAGCACTACCAGCACGACGACTTCTGCATCCGTCCAGACGACTGCGTCAACGCCGGCGGTTAACTTGGCCGAAGCATCGGCCTCTAGCACATCTGCGACAGCATCTGCGACAACCTCTGCGACAGCATCTGCGACATCCAGCTCATCCGCCGCAGCCTCAGGAGGTCTCAGCATCGGCGCCGATGCTGGCATCGGTATCGGCGCTGCGCTAGCAGTCTTGATCCTCGCCGCTGCGATTTGGTTCATTGTCAGGCGCATGCGAGGCAAAGGGCGGGCCGACATGATACAACACAACAACGAGAGGATGGAACCGTTGCGATATGCACCCGCATCTCGCGACCACAAGTTCAGCCCGGCTGCGGAAGTGTCGGAGGTCGCCCAATATCAACCTCAGCGGTCGGAGTTGGCTGATTCCGCTCGAGCGGAACTCTACGACGCGCGCAGCGATCCAGCGCATGCACACGAGCTTTATGGGAATGGTCCGTAGATGATGTATGAATTAATGTCGTCCGAGTTGCTGGATGTCTGCCCGTGATGCTAGATGTGGAGAAGCGATAGAACCACCGGGGTGTACCTGTGACCAGGTGACTTTATTCTTGATATGTCAACCATCGCGACTTTGCACATCAGCAACACAAATCGAAATACTCCGCTGCCCTGGCCGCTGATGTCTGCGAAGCTACCTCGGTCGTTCATCATGCGGCGATCGCGAATACTCTTCCAATCATAATATGTACAAAACAACCCCCAGCAGAATTGAGGAAGAAGTCAGCGCTTCTTACACTATACCACCAGCCTACAGATCCATGTCTTGACGTATTTGTATCTTACCTTACGTCCCGTATGGTTTCGTGCCATTGCAATGGAGGCAAATTAGCATTAGAGCTCGATTCTCCAGCACTAGATGTTCGTACATGGGGTGTAAAGACGAACGAGGCCAACGTCGCAAACGAGCTCGGGGACAAGAAACAACGGCGATGGAATGAGGTGAAAAGTCGAGATGGTTGCCCTCTCTACATATAAGCTGTATACTCCGCGCTGTCCATCCCATCCAATGCTATCCGGCACCATGAAACTCCATCTCTGCACGACCGTGCAGATACCAATCCTCGCAAATCCAATGTCGTGGCGTTTCTTCGTTGTTTTCCGGTAATGACTGGGGGCGTCTTAGGTCAAGACTTGTGGCGAAGCGAAAGAAAGCAAAGTAAGAAGAGCGTCAAAGGCCCAGTATCTAAGCCTGGACGGTGAAGGTGAAGATGACATCGTTGATCTCGTTGCACGTGCCGAGAGCGGACTCTGGGGGCTGGGTGACATCTGGGGGGTAGACGTTGTTGACATCGTAGTCGTCGTTGGGGCCGATGGAGAATGAGACACACTTGCCGCCATTGCCCTGTTGAGTCGGAACGACTGAGCGGGTGAAGGCGATGAGTGGATCATTGTTTTGGCATCCGCTGGATGGGCCGGCAGGGCAGCAGTTGTTGCAGGACATGTCGTAGCTGATGGTACCAGCGTTGGCGACCCACTCCATCTGGAAGATGTTGTTGCCGAAGTCGGAGGAGCCGGGGGCGGCCATCTTGAGGCTGTAACCGTCGTTGTCTGGTCCCACAGGGAGGGTGACGGTTTGACCGGATGAAAGGGTATCAGGGCCGGCAATGTTGCCCTCCTGTCCAACAAGAACATACGGGATGTCCTGACCAGACTGGTTAGAAAAGACTGCGGTGTCGGCTGCGACCAGAGCGGCCATAAGAGCAGAGAGAACAATGGTCTTGAAAGACATTTTTGCTGAGCGTTGAATGAACGGAAGTTTTGAATGAGAGACGAGTTGATGCGAGTTGCTGATGAGATTCTCCTCGTCCTGGATGTTGAGCCCGTTTATATATGTTCTCGACATGCGGCATGGTGGCAATATACTCGTTCCTACAATCCGCTGTCATCTCGCAAGGACTGCATAGAAACGCTGCTTTCGACTCTCCCACGTAACCAATGCCATCGAGTAGAAGCTGCGAAGGACTCCGCGGCTGGAGCACATGGTGCCGCCACATGGATCATGGGAACATGCATGGCCAAGATGTAATCAGTACCTCGTTTTACAACCCGTCAGCACCACGGCAGTGTTTCGATGCTGATTCCTCGATACCTGCGATTCGTCCGGACAGTACTCGACATACGGAGGAGCGGTGTCGTTTCATTCGTGTCCTCATGACAGTATTTCGTTCCCAGATTTGCGTACATCAGTGTTGGAGATGTGTGTTGGCATTAGACTTGAATCCAAAGCTAGTCAGTGCACTGTATGAGGCTTTTGGCTCACACGTGGTGCCGCGGGCCGACACCGGGTGGCATGCTGTCCAAAGCAAGACGTATATTCGTGCAGATACATCAGATGCAGGATCGACATGATTTTCCCATCTGCCTTCGGCAGGTATGTTGTCCATGCGAACGTCCAGTGAGATATCGCGTAGAGAATGAGAGGCTCCGCTGTGCCTGAGATCGGAGAAGGCTGACAGATCCCATGGCGGATCGTCGCTCAGCGAGCGGAGCACACCTCATGCACCGCCGCAACATTCTAGCTGCAAGTAATCAGATGCGCCCGGCATCATGGGAGGTCAGAAAGCCGACTTCCCGCTTGAATGCCAGACGCTGTTCAATGAGTGCTGAATGTTCGAGTCTTGTTGGCAATCAGGTGTTGCATTTGCCGCGGAATTCATACCGCGGTAGAACTAGAGCTCTAGTTTGTGCAGACTTCAATGTGACCCGTTGACGAGAGGTGAATCTCGCCGGCTTCCGGGTTTCGCATCAAGGTGCCTCCGCCGTGACAACAGAATCCGGACACTCAAGGTCGGACTTCGACATCGCCAACACTTATATTGAGCTATGATACACCCTGATCGGTCCAGAATATCCCGCATCCCGCTCAGAAGGGTTCGAACTTGATGGTGAGAGGGTCTTATCCCTACATAGACAACTAAGACTGGCCTCCTGCGTCCGCACATCTTCACGAGTGATTTCGGTACAAGCTGAGATCTGACCTCGTGTCCGGATTTTGCTGTCACCCCCTTGGGCCAGTTGACGAGAGGTGAACCTCGGCGGCTTCCGGGCTTCGCATCAAGTTGCTTCGTGCTTGTATTGCGATCGTTTGCGGATGGTTTCACCTTATAGCTCGTATGTACGTATCTGTGAGACGCGGGGCAAGCGAGGCGGCAATTGCGCAAGCCCCGCCACAGAGATGTTGAATGCCAAATATGCCAGATATTGTATTTGTAGACTACATATATCGAGGAGCAGATGCAGTCTCAGCTGACATATTCATTCTCTAGATCACACTCCCTGTACATCATCCCACCCATTCTTCTCGCATAGGCGTGTCATTTGTGTCTGTACCACTCATGGCCGAATTTGAGATGTTCCATAGCTGTTCCATTCCCGGATGTCATTGCGCACAACCGAACCCACTTCAATCGAAACATGTCTGCCGCGGAGCAAAAGGTGATCTGAGGATGCGGAACCGTACATTCACTCACACGGAGAAGTTGAGGACTTTGCTGTAATTCTTCGTGAGGTGCACTGATCGCCTCGCCACCGAACCACGCTTAGTGACAGCGGCCGTGGTGCCATTCGTGTGAATGTCGACACAGTCATCAACATCTTCGGTGGTGCAGAGTGGGGAGAGTGTCTTGGTGGAAAGGTCACAGAATTTGCCGTCCGCGCCAACGAAGTCTGGACCATAAGATGTGGAGGAGGAGCAGAGCTTTTCGGCAGTCTGGCTGGTAATGTTGGAGACCACGAGCTGATTGTCGAACTTGGCGGCGCGCTTTCCGAGAGACCGGTTGCGGAGCTTCTTGCTGGCAGTACCGTCGGGTTTGTCTAGGTCAAGCGATGATCAGCTGTGATTCAAGTTCGGGAAGCTATGAAGTGTCAACGTACCAGCAATTGGACCAGTGTCGGCAGAGAAGATAGTAGCGGAGCACTGGATGCCGCTGTCTTGCGTGCTCTGCACATCAGATCCGTAGGCGTCGCTGGTGAACTTCAAGGATGCGGACGGGATACCTGAGGCATCCACAATCAGTTTGCTTGGTCGAAACACCCATCGAATACTGCGTGATCGCTTACCATTCGTTGCATCGGCATCAAGCCAACTGCAGTATGGTACATAATCTCCTCCATCTTTAAGGCTCCCAGCCGCCTGGTTGCCATAGTACCACTGCTGACCGCAAGAGTAACCGATATCACCAGTCCAAGCACCACCGCGACTTCCGTCATACTGGGAGACGGTGATCCACTCAATGCAAACAGCGTCGTCAGAGTTGGCGATGCTGATGAAGTCTCCACGGCGGCCCGGATCCGCCTGGTCAACCGTAAGGTCAGCGCTGTCGCCGGCACCCATGCTCGCAGATCCAGAGTTGCCAAGCTAGATAGGAAGGTCAGCACAAGCAATTGGGGAATATGTAAAGCAAGAAGTGCTTACGTAGTCATTGTTGATGTCGAACGCATAGACACCCGTGATCTTGCCTCCCAGCTCGTTGGAACTATCATCTCCGAGTCCGGCCTTGATTCGAACAACGGTGCCTTGAGCAACGTTGGCAGCCGGAAAGAGGGACTCCAAGAACGAGACGATGCCGAGGACGCCGGAGACGAGGCCAATGGCGTCGGTCACTGGATCAGCCATGATTGATCGATGGGGTTTGTATGAATGAGAATGAAGGTGGGAAGTGTTCCGTAGTACGATGAAATGTTCTGTGTGCTGGTGAGATCGGAATGAGTCTGTTGTGATAGCTGCAATCCGTGGGAAAGTCAACGATGTTATATACACTTCAGTGCTCGTTGAGGTATCCACTCATACCAGGCACTTCAGACTAGCCACTGATGACTGCTCAGTGAGGCAGTGACCAGGAAATGTTGTTTGCTTGGGTTACATTCGTAAGGCAGTCTCTCAAGTGCTCCTTTGATCGACATCCGCCGGGAAGCTTGTGATTTGGTCTTCTCCGTCATTCAGCCTTCCTTTTCCTTTCGTCATGCACAGACTCGCTCATTTATTTGCTGTGCATCTCATCTGCTGCTGGGATCGCTACCAGTACTCAAGGCTTGGGGGCAACAAGTGCATCCTAGCTTCATGCCGATGTCACTGTCATCTACTGCTGCATCTCGATGTCACGATCCTTCGCACACATTGGTGAGCTACCCTCGGTCATGCGCCGTACTCCTTCGAGTGTTTTCTGTTCCTCTGGCATGCTGATCAACACGATCGGCATATAACCTGAGAGCCGTGGGGTGGTATACCCATTGTAGTTTCCTTACGATGTGACCTTCTTTCCTTCCGGGATTTGTCATGCTCGTTCAGCGGATTCTTGGCCATTCATCTGTTGCTGCGAGCGGCGCCAATTGCCAAGTTTGGATGTGATATCTCCATCATAGGTGCGCGAGGATGCTGGTCATCGCCCGGCGCGCCTTATTGAGCTGCTGACCTTGCCTCTCAGTTCCTGCGACGATCAGCGCCTATACTGAGGACCAGGATACGAGATCGATCCATGGTAGCTTCAGCCTGGCATCGTGGCAGCTCGTGCACCTTGTTGGACGTCGGCTATGCCTATCACCTGCCGCGACGATCGGCGGCTATCCTGAACTTTGTGGGGCTGCATACACACCAAGTAGCCCATGTAAGTCCGGCTAATTAGAAATGGACTCGCTCGGGAAGGCCATTTGATGGAAGATCCATCATTTCCAGACCTGATAGATAGTGTCCGGTAACGATCTGCTCAAGCGTATAGTTAGCATCCAAGTTGATCTTCCCATGTGTTGACCAAGATGTAAGTGGTAGTCGAGAGCCGATTGGAGGTTGGACCGTTGCCAAGATGCCAAGTGCAGCTATGTGTTGATGCCAGCCAATGCAGCTTGCGATATTGGATTTTGCGCCAACAGCCAAGACCACGCAGAGCGAACGCGGCTGTTGCTCATGGGTCGTGCGTAGTGTCGAATACCAGCCCAAGATATGACGGAGTGAGGCGGAGGCCAACATCTGCTCGTCAGGATTCCCTTCTATGTACGAGGTAGCACTCTACGCATCGAATCTCTGCTCGAGCATTCCACCACCTCATGATAAATCATATATTAATCTCACCGTTTGCCCACTGCTGCAGTGGAAAGTCCATCCAGTACTTCGATATCTGCCCATCTTCTACCATTTCACAGTGTGCTCAATTTCAAATCAATTACCACCACCACCATGAAGCCTTATAGTGTCGGTATGGCCACGGGGACCATCCTCCTCGCCCTCATGGCTGTTCGCACCACAGTCGCAAGCACCCTTCCCTCCGAGATCTTTCGCCGCGATGCACCATGCTGCGTGGATGGTGCCAATGGCCCAAGCGACTCTTGGGATACCTGTACGTTCGCACTGGGTGTCCAACCCTCGCAGTCTTGAACATAGTCACTGACGAGATTGAATTTCAGACGCCGAGTGCGAGCCGAACTGTTACTGCCAGGAGAGCCCAAAGTATCTTACTCTGACGACGGTTCGCGCATTCCAATGACTGACAGACATGTAGCGACTCCGGCCAGGGTGACATCTGCAAAGGCTTCTGCCTCAACGTCGGCCACCCCGCGGCTATCTACACGTGCAGGTGTAAGTTGGATATAACCTGCGGCGGTTGTAGACCAATGCTAACCAGATCTGCAGGCAACAGTGACCTTTGCGAATGATGTCCATCATCTCCACAAAGAGATGGTCGGTGTGAGGTCTTATCAGGTTCGCGCTAGTGGAACTCTGATCCTGCAGCTTGAGCCTAAATATACATATTTGGCGCGACTCTCTCTCGTTTTCACACACTCCTTTAGTGCCACAATCTTTATACATGCACGTACTTGTCTACCATCACATCGATTCATGCCCACCGTCGTCTCAGTGTTCGTCCTTGCTAAGTGTCATGTGTAGTTGATTGGTCGCTGCAGTCAGTGTAGGCAATGTGACTTTTGCAGATCGACACCTCGCGTTGCTGCGCACTTGCATTAGTGTAGGGTACCGTTGGTTTCGTGATGGAGATCATGTTCCTCCTCCACCCTCGCGTAAAGTACTGATGCTCGCGCTTCACCGCGCCAAGCATGCCCAGCACTTCTTGTTCCTTCGTGCGCCGCTGGGCGGCAATGATCTTCAACCGCCAAGCGCCTTGGCCCGATCATCATGTTCCTCAAGTTGGGGGCCTTATCAGGTCCCTACACAGGGATGGGTTGCCAGTACAACTCCACTCCCTTCGATGGAAGCACGTTGCTACATCTTCCACATCTCCATCGGAACGATTTTGCTCCTTTTCGAGAGACTGAACTCGACCACACAAAGACCAACAATCGCCGCGCACAAGACTGTGCCCCAACACCAATTGCAACACGCTTAGCAGTAATCCGTACCTAGCCCATAGACGCTTTCAGGTTTCTCCGTGGACCTTCTTGGGTTCAGTCAAATCGCGATCTCAACCGTTCGTCTTGGGATCAATTACCCGTGCTCGAGTGAACTGCACCTTAAAAATGGCCTCCGTCCCGTTCCTGGTTCTACTTCTTCTTCGACTTGCCGTTGCGCAAAGGTATATTTGCCGTCAAGCACCCCAAAGATTCCATGACTTGAACCGTTTTTGACCTCGATTGCAGCTCCGAGAATTTGACCTTGACGTTCACACCAGCGGATCTCAACAGCTGTGGGACACCAGACAACATAAGCTCATCCTCTGCCATCTCTTTCACAACCTTCAGCGTCCCCGTGTCCCAGACTTGTATCAACCTCAACGAAACATTCACATCCAATTCTAGCAACGGGTTCACGGCGGCCGAAGGCGGGGCGCACTATGAATCCTCGGGCAATGAGCCCATCGGTGTCAACTGGACCATCTCCGGTGGCGCCGACTTCTCTTCAAGCAGCAATTACTCCTACATCTTTTACCAGCAAGTCAACATCTCAGGCGATGGTACTTCGGAAGCAGGCAAGGCGGCGGCGCGATACGTCAAGATCTATCCGGAATATGCATGTCAGGAAGCCTCCGACTACATAGCTCGCCCATACTACGGCTACAGCTGCCAGAGCACGTCGGAAGGACAATGTAACCCGGCAGCGTACAGCGTGGCCAGCTTTGAGATCGTGAGCGCCTCGCAGGTCAACGATGGAACGCAGTGTGTGAACTTCGCAAAGGAAGGAGGAGCGATGCGTCTGAGTGTTGCTGTTGGGGCTCTACCGATGGTTGTTGCTGCTGTCGCTTGGTTCTTAGTGCTGTGAGGCGACGGCGCTATAGACGTGAATGATGACACAAACAGCTCATCTCCCATCTTCGTGTTCACTTTCGATCCGCTGTAGGCACCCATCAATGCTGATCTTCTGCCGGTGGCACAATTCGTCCTACAACGAGCCGTCAAAGGCTTTGATTGACTCTGAGGTCAGAGCTAGATTGTCGACCATAAGGGCGAACGGCCTATTATAGTTCTCAAGTGCGCAAGAGCAGACAGATCCGCGTAATAAGTCAATGCATCCGGCACCTCCACGCTCCTGTAACCTGTCCTGCCGGTCTTGGTACCCTTGTTGATTTCGATCAGATGCAGATCGTCCACTTTGGCAGCCATCTGAGTCGCTTGCTAAGATGAATATTATATATTCACTTCGACAAGACTAGACCATACTCGACACTTGAACGACCGTTCGCGCCCCGCTGTCAGACGTGCCAGCGTTGGCGCGCAGGGACCATTTCTCCCACTGAAAGTTTGCGAGTCAAGGGTCCGGTGCTTCTATGAGAGGAGGTGTCCGCTGTGCGGGAGACGTGCAGGGTGTACTTTGACTCTATAAGCTTGTCACATTTCGTTAGAACGAATGCTTCAAGTTCTCCCTGCACTGTACTGTGAACGGCCACTCTGTTGCCCTTGGCATGCAAGAATGTCTATGACCCTACCATAAGAATTTCCGACCAGGATTGAGGGTACACAAAAGAAGTGATGCAAGTCATAAGAAGCGCTGTCTTCGTGATTCTATATTACAATCCCCACTAAGTATACTGTCTCGACGGACGCAGATCATGCACCGGCTGCTGCTCGCAAGGCGTGCCGATGGCCACATATCCGACCTCCTCGTCCGGACGCACATCTCCCATCTTAATCACGGTGGAGCGTAGACGACGCGCTTTTTCCGGCCCGTCCTCCATCGATGGACCTTGGTCGACGTGCACCCAAGGGCTGTGACGCAGGCTGTTGACGAAATCATCTAGGACGTCTGGGCCCTTGCGTGTGGCATTCATGTATGCGGTCGCCAGACCGACGAAGAAGAGCAGACAGGAGATGACGATGAGCAGCGCCATGTAGGTAGCATTGCAGCGTAAGACAGTGGTCTCGATCTGGGTCTGGCCAGAAGCGATTGCGGTCGTACCATCGGCGAGGTCGGCGGAGGCGAAACTGCCGCTCATCGAAAAGGGCGCGGTAGAAACCAGCCAGAAAGTGTTGAGCAATTGAGACATTCGCTGGGAGAACAGCTCGTCCCCGATGAGATAGATCACCGCGCCCATAGTCATCCCGCTTGCAGAGTAGGGATTGGCAGGATCCACGAAGTAGTTGGCAAGTGCCGACGCGGGGACAGTCCCTGGCTCCGACTGGTAGTTTCTGGTGACAGTTGCGTTGATGAATTGCTGGAAGAAACTGACGGGCAGCTGGAGGCTAACATAGTCGTATTCGGCGGAAGTGCTGCCATCACCATCGAAATAGTCGACACCCAGTTCCGGTGGCATGTCCAGGACAGTGATGGCTTCTGGCAGATGATCTTTGGTCGATTTGCGAACGGCAACAACACTGCAATTATTACCATTGGGGCAGAGCACTTGAGCTTCGACGTATTGCGTGGTAAGATTGCACCATGCCTCACTGTAGGCGTAGGCTGCCTCTTCTTCCAAATCGGTGGTGTTTAACACATAGACGGCGGCGGATCGGAAACCGATCCTGCGAGGAGTTGTGCTGTTGTAGGTATGCGCAGGGTCAACGTAAATTGACATGCCCATCTTGTTCGTAACGGTATTAGTGTCGTTCGAGAACGCCCAGTTGGATGGAAACGATTCGCCATCAGTGTCGCTTTGATTCGCCGCTTTAGCTGCGCTGACCGAGCAATCTGAACGAATATAGGATAACTCCATCGAGAACAACGATGCGTTGTTGACTACATTCGGACCAAAAAGTTGCTGCTCAATTTGCTCCACCGTGGTCTCGTTGCTTGATGCAGCAGTGCTGGTGGACTCTGAATCTGCAGAGTTGAGAAAAGGTATGCCGACCAATGACATGAAAATGGAAGCAGGCGGGGTTGAGTCTTCTTCCAACAAGGTCTCAGCAACACCCAGCAAACCAGTATCCGTAGTCTCGGTCGTGTAATACCATCCATCGTCGTCGGCTTCTTCCCCAGCCATCAGATCTTCCAGCATGGGCACCTGCACGTTCCCAAACATATCCTGAGTTCCATTCTTCGAGCTAGCCGGCGACACGAAGGTACCGGTGAAAACAGCATTGATCTGATCGACGTACACAATCGAGTTGTCGCTCTCGGGTGGGAATGGTAAAAATGCCGAATGTGTCGGGTCCAGATAGCTGAAGTTCGAATTGAAGATTGTGTAGTTGGAGGTTGAACTTGCAACCCTCAAGCTCATTTGACCTCCGATTGGACTCAGAATCCATAGTAAGATAAGAAGCGGGACGACAAATCCGGCCATTCGCAGCTTCATCGGGGTAATGATGGAGGACACAAGTGAACGGCTCCCAAGAAGGTATTGGATGACGCCGACAGTGGCGCCTCGCTCCAGTTTCCAATTTGCCCAGGCTTTTATGAACTTGGTAACGATTAAACCGAAGAGAATGGGGAAGATGGTAGGATTCTACAGGCCAGTCAGCAAAGCCCTCGGAACATCGAAGGCCACGATCACCCAGGTATACTCACGAATGCGGCCATTCTGAACACCGCTTGATCGGTGAAGGTGTTCGTCAAAGTGTTGTTGCGAGTGTATGCATACCCTGCAAAGGCCACGAAGTATAATGGCAGGATGGCAATAAGAACGTCTACCACAACAGCACTGGTTTTGACACTGTTGGCTGGACGTGTCTCTCGGGACGTTGATTCTTCAGCTTCCTCTGCCGTGATCGGCTGCTCGGAGCTTTGCGCAAGACCCTTCTCCGCCATGATCTCGTCAAGTGCTCGGTCTGCCATGTTGTAACGTGGGAGGCGGAGCCTGTGTCAGAGCGAAGCGATTGCTGTAAAGACAGATCAAGGAATCTGATAGCTCTCAAGGAGGGCGGATGCGAGCCATGATATAGCAGATTGGATCTGAGCCTCGACCTTGCTGGACTCGCTCTCGGACACTTGGTGATGGATCGGTGGCTTCTTTGGCTTCATGCCTAGCATGCTGGCCTATAGATTGTGGCTGGCTGTCGAGGTGGGCACCACGGACGGCCGCCAACCACGAAGCCACGCGAGCTACGCGACTTTTAGATCAGCGGGGATATCCGCAAACCAAGCTCTTCCGCATGAGAAGAACCTTATTTGAAGCTTAGTACAGTGGATCTGCCTCGCTAGTCAGGGAGCTAAGATTTGCCGATGCGCTCGAAATGTTCTGGCTTGTGCTAAGGCGGGCTTTGAAGAGTTCCGTTTAGGGTGCAGTCGGCGATGGCCGAGTCGAGACGCAGAGTGACATGGGTAGGGAAAACATGTAGCCGAGACCTTGCAGGCTGTCGTAAGCTGTCCTTGTTGCTGGCGCCAGGGGACGTTATCGGTGCAGACTGAGTTGGCACGTTGATTCTCGTCTGGTCGTTTGATACAAAGATTGCTGGTGCGTAGCACAGCTCCTTGGTGGGACGGGAGACAGACGCAAATTTGATCCCAGCCGGGTACGATGCTTCTATTGCACAGTGAACACATCTTCAATGCTGACATACTCCGTCTCAACAGTACTGTACGCTATACTAATGCTGAAACACTAGTCTTTGATGCTGCAATAATTTCGATACATCATCAACGCTGTGGTGTCTGGACTGACTTGATACCATGCTATATACAAGGATGTGACCTTTGCACGGCGTCGGCCAGGATGGACTGATGCTGAGACGAGAAGTGAAAGCTATAGTACAGCAGAGTATACTCGTGTGTGGTCACCAGACGTCGCCGCTCCACCACACGTCGTGGACAGAAGGGCTGAACCGACATCACTCACCTGCGTTTCGCTGTCCGCAGCTGGTGACCACATCGCTATGAGCATTCCCAACACTCGATCCCGGACCACGATGTTTTGATTGCTGACGGGCGTGAGCGAATCACTCCAAGGCAACAAGGACTAGGAAAGCTCAAGAGCAGTCCGGCACGCATTGGCAGCAATGTGTTCGATTGCCGCGGCCGATTTTGCTCAACGCGACAAGGCCCGACCAACTCGGTACGAGGTGTTGAGGCAGAACATCGTGCGCGTCCTATTCACGATTGATAAGGCCCTTCTCAGCGAGGCACGTACCTGTAGTGTACGTCGTGGAATTGTGGTACCTCCTCAGGAAAGCTTTTACACATGTCGGCGTTTCAGTAGAGTACCGCGGCAATTTGGTGCTACTGCTGCGCTCGGCCAGCTTTTTTTCTCTCCTTGCGTGTCCAGGGAATCATTAGGCATGTCCCCTCCAACCGAAAGTCGTGGCACAAATGGATCTCGCAAGCCTGGGTTGATATAGGTGTTCACATTGGAAATGTTCCAAGAGGAGAGGGGCCAGCTTCATTCTTATCACATGGCGATCTCGATCATGAGTTCTATACAGTGAGGTAGGACATGTCAGTCCGGCACGTGCTCCTGCTTGCACGTGCGATAGATGAAATGTCTACCGAGTCTCCACGGATGCGCGGATAAGCTAGCCAGACCCTGAAGGGCGGAATTCGAAGGTGGCGAACCCTGAGGCAACAATTTGTCAAGTCAGGCCCCACGCCCTCGAGCACATTCAAGCCTTGATACTGCACTGCTTCAGCTGGAAGTCTGCTGGAAATGGACAGCATACACGCAGGAGACGCCTGTGTCAACCCAGGCCGTACCTGGGGTGCTCGGGCTCCAGTCCGGCGTGAACGAGAGCGGGAGTACCAATTCTACCGGTGCGCATGCCCGCACGCAACCCTCACTAAGCCGCACCATGCGCTGACTTGTCCCAAGGTATTATGGCCCTTTCAAGCGCATGACTGAGTACGGTCCGGTGTATTGCGATGTCCGAGACCCGCATGCCAGAGCTCAACATAAGGCCATCTCGTGCCCGGACAAGATCCTGACGACCTTCTGTCAATTGGGCGCCTTGCGCATGAAAGCACGGCGTTGCTTGATCTTCTTCTTCGACATCAGTCATGCCTACATCATGGCAGAGGCGACCCAGACGCTGTCACTTGAGGACGACAGTACTCATGATCCCGGCGATCAGCTTTGGAGTGCGTACAATCTCCTTCATACTTGGTCCTTATTTGTTATTTCACTGCAGCCCTCATCCGTCACTTTCGCGTCGATCGGTTGATCAAACCTTGCGAGTTTACTAATGACTTGTGGCAGTGGGACACTCGGTAATCCCTCGTGACGTCGCATGCTGTGAAGTCACCGTCAATCTTCCGTCCTTCCCGACCACAGCCAGCGCCGGAGGGGATTACCGCGATAGCATGTTCGTGGTCAATGATCTTACCAAACATCCGGATCTGAAGGACAGGCCGTATGTAACCGGCTTTCCGAATGGTCGTTTCTATGCAGGAGCACCGATCACGACCGCAGCAGGCGTCAACATCGGTGCTTACTGTATACTGGACGATAAGCCCCGGGATTCCATCTCACAACAGGATGTTGTTTTCATGCGCGACATGTCCCAAACCGTCATGACACATCTAGATACAGTTCGTGCGCTTTCCGAACGCGAGCAGAATCATGACATGGTGGCCGGCTTAGGACGTTTCATCAATGGTCCAACCCTCTCCAAAATAAGAGCTCCGCCCGCGACCAACATGCCACTCAGAGACCACAGCTCGAGTGCAAGTATGCTCATCCACTCAGGTATCCCGGATGCGCTGATTGACACTGTCGCGTCTCCATCCCTGGACAGGTCTCATGGTGCAAGACGGGATTACCGTGATCAGAACGGCCTGCTGGAGGGCCAAACTCGCAACCTCAATCCTGCTCTAGCAGCTGCACCTACGCAACAGCACAAGGCTTCTCTGCAGTCGGCTGATGTTTTGGAGATGTGCTTCGAAGCTCCTGCCAATGATGCCGATACCGAGTCACGACGGCCAGCAAGTCAACGTGAAGATTCGGAACCCATGACCTCCCCTCCAAGAGATATCGCAGTTCGTCCATCTCTAGTGAAGCGCAAGTCGACCACCACTGGTCGAGGCACGTACCAGAGAGCCGCAGAGATACTGTGCCAGTCTCTAAACGTAGATGGGGTCGCCTTCCTCGATGCTTCTGTGGGTATTTTTGGCGGCCTAGCCGAAGCCACGGATACTAGCACGGGCGGTGAAAGTGATGATTCAGCGTCTGTGTTTTCCGATTCTACGGCACCAGAAATTTTGGGCACGGCCACGAAAGCGTGCAAGGTGTTGGGCTGCGCACAAGCCGTACGTATCGCGGACGGTGTCGAAAGGTCGGCCCTGCCTGCGAAAAAGCTGACCGAAACGTTCATACGAAGCCTCATGCGCCGCCATCCAAATGGCAAAGTCTGGACCTTCGACGAGGAGTTCGCAACGTACTCCGAGGATGGCTCTTCGGAGAATGAGTCTGTCTTGCAGGATCACCCTGTCGGGTCGAAGTTGACTGCTTCGCAATTGCGGAAGCTTTCTCGGAAACAAGCGCGCAGTGATGGCGAGAACCTGCAACTTGCGTTCCCCCGAGCTCGATGCATAGCGCTCCACGGTGTCTGGGATCATACGCGTCGTCGATGGTCTGTCGGTGGTTTGTATTGGACATATGACCCTCTTCGTGTGCTGAGTATGGATACAGAAATGCGATTCGTCGCTACCTTCTGCGATGTCATCGTTGCAGAGACAAAACGGTCTGAAGTAGTCGAGTCTGACAAAGCAAAGTCGGACTTCATCTCGAGCGTGTCTCACGAGTTGCGCTCCCCGCTGCATGGTATCCTTGGGAGCGTGGAAATACTGGCGGAGCAGACACTAAACACCACGGCTTCTACAATGGTGGAACAGATCACGTCTTGCGGCCACAGTCTGCTGGATATCTTCGACCATCTTCTCGACTTTGCCAACCTCAAGCAGCGGAAAACGAAGAAAGGGGCAATGCAAAGCTCGAACATTGACCAGAAGTTTTTGCCACTCGTTGGAAACGCTCTCGACAATGGTCTGACAGCTCTGGACGACGAGGTAGCCATGGATGACTTGACTGAGGAGATGGTCGCTTCCTCGGTCTACTCGTACTATTACACTCACGACATCGAGAAACTGCCTCAGACTCTGATCATTCTCGATATCGAACGTTCGACTGAGACAGCGTGGCGCTGTCGGCTCGCTACTGGAGGCTGGAGGCGGATCTGTATGAACCTCATCACTAACGCACTCAAATACACACCAGCCGGCTTCATTCGTATCTCGCTTCAGCAGAAAGCTCGACCTGGAACGAAGAGGCGTTTTGACGCCGTCCTTACCGTAGCCGATAGCGGGAAAGGGATGTCGGAAGGATTCCAGAAGAACCGCCTGTTCCAAGATTTTGCACAGGAAGATACGCTCTCCAGCGGCCTAGGTATTGGTATGAATATGGTGTCGCGTATGGTGAGTGCCATGGGAGGGAAAATTGGAGTCACCAGCAGCCAAAAAGGCTCAGGAACTCGTGTCACCGTGACGGTTCCCCTTGAACGACAACGCGACCACAGCAAGTCAGCCACTGAGGACATTGCTGCTGGGTACAGAACCTTGGTTGGTCTGAAGGCTGGCATCATCACAGAATCCCAGCGGCATCCACAGGCGCACGAGGTTTCTCTCAAGGCTACAGCGTGGGCGATGGCGATTGCATCAGTGGAGAAGAGCCTGGACTTTCTCGGCCTCCAGACGGAAGAGTGCTCATGCGAAAGTGTGGACCCCCACGACCTGACTGTTGTCACTGAGAATGATCTAGAGACTCGCCTCCTGTCTATCCAAGACGCCAAAAACAAGCAGAGTGGTGACAACTTTCCACCCATGCTTGTCATCTGTAGCAACACCTCGACCGCGCAGAGGCAGAGAAAGGCGTGGGTCGAAAACAGTCTGAGCGCTGAACTGGTTGCGGAATTCATTCCTCTTCCTTGTACGGTGAAGCAGATCGTTCGCGCATCCACCTCTGCTTTGAGACTGCACAATGAGCTTCTAGCAACAGCCATTGGTATATTGCAATCCCGGACTATCACGAGCGCAACGCAAGCCATAACAAGCAATGGACTCTCCCATGAGGATGAGCCAATGCCTCACAATCTGGCACTTCGGCCCGCCTGCCATTCACCAGCGCCACCAGAAGTCGGAACGATCCAGTGTAGGCTTGATCCGCCTCCCCTACCTTCCGAGGTCGTACAAGAAAACGTACAGCTACAGCCGGCCCCGAGTGTCGGACTCTATCACTCTAAACAATGTGAGACGTCACTTCTGCCTGAGCCTCAGCCGCCGGAACTCTCACAACGATCTGAAGAAACGGCCCAATCAGCGAATCTGAATACCAAGCGTCCAGTCCTGCTTCTTGTAGACGACAACAATATCAATCTCCAACTTCTCAGAACCTTTGCGAAGAAGCGCCAATACCCACACATTGCCGCTGTGGATGGTCAACTTGCTGTCGACGCTTTTGTCAACGCGCACCAGACGTCTCTCACAAGCCCACGCCCCGATAATTCGCCTGTCTCCATGACAGCCCCGGGTGTACCTAACGTCATCTTGATGGACATCAACATGCCAGTGATGGACGGATACGAGGCTGTGCAGCGCATCCGTATCTACGAGAAACGACATCACATGATTCCTGCCAAGATTTTCGCTGTAACCGCCTTGGATTCCGAGGCCGCGCATACAGAAGCGTTTGGTAGCGGCTTCAACATGTTTCTGAGTAAACCACTCAAGCTCAAAGACTTGGCGAATCTGATCGAAGAAGGATGAAGATGGCTGTAACGAGCACGAAAAGACATGAGCGATGATTTTTCACATTTTAGCGGTGGATGGCCTCACAAAATTGGGCATGGCACGGTGTTCCTCGTCATTCAGACATGCTGTCAGCAGCACAATCTGCTACACATCGAGCGCCACAAACGTCAAGCCATCGATCCGGTTGGGTCTGCTGTCGTTCGCTCGCCTTTCGGTACCTTTACCGCTTCAATCAAAGTGGATTCGAATGGAGACTGACCTCTTCTTCGTGCGACGGGAAGCAGGAAGGGCATCCGACCCACGACATACTCCGCAAGCCGACGATTCTCCGGCGCGAGGCTGGACGACAAGCAGAACTACCTTGAGTCTTCTTAGACTGGTCAAAGACTGTCTAGAGTCTCGCCTCGCCTCCCAAGGCGCAAGCACGCGCCCAGCCCCAGTCCTGCCAACATCAACGACGCTGAGAAATGAGCAACCTGATTTCCGACTGTACACGACTTTGTTTTTCTGACTTTGCAATACACATAGACTCATGTACTAATTGACCGTGGTGCTGACCATCTGTAATGAACACCCTATACTACTACTCAGTATATTTTTGACCTCACGCGTGAAATCTCTGAATGTCATCTACATTTCTCATGTTGCAAACTCATCATCTTGGCGGCTAGACCAGATATCCCGCGCTTAATCGAGCGGCGATGGCGGAATATAACGATGAGCGGCAGAAATGTGGTCTGGTTGATCTTGAGCCTGTTTCTGTGCCTGGGAGACTATAGCTCGTAATTTGGGAATGGATTAGTCGAGACGGCGTTCATGTTGGTGTACCCTTAGATGCTGATGTATGGGAGGTGTGGCACGAGACCGCAGGCGGATCACAGGGTATATGAGAGACGGGCACGAGGAATGGAGTTGGGACATGTGAACACGAGGTAGATGAGCCAGGTGCGATTCTGCGATACTGGGTTAAACATGTCACAAATCACGGTAATTGTCATGGCTGTTAGGGTGTGGTCCTGTCATACAAGCTGTACCTAAAGTATTCATTGTCGTGCCGAGACGGCCAAAGGTCTCATTGAAAGGAAACCCTGTGACATTACGAAGAGTATCCCATGTCTAATGTTACACCTGCATGCCCAAAGTCCTAGCTGTCCAGCGCTTCGGACACATGCGATGGGTTACCCAAGAAAGAGAAGCGCCTGACCATGCCACGATTCGAACCTCAGGATGCGAGGCTTACAAGAAGAAGGCGGCGACAGCACCGACGCCAGCGACAAAGCCAGCAGCCTGGATGCCAGAGGCGGATCCGGTGTATGTGGAGGAGCTGGAGGGCGTGGCCGAGGCAGAGGTGCTGGATGACGCGGAGCTGGAGCCGGTGGAGCCAGAAGTCGATGTAGCGGTCGTGAGGCCGGTGGCTGCAGAAGACGAGCCGGTAGACGACGAGCCGGCAGTGGTTGTCGCGACGCTTGAATCATCGGAGCTGGAGCCTCCAGTAGAAGAGCCAATGGACGACGACCCGCTAGACGAAGCGCTGCTCTCGCTGCTCGACGTGGAGGAGGTGGACGAGGTGGACGAGGAAGAGGATGAAGACGAGGAGGAGGATGTGGAGCAGGTCAAGTCGTAGAGCGGCGAGCCGGACAACGAGGTGACGATGCCGAAAGATGGGTTCGGGGTGGTCGGGAGCGAATCGTCCAGGATGTACCACCACACATTCTTGCTGCCAAACAACGAGCAGCCCGTCTCTTGCCAGTATTTCTCCGCGTTTGCGACCGAGGCGACGGCATCACCCTCTACCTTTCCAGACACAGGCCAGCCGGTCTCGGTGACCCAGACCTCTTTGTCGCCGGCCACACCTGCAGTAGCGTCGAGAGCTGCGTAGAAGAGATCCTTCGAGTTGTCAATGCCGTTTGCCTGAGTGTACTGGAAGTATGGATAGGTATCTGCAAGAGCGCAAGTCAGTGGGTACTCGTGGCATCGCATCGGGAATGATTGGACATACCCATGCCGAGCCAGTCACAGTTGCTGGCAACATCGGCGTTCGAAGAATTAGTCCAAGCATCCCAGGTGTCAACGTGTCCCACAGGTGCGCCCGAAGCAGCAGTGCCAGCGATCGCTGAACGAACCTGCTTGATGTAGCTCACGATGTCCGCAGGGTTGGCGCCAACAAGGCTGTCATTCTCGATACCGGTGACACTGTTACGGTAGAGATCCTCCGAGCCGACACTGATGCCAGCAATGAGATCGGTAAAGTCAGATCCATACTTGGTGATGGCAGACTTGAGCGCGGCGATCTCGTTGTCCATGTTCGTCTGACCAGCAGACGCCCATAAGCCTAGGAGAAGCGTGGTTTTGGTGCTGATCGCGGCAGGAATCGCAGAGATCGGCGAGTTCGTCGTTCCGGCCTGGATACCAGTATAGATTCTGGCCGAGCTGAACTTTCCGTTGGTTCCTGCTAGAGCCTGTGCAGCTTTGAACTCGGTCTCAAAGTCTGATTGTTCCTTGGCGGAGCCGTCGGTGAAGGTCGAGGCATAGTTGAAGCCCATGTACGAGGCCTGAGCCGTGGCGACGGCTGCCGAAAGGGCGAGAAATGGAGTGAAACGCATGGCTTCGGTATTGTTGTCGATTCAGGAGTAGTGGCCGCGCTGCCGAGCGTATCGAAGTAAGGACTGTGGATGCTGCGTTAGAAGGAGTGTAGTGGTGAGCACCAGATGCAGCGATGTTGAGTGTAATAAAAGGAAACAATCGTATCAAGGGAGAATGAAGAATGAACAAAGAGTGTGTGTGTAAGTTAGTGAGTGAGTAGGAAAAGGAACGGGATGATGAACACGAGGTGTCAATAGCGTTTCAGCGGCGCGCGCGCACCGTAGATGTGGATCGGCGCTACCGCGTCACGCGTTACCCCTGATTCCTATATTCGGACACCACGTCAGAGCAGCGCTGAGTACAGTCAGCTTTCCACATCTCCAAAAATCTACAGTTCTCCAACAACAGCAAGATTTTCACGTCTTCACGAAGTGCGCAACACATCTCACTGAAGAGATGACAAAACATACAACAGCGAGGATTCGCACGTGGTCACCCACCGTACTACTAATTCGCCGGTCGACTACTTATGTATGGCAGAGCGGACGGGATGCCCAGTTCTCAGTCGCCTATGGTCGTATGTGCTTGACTAGAATTTATCGTATTTATAAACCTTCCACAAAGGATGCCTACAGTCACATCTGCTTCAACTTTACAGTCACATCTGCACACGCATGCTCCCGCGTCTGCACATGATCCGGATCAAGTCTAGGACACCAGGCGTAGGCACGCGATGATCCTCACGAAGAGTTCACTGCATCCGACGCTTCTGATCATCGTCCAAGCTCCCGGCACCATCTTGCCTGACACTGTATATCCCATGTCGAGACATAGGTGACGCATGGCAGGACGGTCATCTGCGTAGGATAGTGCAGATGTTGGAGCCAGTGACTTTACCAAGCACGGAGGATCGTCGCTAACATGAAAATGGAGCAGCTTCGGCGCAAACAGATTTTGACACAAGTAATGGCTAATGAGGAAGCCTGACAGCATCAATAGTCTTGCACTAACAGGGCCCACCAATTTTCGACCCATACGCTGCTCCCTCGATGTAGACGGAGCTTGCCTTGATGAGGACGGCGTCGTTGTACAGCTTACATCGGCCGTTGGTTGGGTAGTAATCGTAGAAGTTACACCAAGTATCTTGGTCGCAGAGATACTGGCAATGACCAGGGCTGAATGCACTGTCGCTTGAGACAGAAAGGTAATATATCGGTACGAAGATCTGGTCGCATCCGGCATTAAATCCACAGCTAGTACCAAGGCCTGGATGTATGAAAGGCTTGTCAGCGTTCCGAGCTTAATGAGTGTGTTGGCGCACGATATATGCCGGGTTTCAAGAGACGTACATGCTTATTGTCTGCCAGCCGTGCACTGAGCAGGGCATGCCTCCATGGTAGTGCCTGCCAGCTCGGTCGTCGTCGTCGTGGTAGTCACATCCACAGTGGATGTACCATTGACGAAAGCCGTCGACGTCGTCACAAGGTAGATGGTCGTGGTCGTGGTCAACGTGGTGTCATTTCATGTCGAATGTGCGGCGGAACGTCGATCTGCGCAACACGAATGGCGAGAAATGGGGAAATGACAGTGATATGACGGTGGATCCCCTGATGAGCACTGACTGCGCGACATCAGATTGCTGAACCTGCGTCCATTATTACCGCAACGCCATATTGATGGTAGTGGATATACTCAAGACGCGTGGCATTGGACAAGGTGGTGTGCTAGGCCGCTGCGAATTCTCAGGCTTGTGCTCCGAATTCCAGCCCCCACGTCGTCTCCACGGACCGAGAGCGCGTACGAGACATGTTCAATCGCAGGGTTGAGACCATCGCCACAATAAACACGAGGTTTGGAGTGGCTGATGTCAGCCACCGCTCCAAGTGAATTCTCGCAGCCGGATACACCCAGTATCTTGTTCTGGTGGGCCATTAGCGCCATGGACGCAGAAGCCTTGAACCTTCGGGCGACGACTGATCTTCTCTGTAGGGTCCTCTTGAGGCGAGTGTTGGCGCTTAGCACTGTTAGCGACAGGGGTGGCGTTCTCAAGGCTACGTCCACATTCGTTATCTCAACATTCATAAGAACGGGGATGCAGAAGTACGGTAAGATTGAGCACTGGATACGAGGACATTTGTACGAGAGAGATAGCTTGACAGTCAGGTTGAGTACATCAGAATGAAAGACAATTATACTGATATTAGAAGTAGGCATGAGTGTTAGGATCGAGTCTATTTGTTTGAGGTGTAGATGACTTGTCTCTATCTTCGAAGTGCTTGTTGCCATGTCCTTCAGGAAGCACAATCCTGTGGTCAATTGCGGCTAGCCTACAACTCCATCCTTGTGCAGCCCCCACCCCCTGTATGGGGAATGGTCGACACAAAGCCACCTGCACCCACCGGGATAAAGAGGTATACCATTCAGCTATGAGCACATTCAGTACGACATGCACGCTGCCACCTGCTAATGTCCTCTTCGTCTCCGCCCCAGATACCCGCGGCAGTCTCGATATCATCTGGAGCTGCCTAGGCGTTCTGATTCTCTGCACTTGGTCGGTACTTCACCTCAATGTGCCGCTACAATCGGATGCAGCTGGGAGATGGCCCAAGTCCTTACGGACATGCACTCGTGTATACCACAAATTCCGATGGACACTCTGGAATCTCTTGGCCCCAGAGTGGGCTCTAGGAAAGGCTTGCGCTGATATTGTATCGGTCCTGAGACTTGAGCGCGTATTTGATAGAGTCAAAGGTGAGGTTCCATGGACCAGAGCTCATACGTACTATGCCAACATGGGTGGATTCCAACTCGATTTCATCCATGCAAAGGGGGGGAGTCACGGCTCAGCAATGGAGTCATCGTACAGCTTGTCAAGCGCCGACCTCGAAAGCGGGAAGCCAGTGATCCAAGTGCTTGTGTCGAAGCAAATGCGCAATCACAATCCAGCTCCTTTGGGAACTTTCGACTCGCAACATCATGTTGCCCGTGAGCCGACAAGTCCAAGGAGAGCCAGGTCATGTTCGACGCTACAGCTTGCCTCCGACCAAATGCCACATGTAGCAAACGAGAGGCACCAAAGAATGCCAGCACGGCGACACTCGATGCCCTCAAACCTCAAACCTGCCCCGCTACCTGCGAACATCCGGACTTGGTATCGACAGCAGCTAAACTCCGGATTCTTCTCAAGTCGTCTCGAAAGCGCCGTCGAATCGGCATCTCGGCACCTTGGCGAGGTGCATTGGCACGTCGATCAAAGCAATAGCTTAGCTGTACTCAGGGCGGTCCACATTGTTGATCTGAACAGTTTCGACAGCCCTAGAGAGGTGACGAAATTCAAATGCTCGTATCGAATATGGCTATATAACCTCCGTGCGTTGTGTAGCGACGTCTGGGTCGTGGATGCCACGCAGCTACTCCTGGCGCGGCAAATGGGCATCATAAAGGAGCTACCGCAGGTCTCGAGCGATCATCTCGACGACCTCAACAAGGGCAATCTATACATCAAGTTGTTGGCGCTCGGTCAGATCACCTGGCTGATCGTCCAGCTGAGCGCTCGCCTGGGCCAAGGACTTCCCACGACGCAGCTCGAGATCTTGACGCTGGCCTTTGCGGTGTGCTCCTTCGCCACCTACGCTCTTTCGATCGACAAGCCTAGGGATATCGAGACAGCTATGCGTGTGCCTGCGGAACGATACCCCACGTCAGAGGAACTCATCAAGCTTGCCAACGCCGGTCCAGTGCCTTTTGGACTCCTAGACAACATGGGACCAGACACGACCATGAACGTCGCCGGCCGGCTGGGCATCCGCATCGAGAATGATTGTACGCACACAGATACCGAAGGCTACGTGTTTCTCGGCGGCATCGTCGCGCTGACCATGTTTGGCGCCTTACATTGCATTGCCTGGAACTTCGCCTTTCCCACCTATGCTGAACAGTGGCTATGGCGTATCTGTTCACTATTGACAGCAGCCGCGGGCCCTCTATATTTCCTTGGCACAATACCCTCGTTCATGGCCTATCGTGCATCGCTTCGGAGAACCAAACGCAAAGCTTTGACCTTGCCGTTTCTTTGGATATTCAATGGCTATACAAAGTTCTACACTGTGGTCATTGTGGCGTGCAGGCTTGCCGTTCTCGTGGAAGTCCTTCGTTCGCTAGCATATCAGCCTTCGGACACCTTTGCTGGGACGACGTGGCCGTCATATATCCCTCATTTTGGTTAGCTCGCTACATGATTGATTTACCAAGCGTACGCCATGTGACAATTGGTCACAAGTTCTTGCTGTTTCAAAGTAACGTTGCCGAGGAGAGTTGCAGTACGCTAGTACAGTGATCCCGTAAGACTCAATTGTGTTCCATCCAAACCATGACCCGTTCGAAGGCTCGAGATTACTGCAAGATACCTTCACCGTAACGGTTGCTCCCCAAGAGTGCCTTCTCTTCGGCCTTGATCGGTCAAGATGCACAATTCGGTGGCGAGTATTAACGTGTGATATGTCTGCGCATCTTACACTCGAAAGTTAAATGATGGAGACGTCGTGTAGTAAATTGCGATGTCAGCTACTCTTCGCTACAGCTCTAGCTCAATCCATCTTCCTTCGTTCTTGCTTCCGTCACAAGTATCGAAATCTTCTATGAAGCGATGAATATGGTCCACAATCCATCCAGATTCCACACTGGGCCTAGGACGATCTTGTGTGCCCAGCCTAAGCTTATTGTACGTCTTACAACTGCCATCGTGGAAGGAATACTGTATACATTTGATGTTACGCTCGCATACTGCACGACATCCATTGACATCGTCAATCATATCGTCAACAACGTTTCCAGAATCGATGTCGGAGTCTACCCAGATAGTATCGTCATTCGCCGATGCGAGCTTGGGTACCAACCAATACTTGAACACATCAGAGTGACGTAGAGGTTCACTCCCAATGGCCTGTCGAGATGTCCAGCTTTGCTCGAATTCCCACAAGCTTGTAATAGTGGAAGGGGTAAGATGGTGGTATGAGATCGCCGGAAAACACCACAGCTTCCTGTCGTCCCTGATCTCGCTGTAGTCCATGGTTATGGGATCGCTACCTTGGATCATAGGAAAGGCAGAGCTGACTTTGAGGCTCAAGTGTTCTTGCAAGACTTGAGCCATGGCTACATCGCCATACCAGTGATCTGAGATCATATGATCAATCTCATCTTGCTTCTCGGCGTAGGTCCTCGCGCCTGCGCTTAGGGCTGCCGCAGAAAGCATGTAGCCTGAGCCGCCGTGAGCAAAGTCCTGTGCAGGCCAGTCTGAGCCTGCTCTTTGCCAAGCGGCCATCGTGGCAAGCGATCCGGTGTAGATGGGTTTGGTATGGTCCAGCAGCTGAGTCCATTCCAATAGGCTCGACCATGACAGAAATGTGTCGGCATCAATGAAGACATACCATTTGGCAGCAGGCTTCAGTTCCAGAACCTTTCCAAGTATGGGCATATTCTTGAACCTGTCTAGTCGCCATGCGCTGTTCCCCTGATTACCTGTTGGACTCGACGAGCTCGCCACACTGCCTGCAGTGCTGATCTCGTCCGGGTTGAGGCTTGTACGTCCCCCATCGCGAAGGCGCCGCCACAGGTCAAAGTCGTCGTGGTTTAATCGAATATCCGCGGTCACGTTATCCAGAGCATCATAGATCACATGGCCGTCCATAGTCTCCTCGTAATCTGAGAAGATGACCACATGGCCAAAGCATTCTAGTGTGGTGCCAAAATGGACAGGCAATCTCTCTTGGGCTTCTGTGGCACCGGTCTTGATCACTACAACGATCTCGTCCAGACCGACCGCTGTCTTGCAGGATGGTATTGACGAGATTTCATCCGTGCTCTCTTTGGCCGCAGGCTCCCCGGTCGTGGCTAGCTCCGGTAGTAATAATGCGCTGGCCTCCTCATATCTGCCGGTGATGCGTCGTATCGGGTCGCCGTATAACGTCCAGTATAGTGCAAGCAGCGCAAGTAATGTAAGAATGGCCCTCCGTGCCGCCGACCTGTGCGGTTGAAGTATGCCTCTGGTTTTGTAAGGCCCCGCGGCAGATTTTGTAAAGATTGGTAAGGAGATATCTTGGGCCATGGGAAGAGGACTGCAAGGAGAATGCTACCAGAGCAAAGAGAAGCACATCAAATAAGAGAGACGAGGGAAATAGACATGTGTAGAGAAATCATATCGGTGACAACAGCGAGCGGGGCAGCGAAAGCCTCCATGTACTTGCCTTGACATTCGCGCATGTTGCTCATGCGGCGTAGCTAATAACGTCAATCGCTGGCGCTTGATCTGAAAC
This sequence comes from Microcyclospora pomicola, assembly GCA_002786065.1. Lineage (NCBI taxonomy): Eukaryota > Fungi > Ascomycota > Dothideomycetes > Capnodiales > Microcyclospora > Microcyclospora pomicola. The sequence continues at coordinate 254,042 of NHNY01000026.1, read as the reverse complement.
GATCACTGCACATGAGTGTTGGCCCGATCAGTCGGGATGCACCAAGTGCTGGACCGGTAGACATCTGGCGAATGCGCTGTTGGATGCGCGAGGACAAGGGATGCTGAAGCTTGAAGCTCGGCGCTTAGAAACGTGGGGTCGGCTCATCACATCGCTTCACGGAGATAAAGGTATTGCCTAAGGTGTCATTCTATTCTTGAAACTGCCACATCAAACATGATCGACAGCGCGAGACACCGCCAGTCACCAAATTTCCATGCCTTAGCGCCTGGTATGAGTACGAACGCAATTGAGAGCATCAACTTCTCGCACAGCTCAGAAACAGCCGCGGGCGGTTTGGAAGTGTTCAATGCCTACAATGTCCAGTCAGGAGATAGCTTCGATTTGGTCGGATGGATAATCAAAAGCAGACTTTATGCAACCAGAGACAACAAGTAAATGAGCCTGGTTCATTGACGCTGCGTTCTATGCGAAACAGGTGGATTCTTCGCAATGGGCTCCCAAAACTGCATAATTACCTTACGCTACAGAACCTTGCGATGAGAAAAGGTCCGTATCCTACGCTGCCAACTCATGCCTCTCGTGCCGTGGGTCCTGTTCGGAGCTCAATTCCTGAGGCCAACGTTGCTCTTCCAGCTCGTGGTAACCCGTTACTCGACCTGTTGTATAATGCACATCCGAATGGTCCACTTTCGTCATTATACTGTCCTGATGCAGCACGCGCGATGAATCAATGACGTCGCTTGCCTGCTTATCTTTGCGGAATGTCCTTCGTCTGTAGAACAGTAGGCCGGCACATATAGCTAGCAAAGCTAAAGGTACAGCTATACCGATAGCTATCCTTGGGCCGATCGAAAGTCGTCCTGAAGGTACCGCAGCGATGGATGGTAGCGGAGTCGAAGTTGACACAACGGCCGTCGAAGTTGCAGCAGGAGCCGGGGACATAGTCGCAGAGCTCGATGCGGCCGAAGTGATCGTGGACAATCGATCGGTGCTTTGCCATCTGATCTCGATGTAATCGGCGACATACAGTGCGGTAGAGACGGCAGTGGTGTATGCTTTGTTGTTGAACGTGTTCGTTACCAGTGTAGGCACCGCCTTTATCGCAAAGTCTGTGAACGTGCTGTTGTTACAGGTTCTTGCAGAGTGAATAGTGGAAGCCCAACTTCTGCATTGTCCGCCAGACAAAGTATATGATCTGGCAGGCGATCATCAGCGGCGGTCCAAAGCGATGGCAGAAAGCTGACTTGTAACAAGCACTTACTCAGGACAACACCCCACGGCGGTCTCGCCGATCTTCATCGAATGAGTCGGAGTAAAATCCGAAGACCAGCTTGCAGTAGCTGAAGCTGCAGAGTAGTATCCAGAAGGACATGCGATACCCGGGCTGTAGTAGCCCCACTGAGCCACCGATACGCCCATGTTTACAACGATCGGGTAGCTCAGCGGAGGCCAGCATGTCGTGGCGAAATGGAAGTCAGTGCTATCGTCACATTGTTGATTGGGAAATGCCCAGACATATGGAGGCACCGGATACGTTGCCACGGCCACATCTCCAAGGCAGAAAGCCGGAGGTGTGAAAGTTGTGGTCAATGGCCCAAGGACGACGTTGACCGGGGATGAGCTGCTCATGTTTGGGAGTACCTCTGGTGGTTCGCGAAGACGACGTTCGCCGTGAGGCAAACGCATGCGGCAGACATTGTAGTCATATCATCAACACCTGGAGGCGACTGCGCCGTGCAGATGCAGTAACATGTGTGCAGTGATGATCAAACCGAGTACTTCGAATGAAATCTTGGGTTTGACACGGCTATGCAAGTGCTGACTTGGTCGCGCCATAGACTATCAACGCCGTTGGCTTATGAGAGCCTGTTACTCGATCGTGAAATGCCCGAGGCTATATTGAGCATGCATAAGCGCTGGAATGCAGGTTCGCTGGGCGCTTAGATGCGTGCAGCCAAGATGATGTCGGCGGTCTCGGGAGATCTTCGGACGCGCAAATCTGCCATGTCGGGAGAGATCATCGAGCCAAGATCAGTCACAAGCAACAAGTAGTTAATGCTTTCTGAGCCAGACATGGGCATCTACGGGCATGCAGAGTGCTTGTGTCTTGATATGCAAGACGATATATCTCATACAATACCTGTGTGGACTGCAGTCGCCATCACATCCGTGTGTTCAGTATATTCAATGTCAGTAATCATTTCCAGGTACTTGCTTTTTCATCGTGAACAATCCTTGGACATGGGAGCCAAGAGTTGCCCGAGGGCTCTATGGAGCTTGCTAACACCATAGCCCATGAGTCTCACATCCCGAACAGTGGATCTTGTTCACAGCGAATTTTCTAGAAGGTAGCAGATATGCATGATAGAGCGAAGTGCGGCGGTGAGACCGTCAAATTTTGGAGAGAAAAGCTATTGAATGTCTAAGAAAAGAGAACGAATCCAGATGCCAAGAGAACGAAGGAGGCTGTAACCTGAGGAATGTTCACGGCGCCCATGCTGGTGTATGCGGAAGCGGCCGGTGGTGCTGATGATGTCGTTGTGTCGGCACCAACGATTGGGCATACGACCTCCCAAGTAGTGAGATTCATATGCTTGATCAAGACGGAGTATTTCGGAGACGCCGCTCCACAGATCGAGTTTATCTGGTCCTGCGAAGGGTTCTCGGAGTACTCAATTTCGAATACTGGCTTGTCGGCGTCAATGAACGGCTGCGAGTCGCTACACTCGTCATACTGCTGGCATTGTTCATTAACCGCGAAGTCAACATCGTCGATGACGTCTGGGATGATCTCCAAAGCGTTCTTCAGGCCGACCGCAAGCCCTCGCTTGTGGCCTTCGGAAGTCAAGAATTTGATGTAGTCCACGGCATCGTCGCTCGTCAAGTCGAATCCTCCTCCGCCATTGTTGTAAACATCGATGTTGTCAGGGTCGATCGCGGAACAATTGTTCTGTACTGCGAGATCCATCCGTTTGGCCATGATCGCACGAATGCTGTCGGACTTCGTGTTGACCCACCACTCTCCGTCCCAGCCCTCTAAGGGCTCGCCAATATCTTCTGCCGCAAAGTCATCTTTGTCGGGACGCCAATTCTCATATGAGCCCGCACTGAAATCGAAGTGTCAGCTTTAATGTCTCAAATTCGTCGGGTATGCATAACTTACCTGAAGTAGCAAATAGTCTTGAAGTCGGCGGCCTGGAGACTGGTCCAGGCACTGCCATTGTTCGCAAACAAGTCGGCATCATAGGCTGTGGTGTTCGCAGGATAAGGAGCGGCGATTGTGTCCGTCAGATCAATCGCATAGGTCGTTCCTGCGACAGGATGCCACCAATCTGCGGATTGAGCCGCTGCTGTGGCTAGTACAGCAGCAAGGGTAGCATGAAGGCTGACCGAAGATTTCATGATGGAGAGATGATGCTGAGCCTTGTTTTGCTTGGAAAGATGGTGATCTGTTCCGCCCACGTCAAGCACATGTCGGCGGCGCTGATCGACCTTTTATCACGACCGCTGGATCGCGTTGAAGCCACTTGAGAATAAGTGCTATTTGGAGTTGCCTGGAGCAGCACGTGGAGTCTGCGCCAGCTCGTGGGAGCTGAGAACGGGCACATCCGCCTTAGGGAGGATCGCAATCCTGGAGGCTGAGTAGTGCGCAAAGGATCTGAGTTTCGAAGTACACTCTTGGCAGTGATCCTGATGGCGAAGATAGTCCAAAGTGACCACACTCCGCATTGTGCTCTTTGCAAGGACTGGCATACGGTCGCCGTACGCGGAGAGCGATAGTTGAGCTCGAGTACTGTAGAAAAGTGCTGCAAAGTTGTCGCGTAGGTGCCTGGATCTTGAACTCAAATTAAGCTTTGCGGGGCCGCAGCAGCTCATTTCTATAATGAGGCATTTTTGGGTGGAGTACAGGGCTGAATGATCTCCTGCGCCTCCACTCGTGGAAGCCTACCAGATCTGCCAGACGGCTATGCTGCAAAAAGCAAGGTAGACTGAGATGGAAGCAAGCGACATCAAACGGGAGCATGCCATACTTTTGGTATTGCTTACTGTTGGTTGAAACCTACCTTGCGTCTCGACACCTACTAATAATAATGACTGGAGGAATCTGGTATCTTTTGGCTCCCGGTGGCATCTCGTCTCTTCCCAGTTCAATACCAAGCCATCTCTGCCACGAAAGACCAATGCATAGCTTGTTGAAGGATCGAGGAGACCCCGCTCCACATACCAACTGAGAACGGGTGTTCGAGCAACAAGGTCCTAGACCACCAATGTGCAACCCCGAACCAAATCTATCTCCGTATACCTTGACTTGGACCTCGTCCCTCGTGAGTCATGTGGTAGCCGACGATGGTCATCATAGCCATGAAAGTCCTTGGTCGTCGTGGTCGCCGGAGGTCGTGACATTGCGACCATGCCTCTATACTTATCCCCCACTTTGCAATTGCATATCCACAGTGGCGCGCATGGATTGCATACTGATCCATCGTAGTCATCTGATCTGCTCATATCAGGCAGGCACACATTACGCAGTGTGGCACTGTACCAGAAGCTCTTCTTGCCACTCCTCAAGCACTGATGGATGGGGTGGTGCTGCGGAATTGACCTTCTGCTTCTCGAGCGATGCACGCAATGGTGACGGCTTGACTTCAGCCGTTCCACCATCCATAGCGCTTTTGAATCTCATCAGAGTCACTCATAGGTCGACCTCCTTTTGAGGTCCTGGCGTCCTTCACACTCTTGTAGTGTCGCCAGTGACTAAGTTAATCTGGTGCGTAATGCTTGGCTACAGGACCCTGGCAGCGCATCTCAGCAGACTGCCGATGATGACGTGAAGTTCATCACAGCCCATGTCGTCGCTCGATAATGGTGTTGAATGCTACCCGAGATAACACTGCTTCTGCCCGGCGACCTGGCCAGGAATCCTCGCAACCCAAGGACGTCTCCCGAGGGCGTTAACTTATGCGAATCATTCAGTCAGTCAGCAAACACTTGTAGGATCATCGCGTAGAGGCGGCAATCTGGCTGCGCGCAAGGGCTGACTATTCTGTCGACTTGAGTCGCAGCGTAAGAAAGCAACCGCTGCTTCGGTTCTCAGCCTTGACAAGAGTGTGCGTGTCTGGTTCTCTGTTGCAGGAAATCATGCTCTGTGAGCATCTACACTTAGTGTCCGGCAAGGCAGCTAACGGGTCTATCTCATCGTGGCATCACTTCAGAGCTCTCGACGAGCCAAAACATCTCTCGTGAGTTACCGACTCCGTCCCTTCGATGACAGCCGTTGTCCTCGATGGCGCATTGGTGATGCCTATGAGGAGAGATCTCCTCGTCCTTGCAAGGCGCTACTTGAGAATGTGTCTTAATGCACAACCATCGCTAAGACCCTCCTGGAGGTAAAGGTCACAACATGAGATGTCTCCGATCTCTTCATCGGCTTTTCGGCTGCACGATATTCGAAAGATCCCCGAAAGACCGACGTCCAGAGTGGCAGGATTCCCCGTGCAGCTGAATACGCTCCAAGACTGCCGGTTGAGGCGTAGCCCCGGATCTATGCGTGACGCACGCGGATGTGCAGACTGTCCTACATCACCACTTTCCACCTCACTTTTCAATGCGTCTGGGCGAGCAACATGTCTCTTTTGAAGCATCTCAAACAGCTATGGACACGCGGACAAGAACATTTCCAGTCACCAATAGCCACCTCCGGATCCTTTGCGTAATATGCGTAGACATCAGCGCTTCGTGTTTTCGAAATGGGACCGCCCGTTGACATGGCCGGACATAGTTTCAGAGTTTCGCCGGCCTTGGCCGGATATTAGCCATCATCATCATTCCTTCTCCTATGTACTGCGGCCACTGTATACAGCACATGTATATAACCATCAAACATCGCTCGTTTTCAAGCTGTCATTCACCAAAGCATTATCGCAGCATCTCTAAAGTATCACGATCTGTTCACCTAATCAATAATGTCTGCTTCAAGTCTCCTGTTCCACGCTCTGCCGAGCTTCTTCTTTAGTCAATTTTTCAGGCATCCCAAGGTGCCAAACACTGATTGTACGCATCCTCCATCAAACCACCGAGCATTCGTGTCTCTAATGCATTACCAGGCTCAGGAAAGACGATCATAGTCACCGGTGCCAACACTGGTCTGGGCAAAGAAGCTGCCCGGCATTTTGTCCAGCTTGGCGCGGCCAAAGTCATCATCGCCTGCCGCACCGTGTCCAAGGGCGAAGATGCGAAGCGCGATATCGAGCAGTCAACACAGCGTACTGGTGTCGTCGAGGTCTGGCCTCTAGACCTCTCGGACTACGCCAACGTCAAAGCTTTCGCCGCGAGAGTGGAGAGCCTGCCCCGTGTGGATGTTTTACTCGAGAATGCCGGTATCAGCACAAATCAATTCGTGATGGTTGGCGGAAACGAGAGTACTATCACCGTCAACGTAGTCAGCACCTTCCTGCTCGCACTCCTGGTCCTGCCCAAGCTTCGAGCAGATGCCCGAGATTTCAACTTCACGCCCACCCTCACCATTGGTAAGCTCAATTGAAGCCCTCTACACTACGAGCAGTCTCTTAACCGCCTCTTTAGTGTCCTCCGAAGTACATGAATTCACCGCGTTTAAAGAAGGCAAAGAGACCGAGATTTTCGCGGCTTTGAACGACGAAAAGAAAGCCAACATGGGCGATCGTTATAATGTCTCCAAGCTCACAGAAGTGTTTTCCTGCCGGCAGATCGCCCAAGACCACCCGGTCAAGCAGCTCGACGTCACCCTGAACTTCGTCAACCCTGGCTTCTGCCACAGCGAGTTGATGCGCGAGATGAGCAATCCTATCATCAAGCTCGTCAAAGCGATCCTGTGCCGCACCACCGAGGTCGGATCGCGAACCCTCGTCGACGCTGCCATCTCACATGGTCCTGAAACGCACGGCCAGTATCTCAGCAATCAGAGAGTGACGCGGGTGGCGCCGCTCGTGAGAGGAAAGGGCGGCGCGGAGCTGCAGAAGCGCGTTTGGGACGAGCTGGCGGAGAAACTGGAGGGGATCCAGCCAGGCATCCTTTCCAACTTGTCATGAAGTTGTGTAGATCATTTGCCTTATCTACTTACATATACCCCAATCTAGTCCAATCACTTCTCTCAGCACGACGACCTATACTCAGAATTGCACGGAATGGAACGATTACCACGATGCTTCAACGTCGTAGGCTCATCCGCTTCGTCGGCTCTGGCTTTAGTGCTCCTTTCAAGGAGTTATGGCAGATACTGGAGAAAGAGATGTTGGGCTCGTCTTCAAGCAGCCCTCAATCAGCCCGTTCTAATCCAACATGTGTTTACTTGGCGAGCATAGAGGCTAGAGAATCCAGCAGACTCGAGCCAGCACAAAGATCTACAAACCCAAGACAGCAATCTCGTTCCAGACCCGGATGCGTGTGTGCCCAACTCAAAGTATGTGCACGTGCAAATCTGCGACTGATCTACCACAATTGTATCACGAACACCTTCATTATGGGATGTGTTGGCTTTTGCCGCGACCACTGGTCTAAACGTTCGGGGTAGAGGAAGAGCTTGTCGGGGTGCGCGACTCCGTTGAATTTCTCCCTCACTTCCTGCCGTCGTTGTGACGGAATTTCTACAATCGTGCTCGGATCTTGGTTCACATCGATGATCGGTATGGTAATGTTCTCCGAATCTGTGTAAAGCACGCCAGCTTCGCCGGCCCGGCGATCTGTCGTAAGCGGATCGATCAATTCGCTGATATTACCATTGCAGGCGGACGGATCCTGGATCAGATTGCAGTCGAAATCCAGCCCGTCACTGCCGTCATCATCCATGAACAGTATCTTAATGCCGTACTCGTCGTCCTCAGCATACTCCCACCATTCCCATGCTGATCTCATCAGCCGTCGGCTACCCGTAAACTGGAAATTAAGCGCACCACCCGAGTACACGTTCGGGTCCCCCAACCGCTTCACTTTCCGGAACTCTTCTCTCGGGACAACGGCGACCCAGATGACAAGACGGCGTTTTGTTGCCCATCCTTCCTGGAGGGTGTAGGGTCTCTGGATTCCGCCGAGTAGCTCACGGAGGTCGACGCCCACAAGTCCGACGGCGCAATCGTCTTCGATCATGTCCTGAACCCAGTCCGCTATGGCGGGCATATCTCTGAGAGGACTGAGATACTGTGTTCTCTCTGCATCGGAAAGAGATACGCCGACTGCGTAACAAAATGCGGACAAGGCTGTCGCCCCAAGTGCGTTCATGAGTTGTGCCCTGAACGGATAGATGCTCGAAAACATGTAAGTGAGCGGGTGGACCTTCTCACGGCTAGTTGTGTTTGCCATCGCGTTTAATCGACTGCGTTGTACCTCAGAACCGCATGTGACATCCTCATGGATGTGTTTAGAGTGCTAAGGTAGTCTAGGACAACTGAAGGCAACAGAGTAAACGAGGTGGATACAACGTGAGTTACACGAGAAAGGTTAGTTGAGGCGGATATAGGTGCCGATACCATTTATCGTGAAGCTATTCTCCTGCATGGCGGTTACAGTCTGAAAGCGGACACGTACGCGGATGATAGACCTTTCCCAGGACGGAGTCTGCGCAAGAACTCTTCGAGGCGGTCACGTAAGTGCCTATCCGCGCGCTGGTGTGGTACACATGAACCGTAGGTTGGCAGGTTCTTGTTACAAGGCAATGCGTATACCTAAGGGAAGAATGGGATGTCACATACCGTAGCAGTCATACGAAGACCTGTCCGTTCGTTCCACAGCAGTGCTTGCTCGATCATTGCATACGATCACGACAGCCCTAAGATCGTGCCTAAGCACCGGCAAGAGAGCAAAAGATGTCGGTTCCTTATTACCTAGGTTTTCGGCTCTTGACTACTCACATGCTTGGAGTCGATGACTGTGATGCGAAGATTCTCCAGGACATGCACGACCGAAGCAATCTCTCATCGATACATAGGTTGCGAGCATTACAGACGAATGATACTGGATCTTTTGCCTATATGAGCAAACGAGGCAGGTAAGATGGCATCCCAACGGCAAGAAGGGAGATTATTATCTTAGCTGGCGAAGTAAGGCTAATGGGTATCGGGACGGGGATAGCGAAGCTCGAAAGAAATGAAAGTGCCGCTCACGCAGAACACTTCAACCTCTACAACCCAGTATCAAGTCGTACCTACTCTATCGAACCAGATCATCTCCGCTAAATCCTCGTCAAAATGCACCCCAAGCCTCACCACCCTCTCCCCATCGAACCGAAACTCCGCGCCCAGCTCATCTTCCTCCATCGAGCGCGAGTTAAAGGTATGCGCGACGAACATGGCCTGCCCACCGATGTGCTCGAACTCCATGGTGAAAGGGTTGGAGCGGTCGAGCGCGTCAATATGCAGGTGGTTGTCGGTGATGATGACGTGTAAGCTGCCGTAGCCGGCGTTCTGGTAGTGCCCGACGTAAGCTTCCAGCGAGACGCTGTGCGGCTCAGGGGTGCCATTGAAGTGCGGACACAGCTTACGACGGAGTTGCAGAGCGCTTTCTTCTCCGTCGTCATCGTTCGCGCGGTCCTCAGCGAGTGCATCCCAGTCCGGGCGCTCCATCTGGGGGACATTGAGTACCCGATCGATGAGTTCGCGCTCCAGCACGTATGTCAGGTGTTGGGCGGATTCGGAATTGCCCAGGATAACGACGCCGAAGTCGTGGTCCGGGAGGAACATGTGGCAAGACGCGAAGCCGTCGAAGAGGCCGTCATGGGCAACAACTCGGACGCCGCGATAGAAACGGGATTCTAAGCCGGCGCCATAGCCGATCCAGGATGTGAAAGGGTCTCTTCTCGAGTCTTCAAGATCTGGGTCTTCGAAGATCCGCGGCTTGATCAAACCACGCTGGATCTCCTCTGTGATGGGCGCATCAAGGTGCAGGAGTGCTTGAACCCATTTAAGGTAGTCCTTCGCAGACGTGATAATGCCACCTGCGCCTTGCGCGTCTCTCTGCTCATGAGTAAGGATGGCCACGTACGACTCGTTGCTGTTGTTCCAGAAATGGCCCACGGCTAGGCGATCACCACGGCCGGCAGCATTGGCAGCATCTGGCCCTAAGGAGGTCGAGGTCATGTTGAGAGGCTGGAAGAAGTGGTGTTGTAAGAAATCTGGAGATGAGAGACCACTCGTCTGCTCGATCAGATGAGTTGCGACGGTGAACATGATGTTGCAATAGATCCATTTGGTTCGAATGGGTGCTGCTAGAGCGAGATGGCGGAGGTTCCGAGTGACTGATTTAGCCGTGTCGGTGGTGAAGTAAGAGTCGTCGTGTCTAACGATGTCAACTGCTATTGCGGCTACATGAAGTCTGGAGTGTAGGCAACATACGACGCAATCCCCGAACGATGGCTGAGTATGTCTTCTACCGTGACCTCTTTGGTATAGCCATCTTCGGCCATGACAAAGTCATCCGGTAGAAGATCCGACATCTTCGCATTCCACTGGATCGCAGGATGGGCCTCATCAGCCATCAATAGGGCGACAGATGCTGCAGTCAGGGACTTGGAGCCGGACGCAATCTCAAAGAGTGTGTCTGCAGTACATGGCGTTTTGGACTGCAGATCGGCATAGCCAAAGCCTTTGGAGGAGACCTCGCGATGGTGTGAGATGGCGATAGAAATGCCCGGGGTATGCCATCGGGAAAGCAATTTCTCTACACGAGCAGCAAACTCGGCGGAATGGAGTAGTTGAGAGGCATGAGTGGTAGACATGGTGGCAGTGCAGTGCAGTCTGATCGGTTTTATCCTCTCCAGTTGGAAACGTCACTGAGCCAGAACCAGCATCTTCGGTTCGCTGTAGCCATTGCGGCGAAGATGGGCACATTCGACCTTGTACATATCATGAATTCAGTGAGGCTGACAGGCATTGCGCTATTTGATCGGCGGTGTTCATGAAGCGCAGAGGGTCAGGGTGAGTCACTAAGATGAGGGTAATTGTCCAGGAAAGATGACGCTCACACACATGCTACAACATCAATCATCGAACGAACTTGAATGCGACGTGGACGCGGATTGTGTTATTAGTCGACGTTGAAGTGGCGATCATGGCCATGGCTGCACGTGCCGGGGTGGTCTCTGTTGCAGAGCCAGCCGGACGGTCGACGGGTACAACGTCAACGTCGTGCAGAGACGGTCTGGAAGAGATTTGACCACGCAGATTGATGTCATATTCATACAATAGTGTGAGGCTTCAAGATGATCAGTCCAAGCATAGTATATATGCGAACTGCTATAGTGTGGTATGGAATTGGGAAGCTGTGATTGCGATATGTAGACAGTCTCCCTACCGAATATGTACGTGCCGAGCTTCGAAATAGAAGTGCACAATCCGGATTCGGACGGGCAGGATTCTCTTGTCGTGATGATAATAATAATAATGCTGAAGAACATACGGAGTCCCTCATGAGAGATCAGCACACAAGAGCCATCCACGTATGCCGATCTTTTCGCTGCCGACAGTCAACTACCACGACATTCCGCGATTGCGGATCTCGTTTGATGATGATGATGATGCCCTCGGATGTGCAAGCGACCTGGCCGTTGCGCAGATGTGGAACTAAGCATCGCGTTGCAGGTGAATGGATGGCGTTGATTGGTGGTGACGCTCAGGTTCCTGCGTCCAGCGGGCCCAGCCGTAATGAACGAGAAACGCCTGAAGGGCTGATGGGCGACGAGCAGCTCTCCCTCTCACCACCACCCACCAACACCACCTCACTCTCCCTTCCTCTCCTCCACCCCCAATCCATCCCATCCATTCTTCGCGACAGTGCTGGTCCGTCGCCCTCGTTTAAGGCGGTACAGCTCTGCGCAGTCACTCATTCTATACCTCGCGATCAATATCACCCCCTGGCTCGGACAATAGCCACCACCGCCCTCCCTTACAGGTCCCGACGACCACTCCTTGCTACCTTCCTGTCGCATTCCACGCGTCACCACCTCATCGCCTCACCGTCGACTCGATCACCATGGGTCTGCACCACGAACACCTCCACGGTCGCGTCCTGCGTGGCCTCGAGGCCCGCCAACACCTCGAGATGCACAAGCGCGACAGCCACGGCAGCACCATCAAGATGAACATCCCCGAGGGTTTCGCCGAGAAGCAGGTCGCCGACAAGGAGGAGGATGACTCCACCGTGCAGACGGTCGTCAATGTCGTGTACATCACTGCATCCGCCGACTTCACGGGCACCACCGCTGGCTACAGCACCCTCACCGGTGACGCTTCATCCGCCACCACATCCACCACGGCCGCCCACACGACCGCTGCCACATCCAATGCCGACGACGATGCATCTTCCTCGGCGACCGCGGCCAGCTCCAACGACAACACCTCGCTCCCACTGTCCACCGCGTCATCGTCATCCTCCAGCAGCGCGACGTCTGCAGCCACCACCACGATCAACAACAAGAGCATGTTCCTGAACGCTCCCGCCAGCGCGACCGCGACTGCTTCTGCCACCACTGCCGTTGCGGCCGTCGTCGCTGGCTCACCAGTCTCGGCAACACGCTCTGCTGTCGCACAAACCAGCAACGGCATGACCGGTGGTGCCAAAGCGGGTCTTGCTTTCGGTATCATTATCGGCTTCGCCATGGTCGCTGGTCTGCTTTTCTTCTGCTGGCGCCGACGCAAGAACCCCAACGCCCACGAGGAGCTCAACGAGAAGCGCACCAGCTCCATCTTCGGTGGCAAGGAGCCCGAGAACCGCGCCAGCGTCGCTCCCAGCGTCCGATCCACGCGCACTGCCTCGACCGCCCCACGTCTCAGCCTTCGTCCCGTCACCCAATTCTTGCCCAACCTGAATGAGAACCGCAAGAGCTCCGGCAACCTCCTCGGAATTGGTGGCGCCTCGCCAATGGCCGAGAAGCCAAAGAGCACCTGGGAGCGCCGTCCGGTGGGCAGCGAGAATCCCTTTGACGACAACAGCGAAAAGCAGAACCGCACTGTCTCACCTACGCACAACCCGTTCGATGAGCCGGAGGGTATGATTGTGAGCAGCAAGCGTTCCAGCGCAGACTCCAACGGCAGCACCCACAGCAAGTCCTCTCAGGTGTCCACTCCAAACTCTCAGAATGGTGCCGCTGGCGCTCGCCCGGGTGCTCCACAAGGTCCCAACAACGTCCACCGTGTTCAGCTTGACTTCAAGCCGTCGATGGAGGATGAGCTTGAGTTGAAGTCGGGCCAGCTGGTTCGCATGCTTCACGAGTACGATGATGGCTGGGTGAGTTGAGATCAAAATAGTTCCTTGACATGCAATTTGCTAACACATATCCAGGCTCTCTGCGTTCGTATGGACCGCTCCCAGCAAGGTGTCGCACCACGCACTTGTCTCTCCAAAGTCCCCGTCAAGCCACGTCCTCAGGGCCCTCCCAACGGACAGCGTGGCCCACCAAACGGCATGCGTGGTCCCGGACCCCAGCAAGGCCCCGGCATGGTCCCTCGCGCACTCTCCCCCAACTCTCCTGAAGGTGCACCTATCGAGAGCAACCAAGCACCTGCTGTCGCTCGCAAGCCGGTACCAGGCCAAGCCCTTTAGTAGCTTTGCTTGCTGCATACCCTCCTTCTCGACAGCTTGATGACCTTTAACGTGCGCGGTTGATTACCCTCAACGAAAGATACACCACATATGGGCATGGCGTGTTGGCAACGTCGATGCTTTTTTGCTTTCTTCTCGACCTCTATTCACGTTTCTACTTCTCCACCAACCTCGGCACAGCGCACCCGCAACTCAATTTTCAATCTCCTCGCCGACGACGAGTGAGCAGCGACCCTGGATGGTCTTGTTCTTTCTGCTCGCCTGGGCGATGACGACGCAACACTGCACCTTTCGATTGATGATGGTGGTTGTTCGTGGTCCCGGTGAGCCCGACGTAATGTCTTAAGCCAAATCTTTCACAAACTTTGTGCGCTTTCTTACCCTAGCACCATTCTGCGTGCGCGCACACCGGGGTGGTGAAGATAGATTGGAGAGGAACAGTGGATGGATGGAGAACCATCTCGATGTGCTCGACGCCTCGGACGTCTTGAAGCCTATTCGCTTCTTCTGATTCTGCTTCATCTCTCTTCTTCTCCTCTTTTCTTCTCGACAACATGAGAGGACATGGTGAGGCGAATAATGCTTTTGTCTCTACCTTACTTCGAGGGTGTTTTGCTTCAAGTGGGTTGCAAAGGTGTTCTATACAGTCAGTCAGTTCGTAGTCTCAAATGTCAAATCAGTTCGAAAACATATACTTGCTCCTAGTCACTCCATGGATAATATACTTTAGGAGGAGTGACAGGTGTTAACCTTGGATGTACTCGAAGAGCACATGCCTACCGGTGTACCATGAGTACACCGCATACACATACATGAACCGGACTCAGTCTCCGTAGGCCTATGAATGCACATCGATGATTACTTCATGCTCTGCAGTCTGTACCTTGTCATTATCATGGACGATCAATCGAACGTAAAGTGGTCGTCACGTGTCCCCGCGCTCCGTGCGCGTTCGTTCGTCATATCGCATTGAGCTTGGATGGTCTCGAGATCGGAACTCAAATAATGTCCCTGTACCTTACTCTTGCATGTACCGATCAATGGGAGCAACGTCGCGAAGATCGGTCCTAGGCTGTAAGAAAGCAGCAATAGAGCCATCGAAGAAGCTGTCTGGGTGATCAGACTACTTGCAGCACCACACTCCACCACCACCATCATGTCGCAACCCACGCCCGTCCTCGGCCAGTTCCTCGCGTACATCAACGGCTTCGTCAATGCGCGCAACGCCGACGAGCTCGGCAAGTACATCCAGCTCGAGCCGCCGTTCCGCGACCTGTACCAGCAGATGATCGCGGAGCTGCAGCGCGTGTACCCCAAAGGACAAGAGCAGGCGCTGGACAAGCGGGTGACGGAGACCTTGAAAGCGGCGGAAGAGGGCTCGTGGACGGCCTTTGCGAACTTCATGGTCGAGTATCTCGCGTACCTGCGCGATGTGAGCGCCGAGCCGGGGCGGTACCTCGAGACGTACGGGCTGCTGAGCGAGCTGCAGAAGAAAGCCAACAGCGCGCTGGGCCACGACGCGCTGGGGTCTCTGATGCTGCCGGTGGTGCTGGCGAACGCGCAGTGCGTCTGTCGGCTGGCGATTGGCCTGGACAAGCAGCCGCAGCTCATGAACATCACCGAGACGAGCGACGACGGCACGCGCGAGACGCTGCCTGAGCGTGCGGCGAACATCCTGCGGAAAGCGTTCACGACCTGCACGAACGACCGGAGCGGGTACTTGACGGCGGAAGGCAAGCCGGAGGGCAAGAAACGGGGGATCTACATTCTCGCTAACTTGTGCTTGAAGATTCTCTTCCAGTGCCGGAAGACGCGGAATGCAAAGCAGATCTTCGAGGGCGTCGCGAACCAGAACTCGCCGCCGTTCACGGCGTATCCGAAGAGTCAGCGCGTCACGTATCTGTATTACCTAGGGCGGTATCTGTTTCAGAACTCGCACTTCTACCGCGCGCAGCTGGCGTTGCAGTACGCGTATGACGAGTGTCCGGCTGCTGAGCAGTGTTTACGGCAGCGGAGGAGGATCCTCACTCACTTGGTGGCGTCCAACATCATCCTCGGCCGCTTCCCTTCGGCGGCACTGCTGCAACGCCCCGAAGCTCACGGTCTGGCTGAGCGCTTCATGCCGTTGTGTCTCGCCATCCGGAAAGGAGACCTCCTGGCTTTCGCCAGGCATCTCGATCTCGAAAGCGAGCACGCCGCGTGGTTTCTCCACTTCCGCATCCTTCTGCAGCTGCGCAACCGCTGCGAAGTCCTCGTCTGGCGCTCGCTGGTGCGCAAGATCTGGATCATGAACGGCACGCGGCCGGCGCCCGGCAGTCGAGTCGCGCCACAAGTCGACCTCGCCGATCTCGTGGCCGCATTCACATACTTCGAAGCCCGTCGCCGCGCCTTCCTAGCCCCCGAACAAAGCGACTACACCGACCCCGAGTTCGTCGACGTCTACTACAGCGACGAAGACTACACCCTCCCGGACGTCACGGCCATCGAGTCGAAACTCTCCTCGCTCATCGACCAGGGCCTGCTAAGCGGCTTCATCGCGCATGACCGCGGGAAATTCGCCATTAAGGGCGCGCTGACGCAGGGCGGCAATATCCTCGCCGCGGGGTTCCCGCAGCCGTGGAGGGTGCTGGGGGTTGATGCCGTGGACGTCGATGAGGTGGTGCCGGGGTGGAAGAGGCAGCAGGCGCCCACGCCGGGGGGAATGGGTATGGGGATGGGGATGGGTGGGTTAGGGCCCGGATCGGTCGTGGATCTAAGTGGTGCAAGACCTGTGGGTGCGTTTGGGTGAGCGTTCGCAGAGATATCTAAGCTGGTTTGGAGAGTGTGTGATGGACGAGTGGAATCGTCGAAAAGCGTGTTGGCGTGTTTTTATGATACCCATGCTCCCTTATGTAAACGTGAATACAGTATATTCCAAGCTACATACCTTACAGTACCTTAGCCTTGAGCGAAATTGAGAGCGTGGGCAAACAATCCTGGATGACTACCTGGTGAGTATAGACGTTCATATGATTCCGTCAGATTCCTAGTACTCACTGGACGGCATGAGGCAAGGTAAGGTAGGTACATCAAGGCATCGGTACATCCTGTCGAGTTGTGCGGGAACACCACATTATAAATGTTATTAGGCGGTCTATCCACTTACGTTGACTCTCGTCCGTCAGGTTGTAGGCTTGGAAGACTGTAGATTGAGGGGATTGGATTCGAGGATGATGTACGCAGTCTTCTTAACAAGCAATGAAGATTGGTCTTGGTCTGATTCTAACTGCTAATAAGTATACATGTACGCCTCCAAAGCTTTACAGGAGGTCGATGTAGAATAGTAGTTCTATAGCAGCCTGAGGTGTCAACGTGAACGACATACGTCGGACGTTGAACAAGCAACAATGACATCGTTGCTCCAGTTCTCTGAGACATACACCAGATGAATGATCCAGCGCCTCATCGGACACATATACCTCGTTCGATAAGAGCAGGTAGATAAACCTCGCCACCGACCAACGAATCAAGGGATCAGAAGACTTAATATCTTGCAAAACAATCACGGAAAAGAACGCCACTCAGATTCACATACCCACATCCCCTACACCCTTCACAGTCCAACTCTACTACCGCCATGGCCGAAATCGCCGCCGGCGCCGTCGTCGCCGAGGAGGTCATCTCCAGCACCGCATATCTCGGTATCGGCGCGTACATGCTGACCCGCCCGACGATGCCGCTCAAGGCGCACATGTCGCAGATCGCGACGTCGTCGGATGATTCCACGCGGTAAGTCCCCTCGTTCTTGGAGACTGCGGTGGATTGGGTCGGTCAAGCGGAGGTTCATGTTAGCTGACAGCAAGACCAGGATGTCGTTAACCCGGACCGGGCACACATTGACCATCGTCGAGAACAAAGCGTATATCTTCGGCGGGACGACGGCGACGGAGAAGCTGAGCAGTAACGACCTGCATGCGATCACGCTGACGTCCGGGGAGCAGCCGGAGCCGCAGTATTCGGTCATTCCGGGAATTGCTGGTAGTGAGGGTGGTGCGGCCCCGGCGGCGCGGACGAAGCATGCGGCGTGTGCGGTCGGGTCGTCGATTGCGGTGTTTGGTGGCGTGAGCGAGGACGGCCAGCTGGTGGATGAGACGCCGACGCTCTGGCTGTTCGATACGAAGACTTCGACGTGGGAGGCTTTCTTGCCGGCTAACCCGACTGAAGCGCCGGTGCCGCGCAGTCAGGGGAAACTCTTCGCATACCGTGACACGCTCGTGCTATACGGCGGGTTGGATGGAGCTGAGGCGCCGCTGCAGGAGGTGTGGACGTTCACGCTCGCGACGAAACTCTGGACGTCCGCACCTGCAGCGCCAGTGCACAGCTCGAGTGTGGCGCTATGTGACGGCGTGCTGTATCTCGTTTCCTCACCGAACGCTCTCAGCAGCGATATCCATTTCCTCCCCGTCATCGCACCGCTCGAGGGCACACACGAATGGAACACCGTCCCGTTTCCAACCAACCCACTCACCCCTGGCCCGGCCCCACGCACTGGCGCGGAACTCCTCCCTCTCAAGACCGGCCACGGACGCCTATACCTCCTCTACCTCTTCGGCGCTGCGCCACCACCCTCGCACACCCCCGCCGCATCAGCAGAAACTCCACCTCCCCCCGCCGCCACGACCCCTTACCACTCCGACCTCTGGACATACCAGCTCCCCAGCGCCCACCCGGAAGCGCCCAGCACCTCGCACATTCCGACGCGCAGCACGCTCAGCGCCGCCATCCAGCCCGCTCGCATCAAAGACACGATCCGCAGCGCGCTCGGCCTCGAGAGCGGCAGCCATAGCTGGGCCGAAGTGGAAGTGCTGGCGCCCAGCGAGGCGGACTTGAGTTTCGCGCAGGAGGGGAAAGTCCATCCGGGCCCGAGGGGGTTCGCGGCTGCGGACGTCATGGCGGACGGCAAGGGGATCGTGCTGTGGGGTGGCGTTAACGCGAAGGGCGAGAGGGAGGGCGATGGATGGATGGTGCGATTGGAGTGATGTTCCTGTCTTGAGATGGGTGAGGTATACTGATATCTACATATATATGACATCAACGAATATACTGTCGAAGACGAAATAGAGACATGTACCTGAAGGAAAAGCGATGATGAAGAGGAGATCAGTGACCGAAAGATCATTTCGGTGCTCTGCAAAATACCACATATGGGCCAGTACATGTATGCGATGCCCTACACCTCGCGACTCATTCCCTCCCATATCCACGGCATCTATCACCCATCTGCATAAGTACATAACCAGGCAGGTACTCGCCAATGCATCGTAGACCGCTGCATCACAGTCCTTCATCTCCTTAGCGGGAAACGTCTCAGACGTTGGACGAGGAGAGTGAGTCCACGATTAATAGCGATTGGAGATGAAATTCCCTCCCTCGCTCGTTGGAGAGCGGTCGAGTTGTACGATTTCCGGTACAATGGCTGTGGAATTCCGGGTTTCGAATTTTCTACTAATATCATTTTACCAGCAGAGAAATTCGGCTTCAGCTTGGGGAGTCCTCGATAGGTTCGCTGAGAGGCATGGTAGTTCTGTGGGATGGAGATAGTAGGAAATGTAGGAGACAATGATTGATTATTCGATGAATATCGGGGAAGGGAAATACCGTATGCTGTAGCATGAGAGGTCAAGATCCGGGAGCGGGCGTTGTGCGACTCGCGGTGAGTCGCATGGGTAATTCTGGAGGCGAGAGTGTGGGAGATTCAACAGGCTCCACCGTAGAACTCGAGGCGATAATGTGGAGAACAGGATGATGAAGGGGATGGATGGCTAGCTTGCAAGGGTGCATATACTCAATGAAGCCATGATTAGGCTAGTATAAGATGATCTACAGCTCTGCTTTCTTCTCCAATCTAGCTGAGCAGCACGCGGATCTCATCGCCGGTGCGCGGGAACACATCTCGCAACATCAAGCCCTCGTCCAGCGCATCCCCACCGCTTGCTTTCCTCTGCTCATCACCATTGACCCGCACGCCCAGCCCGCTTCGTGCCTCGTCAGCGCCGCGGATCAAACGCTCGATCTCCTCAAAGTCATCGCAGAAGCGCTCCGCCGCATTGTCGATGATGTCGCGCGCGAGTGCGCGGTCGGTCAGCTGGCCGAGGAACGCGCGCGCCTCCTCCGTCGCGGTGGGGAGGAAGGCGTCGAGCGTCTGGGCGATGGAGGCAAGGCGGGCCGGGTCGGCGTAGGAGGAATTCAGGTCTTCGGGGACGGTGATGTGGTCGACTAATGCGTCCATGCCAGATTCGTGTAGGAACCACGTCCGCATTGCGTCGGTTAGTGCTGCTTCATGCGTGGCGCGGCGTGGCTGCATGTCCTCGGTGCGGTCGGCAAAGGCATATTGCCTCAAAACATCGTGCGTGGCGAGTAGGCAGTTCAGCGCGAAGATGTGGTTGTTGGGAGTACGCAGGCGTTTGGTGATGTTCTCGCAGCCGGCAAGAAAGGGGTCCAGAGCTTCATGCAAGATCGGCTCGAAGCCTGCAACACGTTGTGTGCGGTCTTGATGGATTGCAGAGGTATCATAGCTCTTCATCAGGACTTGCAGTGTCTCAAGACCTTCAACCAAGAAGTCGGGGGGCGAGAGATCGGAGGAGGATATGACCAACTCCGCCTGCAGATTGGCAACATGGTCGCGCATGATGGAGCGGAAAGTCCGCATGGCAGAGTCGGCGATAGGTTGAAGTGTTTCGAGGATAGCAGAATCTCTTGTCAGCAAGGTCGTGAAGATGTGGCTGTAGAAAGTCACGAGATTGGAGACTTTGTAGGCCAATGTAGCATCTTGGTGGCTCTGAATGACTTGCTCCGTGCGCTGCTTGAGCTGTCGAATGACACCCGCTAAATCTCGATCAACGAGCTGACTGAGTGCTTTCCGTCCATCAAAAGGAGGGACATCTTCTTCGCCAGCACGAGACCATGGTTCGCTTTCTATCCCTGCTTGGATGTTCTTCGCAATCTCGTCACCTTCCGATATGAACAGTACTTCGAGAGCTTCACGTTCGGAGACGGTTGCGGAATGAGCCCACGCGAGCATGTCACTGACGTACCGCAGAGGGTCGTGCGCAGAGAGCTCGATTGCTTTGCCCATGATTGGATGACCTCGATCGTGCGGTACGCCAGTGAGTGCGGCGTAGAAATTGTTGGAGAGAATGTTTTCGCGAGCTTCAGCGAAGTAGTCAAGGCAGTTCTGGAAGATGGTAGGTCGTTCGGCAAGAACACGCAACGCCCGACGGATGGCTGCGCTGATCTGTGGATTTTCCAGGTCAAGAGACTTGAATTCTCGTTGGATCCAGCGATACAGCTTTTGAAAGGCGGCATTCAGGTGGCGGGAGCTTTGTTCTAGAATCTCCAAGCCTAGTCGCTGGTTCTCCGACCCCAGCAACACCTGACTGTCTTGATGGATCTTCTTGACGCGGGTCAATACACGGAAGAAGTCGTCATTGACAGGCTCGGAAGTGGCGGTCAGACTGGTAAGATCCGCATCGGAGATGATAAAATGCGTCTTGAAGGCGTCAAGGATTTGCTGTTTCGTCTCAACTTTCTGCTTCTCTGACAGAGCGACCTTCGCTTCCTCCAGCATTGATCCAGTCCCACGATTGGCGGCTGTGACATGTTTGCGGATTTCGACACAACTGTCGTTGAGACTGTTGATCGCCGTGCGGATTCGTTTCAGCTGTTCGGCAACTTTGGCAAAATCTTGCACAATCTCGCCATTGCACTCGATGAGTTCCTGCTGGACATCCAAACGAAGGTTCCGACGGGTCTCGGCCGAGTTGGACACGCCACGTTCATCCAAAATGGCTAGGGTATCACGAATGTCCAGATCCGCGTAAGAGGCGGACAGGACGGTGGTGATTCTGTTTTGGAGAGCATTGGCGCGAGGAAGTGTTGGAGTGCTTGGAGATGTAGGCGATAGAACTGCGTGCGCTCCATTGGTCGATATCGGCGAGGAGATGCGCTCTTGAAAGTAAGACAATGCCATTGCCAGGACTTGTCACGTGTTCAAGTCGAAGTTGAAGAAGTCTAGCAAGTTGTAATCACCACCACCAGACCTGCAATCGCCTTCTGAAGAAACCGGTAAATCAGGAACTCTCGATCGAGTGGTCCAGCGGAGCCCCTCAAGATGTAACCTCTGTTGAACAATATCTCCTCTCGAATATCCCAATCATGGGCGATCGGAGTGAGGTCGTCGGGCGCTGCCGAGCCTTGTTTGACAGTTTCAGGTTGACGCCACAAGCGTTTGCTGCGCCCCAATCCGGTGGGGGGCCAGCTCGGTCATGGTGGGCAACAACTCGGAGCGCAGTAATCAATGTGCTTATACTTCAACAACTCCATCCTCACTCAACATACCGACACACGACTGAGCAGGAATCACAACTCGCCTTCAACATTGGTCATTATATACTTGAGACGTTTCGCTCATCGTAAAGCCTCACTGCTGCCACCTCGTGCTCGAACTCTCCCAGCTTCCCCCGCCAGCAAACATCCCTACCAGTTCCCACTTTCGACCGCGGTCTGACCTACCGGTGCTTGGAGAAGAGGAGAGCGATCCCAGGTCATCCTCGTCCGGCCTACTTGTACAACACCACCTGTGCCGACAGTAGCACAGTACAGCGAATCGCCCATCATGGGCAAAAGGTACGTGGTGCGTCCCTTCTTGGATCCCGCAGCAAACAACACGAGTATATCAGGCTATCACGATTGATCCCTGGCGAGCAAAATGAATGTCGGCGCTTTTCACGACGGCGTCCTCCTTTGCTATCGGAATAAGCAAGCAACAACATGTGCGCGTCAAGTCGGAAGACGCGGAAGATGGACAACGTCTATACACTGGATGGATTGCATGCGCACGCCGAAGAAGACTTCCCACACCTTTCACCTCACATGCCACTGCCCACGGAAGGACTGCAATTCGCATATGTTGCGCGTCCGTACAACCACGCTCGTCCGCGACCATTCCGCATCCCATCTCATGATTCTATCGAGTACCCCGAGTTCAAGTCCAAGCAAGAATGCGCACTACGAATGGCCATGCGAGACTTCCAACACCAAGTCACCAAGTCCACGGGGATAGCACATCTCGAAACTTCCGATCACGCGCTAACGATCTATCCCAGTCAGAGCAAGCTGTCGCAACAGGAACTCGTTGAATTGCAAAAGGCCACACATTTCGATAAGAAAGAGTTGCAACAATGGTATAAAGGTGAGGACCGAAATATGTTGCTGAGATTGGATTACGTGCTGATCGTCGATCAACGCCAGGCTTCTTGAAGGACTGTCCCAGCGGCACCCTCACCAAACCTG
Organism: Microcyclospora pomicola; assembly: GCA_002786065.1. Classification (NCBI taxonomy): domain Eukaryota; kingdom Fungi; phylum Ascomycota; class Dothideomycetes; order Capnodiales; genus Microcyclospora; species Microcyclospora pomicola. Next base: position 231,143 of record NHNY01000026.1, on the reverse strand, counting down.
AATTCCAAAAGATTTACAAACAATTCTTTCCCTTTGGTGATCCTTCCAGCTTCGCCGACTATGTCTTCAACGTCTTCGACGCCGACAAGAGCGGGAGCATCGATTTCAAAGAGTTCATCTGCGCGTTGTCGGTCACATCACGAGGGAAGATGGAGGACAAGCTCGACTGGGCGTTTCAGCTGTATGATATCGATGGTGATGGTAAGATCAGCTACGACGAGATGTTGTCCATCGTCGAAGCAATATACAAGATGGTCGGAAGCATGGTGAAGTTGCCCGACGATGAAGACACGCCGGAGAAGCGGGTCAAGAAGATCTTCCGCATGATGGACAAGGATGAAAATGGTAGTCTGGATATGGCGGAGTTCAAAGTGAGTAACCATGCACAGGGGCAGAGAAGATATTACTCGAAGAGAACATTCGCTGACATTGGTTATCTACAGGAGGGCAGCAAACGCGACGAGACCATTGTCTCAGCACTATCACTTTACGACGGGCTTGTATAGTCAGGTGTATGGGTTGTGATGGGCTGAATGGTTAAACGGCAGAAATGACGATGTACGAAAGTTATAACGCATTACTTCTCGTCTGCTTACATCTCGTCTTGTCGTGTGTTCCTCTTTCGGTTTCCTGTATGATAAATTCGTCTTCTCACCATTGCGAAGCATGGGATGACAAGAGCATCCTAAATTTAATCTTTTTGACGCTGATAATGTAACGACGCATGTGTATAAAGGCAGGTCAGCTTACACTTGTTGTACATCACGACGCTCTCATGATCGGCTGTAGCGGAGGAGTGCAGTGCAGCATGCGGAATTTGATGCTCTTATGTCTTCCTGCGCAGATGCATGCGAATAGAAGTATATGCACACTCGCGGTTATGTGCTGTGTGCAGACGCGTAGTGATAAAGCCAGGCACTTGACCCTCGAATTCTCCATCCAGTATTGAGGATGGATTTGGTGGAGAACAGTCAGAGATATGTAGTACCCTGCGATACATATTTCCGATTCGGTATCTCTACTCTATGCTCGCTATAATGGGAGTCGTGTCGATACGCGTCTGCAAGCATCTTGCATCATCGGGTGAGGCAGGAAAACCATAGTTTGATTGTTGCAAAGAGAGAAAGACACGCGAGGTCTTTCCACGGTGGTCGTTGTCCTGCTTCTTTCTTGCAGAACGGCGTCATGCGAGGATTTAGCGGTTGGGCTGGCCGCCCGATTGTCCGCGCCTATGGAAGTTTGTTGTGAACTTTTCGAGTCTGCATGGTGACAATATAGATCTTCAGACAGTGCGAAGACATGCTTTGAAATGATACCGGTTCGAGCCCCGCAGCCTGCTCATATAGCGGTGCAAAATTTTGCTGGTCAGACTCGGACTGGGCATCTTGATCCCTGTTCCCGGTTTTCCCAGGAAGGATGTGTCAAGCTCAAAGCCGTCCCTCCGAGGGAGCACCAGGCGCGGCGTCGCTTGATCTTGATGTGTCCAATTGTACGATTCCTGAACGCGGCCAAGTCTGTCCATGTCGCAATCACTTCCTTTGGTTTCCTTATTCCGAAAATGGAAGATCTAGATCTCTCAGGCCATGCCACACCGCGGAGCATATCCCTGGCCGCGTTTGATGTGTAGTAGCCCAAATGTGAACAGCTTCGGTGCCAGATTTCGTAAATGCTGAAAATTTGGTGCTGACATTAACCCTTTCAAACAGGCCTCATGTGCTCCCGGACATCCCACACCAGTACCCTCTCGTCCCACGCACAAGTTGAACACCACCCTTCAGCTCCGAACAGGCACCAGTCGACGCCCATGGCGAACTCCGTATGTCTGTCCATACGGCCTAGCTCTCTACCCATGCCAACACCATTTCCACCCTGATCAACATTGCTGCCATCGGTCCAGACACGACACGTCATGTCGTAACTGGCACTCAGCAAGACATCACTCAGGTGAGGACTCCAGCTGATCTTTCGAACGGCATACTCGTGTCCGGCCAGAAGATTGACCGGACCGGATGGTACTCGTAGGTCGAATGTCCGTATTGCTCCATCCACGCCAGCGGTGGCTAGTATGCTGTCTCGGTACTTATTCCAGTCATGTGTCAAACATTCTGTTGGTCCTGCACTGGCCTGTCCCATCCCCATTCCTTGCACTTTCGGCGGCGCATGTATAGGTATCGCTAAAGTCATGTGGTTCTGTGCCGACGGCTTGCTCCTCAGATCGTAGACCCGTAAATGCGAATCTCGCGAAACGCAGGTCACGATCTCCGGATGATGTAGGCTAAACTGCGCAGAGTAGACGCACGAATGTACTGGCAGCGTCATGATGCTCTCCTTCCTTTCTGGTGTCCAGATCTTCACGGTTCCATCCCAGCTACTGCTCAGGAAACGTCTCTTATCAATCAATCCCCAATGCACACTAAACACCTCGCGTCCGTGTTCTTGCCAGCCCGCGACCGGAAACTCGCCCACTCCAATATCAAACAGCTTGATGCTGCCATCGCCGCCTGCGGTAAGAAGCTGATTCTCATGCTGCTCCGACCACGCAAGATCGAACAGACAATCCTGTGTTTCGAAGTATTTCTCGCAAGCGATACCTTGGGCAGTGAGGTTTAGGATGTATAGGCGTCCATTTCCGACCAGACCAAAATTGGCGCCAGAACAGACTGCCAGTCGTGAATCGAAGAATGGAGAGTATTTGACACTGTAAGGGTTGAAACCTTGGGTACGAAATTCAAGCATGGTGATCAGTCAGGTGAGTAGTACTGGAAGCGAAATTATCATGTCAGTCGTAAAGTTCGTAAGAAAAGCTCCAGGTGCGATTGTCCGGTGGTATAGAGGGGCTGGAGGGGTGGATGTAGAGTGATGAAGTGTCACAGTGTTTAGAATGCTCGGAAAGCGTGCCGAGGTCGCCGTCCTCACTTCAACCAGCAAGACATTACATCAGCCTGATATCTCAACTTGTTATTCACTGCATCGATTTGATCATCATCGCTGGAGGCTTCAGCACAGCTAATATGCCTGACGATGCTGTAGCTGCCTCGGCGAGGGGTGCAACGTTCTTGATCCTGCTTCAAATCGGCTCTCGTGCAGTCACTTTCGCACTCAATCAGGTCCTCCTACGCTTTCTCTCCCCACAATTGCTGGGTGTCGCTGTTCAATTGGAATTGTTCAATATCTCGACACTCTACTTTTGTCGCGAGAGTCTGCGTGTTGCTACTCAAAGAAAATCAGATGGTGGAGTACAGGCGGCTGTCAACTTGTCGTACCTTGCGATTATCGCTGGTCTGCCAATTGGAGGCGCATTCGCATCATTCTACAGACAGGAAAACTATCCAGATGTACCGTATATCTACGGCGCGCTCGGGATATATGGATTTGCTGCGCTGATGGAGTTGTTTTCTGAGCCTGCGTTTGTGGCGGTTCAGCAGCATATGTTATACAAGACTCGTGCTGCTGCTGAAGCATTTGCTGTTATTGCGAAGACCATTACGACCGCTGGGTTGGTACTTTGGGGTCATCAACATGATCTTGATCTGGGTGTTGTCCCCTTTGCGGCCGGCGAGCTGGCTTACTCTACGGCTCTTACAATATTCTACTTAGCTCAGACATCTTCTTTTGCCAACAAACAAAACTTTTCGCTGCTTCCTGCTCCGATCAAATCGAGGTGCGTCCGTACATACTGTGACGTGAACGTACTTGTCACTGATTCCAGTCGTAGCAACAACGACTACTTCCTCGCCTTGTTCTCCAAACCATTGCTCTCCCTTACTACTTCTCTTTACCTTCAGACTGGCATCAAATGGCTCTTGACAGAAGGTGATAAGTTCCTCATTGCCGCTCTTTCGACAATCGAAGACCAAGGCATGTATGCTTTGTCTGCAAACTATGGCGGCCTCATTGCTCGTATGGTGTTTCGACCAATTGAGGATAGCTCTCGCAACCTTTTCGCCAGTCTGTGTAGTGAGAGCCAGTCATCCTCATCGGGTGTTGCAGGAGTTGAATCAGTGAAGAAGGCAACAAAGTCCTCGCAAAGTCAGTCTGATGTTGCGCGAGCTGCTCAAATTTTGAGTGACATCCTGAGAGCCTACTCCCTCGTGGGACTCGTTGCTTTCTCGATAGGTCCGAGTATAGCACCTCTCTTGCTGCAAATCGTAGCTGGGTCAAAGTGGACGTCATCTGGTGCTGGAGATGTTTTGGCCACTTACTGCTACTGCATCCCCTTACTGGCATTGAACGGCGTGAGCGAAGCATTCGTCTCGGCGACCGCATCTACCAAAGACTTACGACGCCAGAGCATTTGGATGGCCGCATTCAGCGTTGGGTTTGCTGTCAGCGCTTACGTCTTTCTTCGGGTGCTGGAAATGGGTGCTCGCGGACTTGTTCTTGCGAATTGCGTCAACATGACGTTGCGGGTTGTCTTCAATCTGAGCTTCGCAAAACATTTCTTTGGTGATCGAGGAGTTCAGTTCGACCTCTTGGATCTTCGACCGAACATGTATGCCGTGGGTGCTGCTACGGTGGTGCCAAGTCTACTCGCGCGTACGGCAGGGCTCATGGGAGAAAAATATGGTGTTCTTGGAGAGCTAGTCAGGACTGGAGGAATCGGAGCAGTTCTTGCCGTGGTCATGTAAGTTCCTCAAGTGGCACTGAGTCGAGGCTGTGGTGGGTGCTAACATTATTGCAGTGCGGCTACGGAGAGGAAGTTTCTTGTTGAGACTTACAGACATTTCCGAGTATAAGATTCGATCGAACTCAATATCAATGTGCCTTCAAATCGAATGCTCCAGTGACAGTTTGTTCTATTTTGTGCATCATGGTGAAGCACTCAACAAGTAAAAACGTGGGCTGAAGCCTACTGTCACATGCATTCTAACACCGCTGGCGTCGGACAACCTCCCCCGCTCTCAATCAATCCATTGGCTCACAGCGACCGCTCATCAGTCGACGCTAACGGACACATGTCCACAGCATATTCACTTTCCTATTTAGGAAGGAGAAAAAAGTGAAAATTTTGGTTACGCACAATTTTCGACTTTATCGCAGGCATGCATGCAGTGTCAGGACCCCTGGTCAGCCCGGCCGAAGTCAAATGAAGGTAACGTACTCAGCTGTTTGACCTCCTACCATCTTCCTGCGGTCGCTTCGAACCATCCTCTTTCCCTGCCACCCTCTTAGTCCAGCGCAATCGTCCTCGCTGCAAGTGCAACGTCCATAACAAATCGACCAGCCCGACTGCCTGGCCTTTCCTCCTCAAACTTCCTCACACTCGCCTCGAACCCGCGCATGCCCGCCATCATAGCATCCAGAAGACTGTGCAATGCTCTCGCCACACTGACCGCGTATCCACCTACAGCCGCGATCTTCGGATCTTCCTTGAGTGGAAGCGTCTTGTACACAAGGACAGCTTTGTATCCTGTACGTTTGCCTTCGGGGTTCTCCGGCAGGGTTGCTTGTACGGTGATAATGTTGAATGCCGCGGTGGTAGGGACGAAGCCGTGATTCTGAAAGCTCGAAGCGTTGGTCAAGCGGTCGGCGATGACGGGGAATAATACGACAGCGTTGGCGAGGATTTGCTCGCGCAGGCCAGAGATCATGACCGCATCGAATGGTGGAGGGAATGGATCGCTTCCAAGGAGGTGGAGAGAATTCATTTTTTGTCGGCGGATGTCTTAGCAGTGATAATTCTGTAGTTATGTGGTATCTCGTGTTGGTGATGATGGTGGTTGCAGCATCATAGACCAGATTTTGTTCGTCAAGGCGGGAAGGATAGGGGTCTATATACGGGTAACATGACTGATATGTTCTACCGTGAGAAATGTGTATAAGAGCACATGCGATTGACAGTGGTGAAACATGTGAACGTGCTAGCTTTAGAGCATCGATGGCAAACTGGAGAAGCCCAGAAATCCACGAGTGGTGCCACACATTATCACGTTGCGGATTGAGGTGCATAGTGAGGTGCATATTGAGGTGCATACTGAGGTGCATACTGAGGTGCGGACTGAGGTGCGGATTGAGGTGCGGATTGAGGTGCGGATTGAGGTGCGGATTGAGGTGCGGATTGAGGTGCGGATTGAGGTGCGGATTGAGGTGCGCACCGGAGAGATGAAGACCGGAGAAATGAAGACTGGAGAGTGAAGTGTCGAGAGGTGCGGATTGAGGTGCGGATCCAGGTGCGGACTCTGACACGGATGAAGGTGTGCGATTCAAACGATTTTTGAATGCTGCCTTTCGTCGCCTTGTACCAATGTCAGTGTGAGAATCTTATGACCTACATAAGACCTGGGCAAGTTTGTTAGGATGTGACGGCCGTTATCACCACTCTACATTCACAACGGTTCGGAGCAATACATGCTTCTACTGTTCAAAGTTTGTTTACAAGTCGGGGCATCTAAGAGTGTACACGCTGACCATGTTGCATACATTAAGTAGGCATGTACCTTACATAACAATACACGTAGTGAGGTGAAGTGATGTCGGCGTGGCACTTTAGATCTTAGTAATGCTTGGTCCGTGCTCTGGAAGTTTGGCTTCGGAATCATTGCTCTAACATTCAGCATTGCAGCTCGAGCCTCAATCATTCCTTTCATCACCTCACCATCCCGATCTACCCCATCAAGATGATGCGCTCCGCCGTAATCCGCTCCGCACGCGCCTTCGCACAGGCTGCGCCACGTATCCAGCGACCAGCTTTCCAGTCCACAATCCGTACCCCCTTCGTTTCTCAAAGGATATCTACCCCAGCAAGCGCCATCTCTGCTGTACGCTGCTATGCTTCAGGATCTGGTCTTGGTCAGGAGGAGGTCACTGGCAGGATTTTGGATCTTCTGAAGAACTTCGACAAGGTACGGCATGAGTCCAGATGGAGAAGACATATTTGAAACAAGTGCTGATGATGTATTGCAGGTCCAAGACGCTACAAAGGTACATCTGCAATCTGTGGTTCTATGAGAAAGAGAATCTAACAAGTCACCAGCTCTCTGCTGCATCACACTTCACCAACGACCTTGGCCTGGACAGCTTGGACACCGTGGAGGTCGTCATGGCGATTGAGGAGGTATGTCGTGGTGGTTGAACAGCGCGCGGACATGTCCTGACAATCGAAAAGGAGTTCAGCATCGAGATCCCAGACAAGGAGGCAGACGCCATCCACAGTGGTAAGGACGACAAGACCAACGGTCAAGTTTACATACTCACGTGATACAGTGAACCAAGCCGTAGACTACATTCTGGCACAACCCGATGGTAAGTCGATCTTCCGCATGCCTACTAGGGTTTGACTAACAATATGCAGCTCACTAGATTGGACGTTGGTAAGCAAGTGAAGGAAGCAGGGGAGTTGGGAGCTCAGAGTCGTTACGATGACTACACGCGCAGTCGAGGCGGCACTTGTACATGATAGTCGGCTTGATACATTGTACTATCTACTTCAATCATAATAGAACCTCCCTGTCGTCTGTCAACATGGTCGTACTGTAGCTACCAGAGTACATGTAATCTCAATGCATGTTTATGCCAAGGAAGCTTAACGCGGGCCGATATACATGCGCCGGATGGGGTTCAGCTAAGAACCCTCGACACCAGCTTTCAACTACGATATACTGGCTCCATATTAGTCCCGATCTGTTACCTCATATCTGTCCCTGAGTGCACTCGCTGCTGAATGTTGAGGTGCTCTTCTTGTCAACACGTCGTCGGCCAATCCACGTGAAATCCAATTCCCCTGAGCGCGATTTACACCTCCAGGCTCTCGTCCTTGCGAGCGCATGCGCCTAGAGCACCTCTAATCGACACATTCTCCCACCCAGACCCTTCGTATAACAATGGCTTCGGCGTCAGGCTCTGGCCTGACCCGGAGACGAGGCGCTGGAGGAGCAGCAGCTTCAGGCTCCAATGACGATAATGACAACCGTGTCTCCTCGCCCGCGCCCGGCAACAAGAAGAATGACGATGCTCGTGGTCCCGAAACCTCCTACGAAAGCAGCTCCAATGGTCACAAGATCGCGTTCGATCCGCGCGATATCTCTGAGAACGCCGAGCGATCCAAGCAGCCCAAGCTGACTCTGATGGAGGAGATTCTACTGATGGGCTTGAAGGATAAGCAAGGATACCTGAGCTTCTGGAACGACAACATCTCGTATGCGCTGCGTGGGTGCATTGTGATCGAGCTGGCCTTCAGAGGCAGGATTAGCATGCAAAAGGATTCCAGCAGGAGAAGGTACCCGCTTGTGGATCGCTACATTGAGGTCATTGATGATACGCTTACGGGAGAGGTGCTGCTGGACGAGGCGCTGAAGATGATGAAGAGCTCGGAGAAGATGAGCGTGAGCTCGTGGATCGATCTGATGTCGGGTGAGTGGTATATGTGATGATATCAAGCGTTCTGTCTCTAACATCTCTACAGGCGAGACATGGAATCTCATGAAGATCGGCTACCAACTCAAACAAGTTCGTGAACGACTCGCCAAGGGACTGGTGGACAAGGGAATCCTACGCACAGAAAAGCGCAACTTCCTGCTCTTCGACATGGCCACTCACCCGGTCGCCGACGGTGGCGCCAAAGACGAGATCCGACGACGCGTGCGTGCCGTGTTGACCAACCGAACTGTTGTTCTTCCTGCCTCCGCCTTCTTGCCTGAAGAAATGGAGTTCAGATATCTACGCACCATTGCCATGCTCTGTGGAGCATACGCCGCCAATGTGCTTGAGAACGCTCTTACGACTCTCGGGCATGAGGCACGTGAACGAGCTTTCGCACAAGTGGACGAGCTTCTTGCAGAGTACTCTCAATGGCCATTTGGCAAGAGGACTGGTGGGAATGCTGCAATTGCGGCCAACTTGGATCAGGTCATCCGGGACGAGGTCAATGGTGCTAAGGATAAGGAGTTGCAGCTTGAGGTATGTCTCCAGTACTTGATGTATGATGCAAGGCATACTAACTACAGTATAGGTTGTTGCTGCCTGTCTGAGTGTCTTCACTCGCCTGGACTCCCTCCTCTAGAAAGTTCGAAGGATCGCATTAGAACTGGAGGCTCGGCTGCGAGCAATGCCGTGGTTTTTCCAATACCAGTGGCTGAAGTAGTAAATGATCAGACGAGGCTTTACATGGTTGCCAGCATGCTGTCAACGTTGGCGCCATCGAGTACACCTCACAACAGCGCACTCCAGATCCGACACATGCCCAGATCGTTGCGAGGCGACCATGATGGATGATAACATACTTGAAGTCTAGCACTGTACTCTGATGAGGCTGGCTCGAGACGTGGGATGAGGCAGACAATGCAAGGCGTTATGGAGCACGATGGCACTTTATAATGTTTCACGTGACTCTTATGTTTCTGCCGTTAGTCCAATTTTTGGCCATCTCTTACCACCCCGGTGCTCTACTCTCTGTGTGTGACACTCATGAGGTCTCAACGAATGCCTTGTTCATCTCTTTGTGATATTTGTGATGTCTCGATTAAATCGGCCAAAACGGGCGTGAGGAGACAATGTGATGGGACTGGCCGGATCGGGCATGGCGTGGTATGGATTGCATTTCCAGCCGAGGAGGAGTTCACAGTAGCCAGAAGGTCGCGCGTCAGGTCCACGAGTTAGTCCAGCTATTGCATCTGCCCACGATTCGAGGTATGTCGTTTGCTTTGTCCTCGATCCATCCCATTCTCTCCGCCGCCCTCTCCTTCTCCTCCCCATCCACTGCCCTCCGCTGTGTCGTTATCGTGGTGGACGCGCTCCCCTACTCCCTCAACGGATCCGACCCCGGTCCTATCATCACCCACCCCCCTCCGATCCCGATCACAAGCATCACTACGGGCGCGATGGGTGACCATGTCACTGTGCGCCAGCATCTTACTGACTGCAGCAGTCGCGCGAGCATCACGTTGACCCGGTTGCGCACCCGCCTCGCTGCGCAATCCCTCTCCAGCTCCGCGCTTCTTCACTAGAGGAGCATGTCCCCTGCGCCAAGCAATTTCCAGCAACACCACTTCGACGACTTCTCCCTTCAACACACCTCGCCGGACGTTTCGCGCTGGAACGGCATTGCTGGCGCGGTGCAATCCCCGAATGGCGCGATGAGCGACACATCTGGACTCGACACGGACGGAAAGGACGCGATTAGGGAGGGGAAACAAAAGGCGAAGCAAGTCATGGCCGCGTCGGGAGTGCATCCAGACGTCTTCTCTGCACAAGAGCAGGGCTCGAACACACCAAATGGCGCGCGATCGGCAAATGGCACGCCCCAGCTGGGTCGGAAACGATCGCGCGACGGATCCTTGCGACCGATGAGTAGTGCGGCTGGTGGTGACGAGACGGACTCAGAAGGACGAGCCAAATTACACGATCAAGTATTATTGGACCGCTATGAGCAACGCGACATGGTCCACGGCGCCACGCTGAATGATCAAGCAGAGCGGTCGCGTGAGTTGATCAAGGCCAAGGAGATGGAGAAAGAGTTCTACATGAACCAAGTGAAGCAGCAACGACAAGCAGATCCCGGATCAGTCTTTGGATATGGATATTTGGGATATGGGAATCGATTGACCGAGGGCAAGACACAGATCGTATACAACACGTCTCGTGCTCCACCAAAAAACCGGAGAAACAAGCAGATTTACTCATCCCGCAAGGACAATGCTCAGCAGTCTGAGCTACACGAAGAACTTGTGCCGGTGCGACTCGACATCGAATTGGACAACTTACGATTACGCGACACCTTCACCTGGAATCTACACGAGCGGCTGATCTCACAGGACACATTCGCCGACTATCTGTTGGAGGACCTGCGCATCCCACACGAGGTATACCCCGAGATCTCGCGACAAGTCAAAGTAGAAATGCAAGACCAGATCCTCAACTTTTACCCACACATCATCGTTGAGGATGGGCCACTCGAAGAGAATCGGCCGTACAGCGATCACAAAGACGACGAGATGCGCATTCAGATTAAACTCAACATCACCATCGGCCGAATCACACTTCTTGATCAGTTTGAGTGGGACATCAACAACCCTCACAATTCGCCGGAAGAATTCGCTAGACAGATGGCATGGGAGAATGCACTTAGTGGGGAGTTCACCACAGCCATTGCACATTCCATTCGTGAGCAAAGTCAACTTTTTACGAGAAGCTTGTACCTCACCAATCACTGCTTTGATGGGCGGCCCGTCGAAGATCCCGAGCTCAAGGATGGATTCCTCCCAGCTCCATTACACAGCGCATTCCGTGCTCCGCATACGCAGAAGGATTGGATGCCATATATGTATGAGATGAGTGAGGCAGAGCAGAATCAACAAGAGACCTCAATGATGCGTGAGCATAGAGCGCAGAAGAGACAGCTCAACAGACGAGGCGGGCCTGCACTGCCGGACCTCAAGGATCGACAACGAACAGTACGCTCGTTGATAGTCCATCATGTTATTCCTGGAGGAGTCGAAACATTCGAGACGACTGGTATCCCTAAGACTCGACGAAGTGGAAAGACCAGCCGGCGTCCAGGTGCTCGCGTCGATGGGGACGCTGATTCAGATGAGATTGACAGTGAAGACTCAGGTGCTGATTCTCCCTTGCCATCCACTGCCAATGCCGGCACTGCAAGAACACGCGGTATGCGTGGTGCTGCCAGCGCGGCGCAGATTGCTATGCGGCACAACTATGGACGGTCAGCGACTCCTGATAGCACATTGATGACCCCACAAGAATCGCGCACCACTGGACGACGAACCATGCTTCGTGATGACAGTATCGCAGATGAAGGTGGCGAGCAAATGATCGTCAGACTCAAAGTCGGAAAGGCCAGGCTCAAAGCCTGGCTGGAGAAGAAGAAAGCGAGCGCTTATCCGTTATCCGGGTACGCTTCACAACCTCTTCCCAGCGTTGCAGCAACGCCTAGTCGGGGAGGTGGCAGTACCAGCACACCCACCATGACAGCCGGTCAGCTTCCAGCACGTCAAACGCCGCGACCGAACGGCCACCAGCGTAAAGAATCCTCGCACCGCCCCAACAGTACCGCCTACGACGAGCAAGGCCGCACCGAAACCAAACGCTGGCCCCACCCAGACGATGACCCCGTAAGACCACCTACAATGTTTGCCCGCAATATCTAACGCACTGACACTTCCGCCTCCTCTCAGCCCGCTCCGCCCACCTGGCTCCAAGAAGAGATCGCCAGTCTGCGCGCCCGCTACCCCACCTCGGACTTCGAAGGCATCATGCGCCCCTTCTGCATCGACGCCAAGACCGGCGAGTCCGTCCGCGCGCACCTCGCGCCCGGCGACCGCGCGCCCCCCGGCACCAAGCTCGGCTTCTGGCCGCGCATCCGCTGCAACGACTGTCCCGGCAAGCTCTACACCGCGCAGCGCGGCCGCGTCGAGATCGACTTTGACGTCCATCTGCGCAACCGCAAACACGTCGCGGCGACCGAGCGGCGAGCCGAGGAGTCGTCGTGAGACTGTCGGCGGAGCATGTCCCGCCTGCGTACGAGTCGCTCGGAAGCACTCGTTGGAGCGCCGATCGCGCGGTCGGCAGATGTATAGCTGTATTCTTGAATTTCGGACGGAGACACTGCTTTCGTCTCAGTCACTTCCAGCTGGACGTCATGCATGTATGCAATAGGTGGAGCGAGCGGTGTAGAGGAGTGAGTGGGATAAGAGTCGAGTGGGATAATGCGAAGCTTCTAACCTATGACGATATTCTTGTACCTTCATGTTTCATCGAGTTCATTTCTTGCTGGTCTGCTCGTTACGTCGTGTTCCTTGCCAACACCAGCCCTCTGCAAGTAGCCTTATTAATACTGCCATGTCCACGTGCGCGAAGTGCAACCTTCCACCATGGAACATCCACATCACGCTTCAAAAAGTAGCTCACGTAATCGCGAGACAACAAAGTGTGAGGAAAAAGTGAATGAGGTAGTTCGATTGATGCTCTTGCTACATGTAAGGTATTCTACCTGCCCATCCTCTCCAAAAGAAAACGACGTTGTCATGATATAATCGCCAGCAATGCAGCTGCCCACGACCGTCACGCTAAACCAACATGAGGGACGAAATGAGTGTGAAGTAACTAAGGTGAGGTACATAGTGGTATCGGACGTGAGGGCAACCCACGCGAACAAGGAACAAAGAACCAAGACTCGTGATGGTTCGCTCGCTCGCTTGCGCCGTGTTGCTGTGCGGGCATGCCGCGTCCCATCGCGTCAGAATTACACTCAAGGAGGGTTTGCGATTAGTGTGACGCAATCCGCCTGTTGGGACATGATGGTTTGAAGAGGTTTTTCTGCTGCAGTGTGCAGATGGAACTTTCAATAACCGCCTAGGAATGCTGCTCTCGTTTGGCCCGCTCAGCCTTTGCTTGCTTCGAGCTTGCGGCGGATGAGCTCTTGGAGCATCATAAGTTCTTTCCGTTGTGTCACGGACAGCTGCTCGGTCTGCTCGGAAACTGGTGGAGATGGTGGAACGAGCGAAGTCATCGATGACTTGAACTTGTCCGGGTCTTCGGCAGCGAGTATTTCATGCACTACGTCTGCAGGAGCTTCGGCCTAGACGATGATCGAGGTCAATTTTTGTATGAACCAGCGTCCCGGACACAAGAAGACTTACGATCAGGGTCCCAACCAGATTCTCGACCTGATCACTACCCAGTCCAAGATCCTGGTTGGCGCTCGCGAATTGTGTCAAGTTCAGTGCGAGTTGCTTCTCCACGATAGAGCGTCTGGCGAAATTGTCTTGCTCCAACGGTCCAATATGGAAGGTTGTTTTCGCTGGAGAACGAAGTGCAGCGTAGTAGTCGGAACGATATTGGCGCGCGCGCGAGCTATATCATGTCAGTATGAGCGAGGAGTGTGCAACCAGTCCCATGCTTTGAACATACCTTTTCACTTTATCAATAAAGTCAAGCTTGATACCCACGGCGGGCAAGCGGTGGATCGTGCCCTCTTGCTCTTCGTCGCCGGAGTCTTCGTCATAGAACTCAGACTCCTCTGTTTCGTCACTCTCCTCTTCAAGAACTTCAATGACACCGTTGTTGTGGAAGTCACGAGTGAGTGCGACGTCTTGAATCTTGGCGTTCCTGGGCCTGCGGATGTGGATTTTGCGACGGCGATCATTGTTGAGTAGGGTAGTGTCGACTTTCCGAAGCTCATGATCTGCGTGCAGAGGGCACAGCCAGGTCTGCACCTTTTTACCTTCAAGGTTGCGCACTGGTGGGTTGGCCCGTGGCGGGTCAAGACAGTCCAGATGCCAATGTGTGCCGCACTGATCACAGGGAATGATCTGGCGATGATTTGCAGAAGACTTGTTGCAGAAGAAGCAGATGATCGAGTTGCCTTTCTCGTCCTTGATTCTGGTGTAGTCCGGGACAACCTCATCATAACCACCCCGCCTGTCAATTAACGTCAGCAACGTGGCGAAATCCGGAAGTTCAGGTCGCCACTTACCGCGTCCGCGATTTTACCGCACCCATGAATGAACCATCCTTGTCTGTGTCGACCCCTTCAAAGTACTCTCTCAGCTCAACAGGTAACGCAAAAACTGATGGATTAGTCGTCTTAATGGACGCAAGCAGTGGCGCAAATAGTCCGCGAGTAGTCTTTTGCGGTGAGTCTTCGCCGCTGGGCCGTCTTGCGACGCACTGAAAGCAGTACCATGGCTCATGGAGTGCACTAGACTCTTCAGCAAGAGGAGGATCTAAACACTGAAAGTGGAACGACCGGTCGCAGCCATCGCAGCAGAGGAGGAATCCGCTGCCGTGACAAGCCGAGCAGAAATCGTTGTTGTCGGACAGCTGGAGATTCTTGATTAGCGACTGTTCCTGACGCGTAAGAGATGTTGTGGAGATGATAGAAGAAGGTTTCGAGAGCAAAGGAAGATGCATAGGGGTGTTGATGTAGGTGGTGATGGATGTTGTCGTGAAAGCGTCGTGCGCAAGCGGTAATTGAAATTAGCGCGTCTCATCTTACCTCGTCCACTTCGTCAGGCCCAACTTGGCGTTGCCAGGCTCCGCCACTTTGCGAGGACCACGCATTGAAAGGCCCTGTCTGCTTCTTCTCTGGTCTGTGATGGATACAAGTGTCAGTAATCATTTCGACGTATAGTGAAAGGAACAAGTAGCCATCAGACTCCCAGCATATAACTGTGATGGTCTGGAGGGCGCTCTGCGAGGCTCCGCGTGCTGCACAGCCCAACAGAACATGCGCCAAACAGTTGATGCCCAGCGTCAGCGGGAAAGGCTGTACTTACGAGGTCTTAGTCTTTGCTTTCTTGCCGACCGGTCTGGTAGACGGTCTGTCGCGACCGGGTGAGTTCACAAGTGAAGGTGGCGAGCCAAGTTCCGACAAAGGTGAATCGGGTTCGCCAGAAACGTCTCTACTTTCTCCGGCAGTTTTGCTTCCAACAGGCGCTTTAAGCTCTATCCGCGGCGGCACGATCGCTTCGTTTTTGGGCCGCCCGAGACGGAACGTGCTTTTGCGGCCACTTGCTGATCCACGCACATTGCTCTCCTCGAATGGAGGGTCGCGAGTGATGCCTTTCTCAAGTCTGCGTTTCTTGGCGGTCATGGTTCGAGCTTCGTCGTCTTCATCGTCGGACATCTGCGCCTCTGCCGAAGATCGCTTCACACCTCGATCTGGAGCAGTCAGACCATTTTGCAACGCTGAGCTCTGATTCTTTTTTGTTCCATTCGTCAATGCTTGTTTGCCCTTGAGCGGCGCATCCACGGCCATCGCGTCTTCTTCGTCCGAAAAGAACTCAGTCAGGTCGGAGTCACTAGCTTCGTTGTTCCCAGATCTCTTGCTCGGTGAAATAGACATGGAAATGGCAGGTGGTGGTTGGTGAGCCTTCTTATCCGGAAGAGGCTTCACTTTCAACGAGAGTCGAGCCTTGGGGGGTGCAGCAACAGGCTCGGTCGCAGGTGCTTTGTTAGATGATGGAGCTTCGGTGTTGGTGATGGTTGATGTAAGCTTGCCTGCAGACACCGGTGGCTGGGGCTCATTGACATTCGCAACAATAGGCGGTAACTCCCGGTGAACATTCTTTGATCTTTCTTTCAATCGCTTTTTCGCATCTCGGACGTAGTTCTGAAACTCCGTTGTTTGTTCTTTAGTCGCTCGTTGTGCAAGAATCTCGTTTAGCAGCTGAGTGAGGTGTTCATCACGAAGGCTCTGCACCCAAATTTCGTGCACCGCGCTGGCGAGGTCGGGCTTTCCAACTTGTATCGCACGCTTCTTGGCTTCCTCGACGATAGCCTTAAGCCTTTGCTCACTGGCAGTTTCGGTTCCCGTACGTGGTGAGTTGCTATGATGAGGCTCGGTCGACTTGACTTTGGGCGTGGCGCTGCCTTCACCGCGCCGTGGCTTGGCGGAGCGCGTTTTCGAGGCACGATCTTGCTTCTTTGTAGTCGGCGCGTAGTCCTCGTCCTTCTCATCGTCTACCACGATCTTCACCGCCCCATCTGTAGCAGCAGGCAGCGACGTGGCTCGCGCAGCGTTCGTGGGTATCGATGCAGGCACAGGGGTCCCTTCCGGCGTCTCTTGCGCGTCCTGTCCTCCCGCAGCAGCACTTCGCCCCATGACTGATTTGCGACCCCCTTCTGCCTTCACTCTTGCCTTGACCTTCGAGTTGGGCAGTTCCCCAAGCGGCTGCATGTGCTCCAGCACGCCGTACGCAACGCCTCCGTGGTCTTGGTACGAGCTCTGCTTGCGCACCGTAGGCTCCAACCACTGCTCCATTGAGGTTCTCTTCCTGTGCGGCTCTTCCTTCACTGCCAGTCCGCTCGATTGTGCAGTTCGGCTTGCCTCTGGGTCCTGTGAGGGATTCCGTTGATCTCGGCGTGTCCGGAGGGCTGCGGTGCGCGCGGCCATCTCGTCGTGTCTGCATCACCTCGTGTTAGCATTATTGCGACATTATATGGTACGGGTGTACTGACCAACGCAAGCAGCGCACTATGCAAGCGTGTTTCGACGAGAAAGGCGCGTGTGTGGAGTGCTACGTGCAGTGTTCACGCGCGTAGGTGATCAAGAGTGGTTGCAGGGAGAGACGCTCGGGGGTGTCAAAGCCTGAGCGTCCGCACCATCAACTGCCAAACTGCCACCACACCTTATGCACTTCTGTAACACTCTCTTAACGACTTGGTTTCTCGTAGTCGCGACATGGATACCAAACCTGACTCACTCGTACTCCGTATCGACATGAAGACCATGAAAATCGGTGAGATCTGTCAGTAAGCAGATGCCTGGTGACTACAGAGAGTTTTGCCCCTTTCTTGATGTCAAGCAGCACTGATAAAACATGTGCAAAGCAACGGAATGATACTCTACTCATAGGATAGTGACAATCATGCTGTTCATTGTGCAGTAACTATGCTACGTTGTGCTCTGTTCTGGCATTTTCGCCTTTGATGAAACTGCTTGGGTGCAGATTCGCCACGTATCGCACACCACATGAATTGTCAACCCAGCACCAACTTTAGGCGCATAAACTCTCTACTCATCATCTTCATCATCGTCATCGTCATCATCATCATCGTCGTCCTCTTCCTCCTCTTCCTGCTTGACAACCTTCTTGGCGGGCTTCTTCTTCTTTTTCTTGTTCTTTGGCTTGGCGCTGACCGGCTTGGCGAGAGGTAGCTCAAGAATCTTGAGGACTTCCTCGTCAGTGATCTTCTTGTCGGTCTTCAGCAACTCAAGATTTGGCACCGGGGGCGCAGCTAATCTTTGAAGACCATTCTTGGTAATGGCTGTTTTATGTTAGTAGGGTATAGGCGAACGAATGCGATCTCAAATACATACCAATTGTTGTGAACAGTCTGCTGACTGGCTCACCGTCGTTGGAACCAATGACATCGTACTGACGCACAACGCCTCCACGAACACACTCAACGATACCGACTTTGCCGGCTCTCTCATCCTCGAGCTGTCTCAGACTGAAGGGAAATGTGCCGAATTTCTTCTGCACCTCAGACAGGGTGGCTCTTGAGCTGGGACGCTTGAGACCGTATGTGGTCGTGGTTCTCCTGTGCAGAGTGGGTCGGTTTGGCAGAGACTTGACCTTGCCCGTACCGATGCTGACACCCATCTCCACACCCCATACTTCACCAATCTCTGCCAAACCCTCGCCCTTGACACCCTCTCCTGGCGCCAGGATAATCTTCTTCTTGCCCTCAATCTCGTTACGCTCGAACATCCAGCAGGTGGTGTTCTCCACGAGGTTGCAGTCATAGCTCTTTACTACCTTCTCCAACAGCTGTGTGATCTTAGATTGGCTGTAGGGCTTCTGTGCTTGTGCCTTCTTCTTCTCTTCCTCAGTGCCAGCTGCCGCAAGTCCTGGAGGAACCATCAAGCGTAGCAGGAGTTCATTCGCGTAGTGTGTCGCCAAAAGGAGGTCGGCTGGACGGCCACTGACTGCCTCGTCCTGGTTGGCGCGGACTAAGATGGTGTCGCACACAATCGCGCCGAAGCCATCGATGTGGGCGCCAAGTTGGATCTTAATGGCTTCACCAGCTTTGAGCACAGTCTCGGCCTCTTCGGCGTCCGAGGTGAGAGGAGTGTAAGGAGTCACGTAAATGCTCGGAGAGATGGTGCAAGGGTGTCCGATGCCTTTGGCGATCTTCTTGCCTTTGTAGACCTTGGCGACCTCATCTTCGAGCAACTTGTCGCCCTTCTGGCAGATCTCCACTACCTTGGAGCCTTCGGAGCAGAGCTTGCTGACGGCAGCGAGGACGGTCTGTGAAATCTGAGAAGCGGTCTTGTACTTTGTCAGGCTGTAACGAAAGGTCAGTCGGTCACCCCGCGAGGACTTTCTTGAAAGGTAACCGCTCACGTGTCTGGGTTTGCCAGGGAGTAGTCTAGATCATGTTAGTCGAGTTGTGCAGTAGCATCGCAGTAGGAGAGCTAAATTACCAACAGGCGCGGTTTCAGCCATGATTACGGTGTGCTTGAACAAGTGGAGATCTGAATTGTGTTTCGGAGATCTAAGAGATGTCTACGAAAATGGGCTGCTTGACGTTGTGGGAGTCTTGGTGGGGCAGGTTTCTGACCCGCGCTATGGAAAGCACAGACAATATTCCGGAGTCCTCGTCGTATAGGGAGGGGAACTCAAGGCAGACTGCGAATGCCTTTCATAATAGGATATCATCTTCAAATGCAGCGTTTCAGTGCTTCTTCACATCATGGTATCCTATATACGAACCTGCCCGACGATCGGTTTGAGCAGAATTGGCGGCAAACAGTGTCTTTTTCTTTCCACTGAAGTGTTCTCCTTATCACATGCAAGCCAGCATCGCTGACCCCACCATTCCTGTCGTCGTCCTACGGAAGACATGTCGTACTGGGCGACTTCTTTAAATTGATTTATGCATCGCTACAGGAGCTTCATTCCACATCAGGAGGCCTACTCACCTTTCGACCACTGCGGAGACGATCCGGAGGCCGTCAGCTGTCGAACAATGGCTTATCAGCACCTGATCCCCAGTGTCCATTCCTGGCGTTAGCGAGCTATTAGTGATCGAAAGTGCTGGCAGAAATATGTTAGAGTCCTAGACGGAGCTTTGTATGTCGAGGCCACCTACCTGCAATCGTGCAGAATTGCTCCCTGTTGCAGTCGTCGTATCGCCTGCGGCCATAAATAGTTCCGAGAGCCGCTGCTTTTGGTTTTGGATGTTGATCACATGCTGATTTGATGGTCCTACGTGTCAGCCGATGGTGGGTTGACCTGAGGGAGCTTTACCGCCGACTTACATCTTCGAAAGAATTTCGCATTACATATCGGACGGTAGTCACTGGTCGCGTCTGACCCATGCGATATATGCGGGCCAATGCTTGCATTTCAACCATAGGGTTCCAATGTGGCTCCATCAGGTACGCGTAGGAGCCCGCTGTGAGGTCCAGGCTACATATGTGATAAGATCAGTCATGACGAGAGAAGAGAATGGCTGGACTCACCCAACAGCGCCGCAAGATATGGTCATCAGAGCAACACGGGTTGCTGGATCGTTCTGGAAGCTAAACAGCAGTGCTGCTCGCTTCTTGGTTGAAGAAACTTTTCCATCATAGCGGATATAGCCAATCCCACGTTGTCTGATCTCTGCGTCGATAATGTCAAGTGTACTGGTCCAGAAGGAGAACACAACGCTACCTCAACGTCAGCATCTAATCCACAAACCGAGAAAATTGTGACCAACCACTTGTCCGTCGTAACATGCTTCTCAAGATCACTGATCAATGCTGCAACTTTCGTGGGCACGCTGTTCCCGACCTCAACCTTCTCGCTATCAAGGTCGATGTCCGACGACATCGATGAGATGGTTGCGACCAGATGCTGTGTTCCTGGGGCACACCGGCAGTGTTGCGAATCGGCGGGCTTGCATTGCCCGCATAGCACGCAGAGGCAGTTGGACAGGGTTGGCTCTGTCCCTGCCGCGGTCACTTGGTCTGCCGCCTCTGTTGCAGTCACATCCAGATTTATACCGCAACGCTCGCAGAGAGCGCTACCGGCAACGACAAGACTGTTAAAGTGCTGCTGTGCCACATCCTTGTTCCAGGCTTGTGTTGACATGTGGCTAGACGGTGTCTTCGTTCGTAGGCCGAGGTTACAAATGCTGCGAAGACTGTTGATCCAGGGTAGAATATTGAATTGAGACTTGGTGTCATCCTGAATGGCTCCGTCGATCATATGGAGAGTCCTTGCTTTGGTGCGATCATACAACGCCTGCTCTTCAGGGCTAAAGTCAAGCTTACAGACCAGATCCTCTCGCTTGGGAAGCGTAACGGTACCTATGGATCTGCGTAGCATGATACAACGAATCATATTCTTCAGTCTCTCCAGCGCCTCTTCGGTGCCTTGTTGACAAAGGTCCTTAACACATCCAACAAAGGTTCGTGGCTCGTTGAAGGGAAAGACGCCGATGAATTTGTACAGACTAGCAAGGTCGTCGATTTTGTTCTGAATGGGAGTGCCCGTCAGTGCCCAGCGTGCCGTCGCTTTCATCGAGCAGATTGTCCTTGCGGTGATCTGGTTGTGTTCACGAATGTCGTGCGCTGCAAGTGTCAGTTTCATATTGCCATGTCCGTACGTGTTGTGGAAATCCTACCTTCGTCGAGAATGATCCTCCGCCAGCAAACCTCAAATAGTGGTGAAGGGTAGCGCGAATGTCTCTTGAACTCTGCGACCAATGTCTGATAAGTCGTGATGACCACGTCAACGTGCTCAAAGTCCGCAAGATGCTTGAGTCGATTCTGGCGATGGTGCTGACGCCAAGTGAGTAGACCGTCGCGGCAATGACTGCCGATGGTCAGCAAGCAGTAATGTGATGCAGCTTATCAAACTTACAGGCGTAATTGATCATCCCATGTATTCAACACTGTTTGATCTCAGCAAAACCTCCTCGGAATACTCACAATGCACACTTACATGGTGCTCTGACTACGAGAAGTGTGGTGGGTATGCTGTCGTTGGTACAGGATGCTGGCGAGGCAATTCTAGTGGCGTCTTTGTCGGAAGCAATCAGTGCAATAGCACTTAACGACTTTCCAAGGCCCATCTGATCCGCGATGACACCTCCCCGACACTCTGGAGGTCGATCGCTGGTATGCTCATCAGTGATGTTATTTACGAAGGTATAGCCTGTTTCGTTCTGCTGTATGCGCCATATATCTGCTTGAGGGCCAGAAAATGCCCAACCTTGCTCTCGTCGCAACATGAAAGATAATGCTTGTTTCTGGTGACTGGTCATGGTCAGTTCATATGTTCTGATCGAGAGGACAGGTAGATATACGGATATAGAGGAGTGCTAAGTGCTGTAGGATCGGGTGCTTCTGGTAGTTGGTCATTGTATTCTAGATCTGCAAGGATGTCGCGAGGATTCTGGAAGAGCTCGAAATCCTGAATGTTGTTGCTGTACACATCCTTGGTCATTCGGACGATACTATCATCCGAACCCCACAGTGATTGAGCGTTGCGATAACGCACGTTGCGATCACATTGTGTCGGGTCCTCAAGACGGAGATCGCATGCGAATAGGAAATCAGCGATACGATCTGATAATGCACTTGGTCCATACACGATGATGGTCAACTCGATACTGTGCTCCGGTGCTCTTTTACGAGTGCTCGAGTCGGCTCGGAGCTGTTTAGGTGAGCAACGTGCCTGGAAGATGACCCCCTCAAGTCCGATCAATCGATGCAAGATACTGGTCGTCCGGGGGTCCAGACTACCGATAGAGCTGCCAGATGGATCGTTCAGTAGATGCAGATATGGTCCGTTCAGAAGCACAGGTGAGGCGGCACCAAACTGCTGTAGCCGCTGTCCCGCATGCTGTGCAACAGCCAAACCTCCAAGCATTCCATAACAAATTTGGTCTGCCACAACAGCACTTTTGGCGGAGGTCCGATGACCATCAGGCTCTGGCTGGCTTTCGTGTGGAACGTTTTGCTCGCTCCCTGGGGTACTGTATTGAGACCAATCCGATATTGCAGAAGCATGATCGGAAAGAGTGTCCGAAGGGCTGTCGGCACCACATCTGGTAGCTTCGAGTAAAGGCTGTGAGGCGCTGCGTGATTCGAAGGATCCTGTCAGACCTATACGACGCCTCTTGGGCAATGGATCCTCATGGTCGAGTGAGTGCCAATCCGGTCCAAGGTGCTGGGGCCTAGCCTCGGGAGTGTTCATCTTTTCTGAATTTCATATCCTTAGGCTCAGGTGTGTCAGTCAAGCAAAATCGACACTCGAGTAGTAATGGGTCCATAGGCGAAATAAAGTACCGAAGATGGCGCCCAGTCGAAATGGCCCCCTGCCGCTCCTACGTATGTAAGATTGGTTGTGTGGTGTGGTAACTCACTTGGAGGCGAAGTGCTCGCGTAGACAGAGAATCATGCAAGATGGCCAATACCAATATTGCTCAACCTCCCACAGCCATAAAGCAAGAGGATGCCTGACCGTTTCAGACCACTGATGAAGTTTCTCTCAGTGAGAGGCGGTCATTCCGGCAGGCCAAAAACCTGCGTATCGGCCGTGGCTGAGCAGCAAGGCAAACGGGTTGACCTAATGCACGCCTCTTCATGCAGCAACCAGGCTGAGCAACGTGCCAGCGCGTAGGTACTGATAGCATCTGGAGCCAGCACTTCTCTAACATCTTCACTCCACTCCAGAGATACGAATCTCCAGAGCACTTGCCTATCAAGAGGCTGTAAATGTTAAGGTAGTCTTCATCATTGATCCTGTAGATACACGAGATGGCAGCGGCTGATCGCTTGATGGCTGGCGCACCTCCATCCGCATCCGCCCAAGCAAAAGCGGACATCGAGGATGCCTTCACACGTTTCAAGGCGACGGTTTCTCCATCACATGCACTTCAATTCAGCTCAACCGAGCTTAGAGATGTACAAAACGCCGCCAGAGAACTCGAGCGACAACTCGAGGCCAGGAAGTCTTTTGCTGGGATGCGCCGGCTCGAGCCCTTGCTTCGAGGACTTGGAACCTACTCCTCATCCATCGAGGTTCTGTGTAATGGAACGCCGTATTTGCCTTGGATATGGGTACAATGTTTCGCCCTTAGGAGACTGCGGCAGCACCGGAATCTGGCTGACGAATGTTGACAGGCTCCCATAAAACTACTCTTGAACGTCAGCACTATCCATAGCTCCAATGCATCTAAAGTACGGTCGCTGAACATATTCACAGATTGCCAGTGATTATATGAGTGCTTTCGAGAAGCTCATGAAAGCATACAAAGACATTGCCGACGCACTGCCACACTTCGACCGATTGGCTGAAGCGTTGAGACATCAACCAGACTTCCAAGCTGTGTTGGCCGTTTTCTACACGGACATTCTTGACTTCCACAGCCGGGCGTACAAGTTTCTTACAGCTAATGGTACGTAGTGTGGCAAGACGGCCATGCGCAGTGCTGACGGTCGACAGCCTGGAAGCGGTGGTTCGACTCCTCTTGGTCGAGGTTCGATATTCGCTTCAGCGCCATTCTGGAAAGCTTGAGGAAACATTCCGAATTGGTCGAGAAGGCTGCAAATGCACACAGCATCGCATCTGTACAATGTCTGGAGGCGCAACAACTGGAGTACATCAGAGAATGGCGGCAACACCTTATGGACCGCGCGATAGAGCGCGAGCGGGATCGGGCCAACCGTCAATTTGAGAAGGTGATCGCTTGGCTAGACTTCAAGTCGTACCGGCAAGAAGATCACGTAGATGATCTCCTGTCCAAATGCCATCCTGGTTCTGCAGACTGGGTGCTCGATCACGCAACAGCGAAGTCGTGGTCCGTGACAGGGGTTGGTTCGCCTATGCTGTGGTTACATGGCATTCCTGGCTCTGGTGGGACACTCCCGTGTAAAGCGAAACCCGTATCTTGGAACTCATACTGATGGTCCCCTACACAGGTAAGAGCGTTTTAGCAGCTCGCATGATACGCAGTTTGCAGGCACAATCGAACCACAGTGTTGCCTTCTATGTCTGCGATTTTCGGTGGGCTGAATCCAATACCTGCAGCAATGTACTCAGGGCCTTGGCTGGACAACTTCTTAAGCATAATCGAGCACTGGCAAGATTTGTATACGACACTCATGTTCTGCTCGGCCATACTCCGAGCAAAACAACCCTGAAGTCTGTACTCACAAACGTACTGTCCGGAATTGCGTCCGTACGGATTTTGGTGGATGGACTCGACGAGTGCACTGATTCTGAGGCCCAAGAGATTGTGTCTTCGCTTCTATCGCTTAGCAATGATGCTCAGCGTACAGGATGCTGTAAAGTCGCTTTCTTCAGCCGAGACGTGCCCGTCACGAAGAAAAGCTTCAAAAAGGTTCCCACCATCTCGCTCCGAGTTGAGAGTCAATCTATCGACACGTCCATCCGAGCATATGTCTCTCACAGAATGCTGGAAATACGACGTAGCCTTGACGATGAGTATGTTGCTGATAATGTGCTGCATGACCTCGAGAGTGCTCTAGTCACGAAGGCCAATGGTATTGCTCGTGACACCTTAGACTAATCTTTAACATGCTAATAACATGGCAGGCATGTTTCTGTGGGTACGCCTGATGCTCGTCGATCTGGAGAGCTACCACAGTGTGCGTGATTTGCAAGATGCTGTCAACGGTCTTCCCAGCGGTCTCGAGGAAGCGTAGGTTTGCGTGCTTCGTACGTATCGATCCCGCTGACTGCAACCAGATACGGACGCATCATCCAGCGGATCGGACAAGGTATACCCCAAAGAAGTCATGACCGCATCTTATCAGTATTTTCATGGCTCATTTCCGCCCGGCGACCAATGAAGAGCTACGAGCTTCTGGATGCCGTCGCACTCAGTAGCTCGCCGCACACGTTGACTGAAACATTAAAGCTTGCTGAACAGGAACTTGAACGCTGCAAGCCTTTCATAGATGTTGATCCGTCAGGAGTGGTCTCCTTCGTACATTTCTCCGTCAAAGAGTAAGCTTGACTTTCACCACAACGAAGCCCAAAGCTAAATACTGTCACTGCACAGATATCTTCTGGACAAATCGAGCGGACCATTCTTAAGTAGAGAACTATGTCTTGAACAGTCTGCCATTGGCTGTATGGCATACACGAAGTTGAGCTTGGCCTTGATGGGCACCGACATGCGACAGAAAGTCGAGGCCGTTGCAAAAGGGCTCTACGGTTTGCACAATTATGCTTCGGCACATTGGCTGTATCACTTATCCGACCTGGTCCAGCATGGTGCAGGCACATCGGTCATCGGCAGTAGGCCACTGAAGGTTATCATCGATGGATTGTGTACCACCCATCAGGCACTGCTAGTTTCAGCGAATAGACCCCATCTGGAATTGCCTGCTGTTAAGCCGAGAGACACTCATTTAGCGGGACTGGAGCACAACCCAGTGCTGTACGCTCTAGTGTTTGCAGCCTACGAGGACGAGCGCCATGCGCAGAATGCGTTCGATGATTCGAACAATGGTGAACGTGCCTCCAGCGCCTGCAGAGTGAGCAATCTGGCTGACATTGAGCAGTTCCGATCAAAAGTCTCGCGCTGTTCACTGACATTACGAGGGAATACAACACCATCGTCCAGAACCTAGCCTCCGCCGGTGCAAGCTCGACATATCCTTACCTGAGCGCTGCTACATTATCTCGCTTCCAAGCCAGATACTGTGGCACGGCGTACCCTTGTCGCCATCCCACCTGTCCAAGACGATCGGACGCTTTTCCCTCATTGGCGGATCGAGACCGGCATGAGCTTGTTCACACGCCCAAACTCCTATGTCCCAGGGAGACTTGCCCTTACTCGACCTCCATCGGGTTCAGATCACCAGCGTTGTTGAAACGACACATGACGCGCTTTCATGTCGATGGCGCGGTGATATCAGTACCATTCTTGCGTGGAAGCATTAATGATGCGCAGCCAAAGGAACTGTGGGGAGAGAATCAGCAAAGGTTGCGGACGGCACCCCAGGAGCACGGTACAGATGCACAAGATCTGGATGTCTCAGAACAAGAAGGTCTTCACCAACTACAGGACTATCAAATGCAGTCAATGCTGTTGGAGCAGCAAAATAAAAAGAGACTTCTCATGGCGCGGGCGGAACAAGAGGAAACTGAGCGTGATCTACCACAGCAGATCGCTCTCAGTATCCAGCAGAAACAAGTCGCGCAGGAACATGCGCATCAGCAAAATGAAGCAATGCGAACAATGATACGGCAGCAGCAGCAGCAGCAGCAGCAGCAGCAGCAAGCGATGGTGCAACAACAAACAAAGCAGAACCAGTCTCCAGGATTTCAGCCCCACTTATTAGCAGACTCAGTCAAGCTCGCCAATAGCTCTGTCATATCGCAAAGACTGCAAGCTGCAAACGCAGGCCGTACTCCGACGTCACAACTAGGAGCGCCACTGTGGTATAGTCCTAGCCCCTTCCCACAGGGTTCACCTCTGGCACCCGATTCCTCCACGTGGGAACCATGGTACGAACCAGAACCTTCTGGATACTTTATAACGCCCGAGGAGACTTTATTGGACTTCAATGCTCAAGATAGCTTTGCAGTCACGCAAGATCCAGCAGAGCCACATATGCATGACACTGATGTATCCTCACGACAGGAGTTGTGGGACTCCCACTTCCAACCCTCTGGATGAGAAAACTATCCGTCAGAATACGGTCCAGCTGATAACCGACAGCTTGCAGACAGAACTCCTTGGAGTCGCATCCGCCATGGGCATGAGCGGCCATCATTTCGCCACGCTTGAGTGCTACCCTAGTCCTATCTTGTGATAAATCTGACCTACCTCGAACGCTTCCGTCTTGTTCGTCAACTGCTTGTGTAAGCACTGGTGCCAGGACTCTGTTTCGTTCCCTGGAGACCATGAGTCGTCTAGGGTAGGAATGACACTAATGAGATGCTTGGAGCCTTTGCCGGGGACCTCGAGACTAGCTGCGGGCACAACAACGTCCTTAGACATGTAGCAGACATAACACTTAGCAGCATAGCGAGTCTCCGATTAAGCTGACGGAGCTGAGATCCTGCATATCAAAGCCTTGCGTTTGCCGGTGCAGCAATGTCAAGAAGGTATCGATGGTTATGGCCTGCTCGGTGTCTCTTGTCGCGTGAAGCGCGACTGAAAACTCATGTTTGCCGGGATTGGGCAGGGTGGGTGTGTTGGTCTCTAGAGTGATGAATCACAGCTGACCATTCTTCTCACACTTGAAAGGCGTGTTGCTGCTGTCAATCATTCGGATAAAATAGATCGAAGTGAGAGTGCATATTTGCATTGCTGATGACTACTCATGGCAATAACTTATTCCTCAGAAGCACGAGCGACCTACTCCTCTCTTCGCCATCGATACTGATCTTCTGTGCAAATCTGAGGAGTATACCTAGCCAGTAGGATGACTGACATGTACCGACCTTACCAGGGTCATTTGGGAGTCTTGCCTCTCGAATAGCTCTCCATACTGTGGACCCAACTTCAGCAATGTACTGCAAATGAGACAGTTCAAAGAATGTGTTGATGCCCTAGAGAAGACTCTTGTTTTAAGCAGGTAGCATCAGAGATGCGGACGATCTGGGTTGGACGACCATCACCTGTGGGTACCTTAGTACCCAGGTATTGTCTTGAATCAGCCCATGCGGTGCATATCGTTCCTGGTAGTTGAAGTGGACCGCAAGGTGAGCGACTTCTGAAGCTTCTCCACCGGTTGGTCCCGCCACGTCCGCCACCATCAGTTCTAAGAACTGCCTTATTACCTGACATTTCTGCTCGACACAGTCACCTGATTTTACTGTCATCTCTGGCGAGACTTCTTACGTTACTCTCCGAAGCACAGACAGATCAGCAGATAACAAGTGCTCTAGAGATGTATTCGACGCAACAAGAGCTTGTTGCCAACTTCTGAGTGCCAACACCTTTGACGACGGAGGCTTGCGTGCGGGAAACACAGAAAGAGTAATTTTCGAGACATCGCGGTTCAACCTTAGCCATAACGTTAACACCTAGCGACATTCGATCCGTTGCTTGTTGTCGAGGAGACATTGAGCTTTTTGTGCGACCTCAAACACGCAAAAATACGTCCGCAGCTCCATGCAGTGCGACGACGACAACACTACCGACTATTTTGACCGTCGAACAAAGTCCGCTCCATCCGCCGTCGCCGAAGTCATGGTCAACGACAAAACCGATACGAGCGACGATGAGTCCGAACGCGTGCCCGTCACGCCGGGCATCTCGCATTTCTCCTACGTGGACCCCATGAACTCGATACGCCTGAGCTCGAGAAACACCGCCTCTCAGACCAGGCACAACTCCAGCACTGCCGAGTCGAATATTTTTGCCAGACCACGATCCCCGACGGAGGTTTCTGGGGGAGTCCAGGGTGAAGAATTGCTCGGGCGACTTAGCTTGGCTGCTCAACGTCAGAATGAATCCGAGGACGTCGATGCCGACCCACGCATAGGTCACGAAGGATTGCACCTTAGCGGCCATGTGATCAGCACCACGTTTACGGTACCGTACAAGATCGCTCACAAGCCTGGCGAAGACTGGGTAAGTCGCCAGAACCCCAGCTGCAATTTTCCAAGACTAACACAATGACAGGAGCTGAAACCACGCAGAGGCACATCAGCTCTGTTCGACTCATTCTCCTATCTGGCATCGACCGAATCGCCTTGGAACCATACGCTGGTTGGGTGGACTGGTGAGATCGACAAGGCCGCCCCGTCCCCCGTGACGACTCAGCCGAATGGTACTACTAACAAGAACTCATCTCTGAATGCCACACCCGTGAACAAGTCCGCGGCTCCTATCCCTCTAGGTTCCCATGCGCCAAAGGCAACAACCGCATCTATTGGAGATTCATCCGACATTCGTATCACTACGTCCGACCGTGCTCAACTTGTGAAGCAGCTGGAACGCGATCATGGCGGCCGAGTCGCCCCAGTCTGGCTCGCAGATGAGACGGACAAAAACGATGTCTTCACCGTCCGAAATCAGTCGAAGTGGCGACGCTACGGCGAGCACGAAATCTTTACGTTGTTTCACTATAAGCAGAACGAGCCTAGCGATGGCCGTGCTCTGCGACAGGCCTGGGCTGACTACTACAAGATGAACAAGATGTTCGCCGACACGGTCATGAGCGTCTACAAGCCAGGCGATATCGTCCTGGTGCATGACTATCACCTGCTGCTGCTTCCCAGTCTACTTCGCCAACGTATGCCCAACATCTATGTTGGCTTCTTCTTGCACATCCCATTCCCCAGCAGCGAATATTATCGCTGCTTGACACGTCGGAAGGAGATCTTGCAGGGTGTCCTCGGTGCAAGCATGATTGGGTTTCAGGCCTACAGCTATTCACGACATTTCTCATCGTGCTGCACGAGGATCCTCGGCTTCGACTCGTCCTCCGCTGGCGTGGATGCTTACGGCGCCCACGTCGCGGTAGGTGTTTTCCCGATCGGCATCAATGCAGAAGCCACCATCAAATCAGCATTCGGTCATCCCGAGATCGAAGAGAAGATGAAGGCGCTGCGTGAAATGTACGCCAATAAGAAGATCATTGTCGGTCGAGATCGTCTAGACTCGGTGAGAGGTGTCGCCCAGAAACTGCAAGCATTTGAGATATTCCTTGAGAGGCACCCGGAATGGCATGACAAAGTCGTCCTCATTCAAGTCACCAGTCCAACCAGCATTGAAGATCGCGATGATCGGAGTGATAAAACGGCCAACAAGATCTCCGATCTGGTGGCGAGGATCAACGGCAACTTTGGATCCTTGAGCTTTGCACCCGTCCAGCACTATCCCCAATACTTGTCGCAGGAGGAGTATTTTGCGCTGCTGCGAATTGCGGATTTGGGTCTTATCACCAGTGTGCGCGATGGAATGAACACAACGGCGCTTGAGTACGTCATCTGCCAGCGCGACAACCACGGGCCACTTATCATCTCGGAATTCTCGGGCACGGCAGGGAGTCTGGGCGACGCGCTTCATATCAATCCGTGGGATCTGAGTGGCACCGCAGACGCCATCGACATTGCGCTGACCATGTCCGAGCCTGAAAAGCAGACGTCGCACCAGATGCTGTACGACCACGTGACCAAGAACACCATTCAAGCTTGGACGACCAACTACCTCAAGCGCCTGCTCACCAACCTCAACGCTCACAACCAGGCCTTTGCGACGCCGGCATTGGACCGCGCAAGACTTCTGTCGCAGTATCGCAATGCCAAGCGGCGTCTGTTCATGTTTGATTACGATGGCACACTCACACCCATCGTGAAAGACCCGCAATCAGCAATTCCGTCGGACCGTGTGATCCGAACTCTCAAAAGCCTCGCCTCTGATCCAAACAATGCAGTCTGGATCATCAGCGGTCGTGATCAAGCCTTCTTGGACGAATGGATGGGCCACATCTCCGAGCTCGGCCTGTCTGCAGAACACGGCTGCTTCATGCGCATGCCAAGTACTGTCGAATGGGATAATCTGGCTGAAACCTACGACATGAGCTGGCAAGACGTTGTCGTCGACATCTTCCAGCACTATACTGAAGCCACTCCTGGCGCATTTGTGGAGCGCAAAAAGGTTGCGCTGACTTGGCATTACCGTAGAGCGGATCCAATCCGCGCAAGCCAGATGGTTCGTGAATGCCAGAAGCACCTGGAAGACACGGTCGCTCGGAAGTGGGATGTTGAGATCATGTCCGGGAAAGCCAATCTGGAGGTTCGCCCTCGATTTGTGAACAAGGGTGAAATTGCAAAGCGTCTTGTCAAAGAGTATGGCGAAGGCGCGGGCAATGCACCTGATTTCGTCTTTTGTCTCGGCGATGACTTTACGGATGAAGGTAATCACTCCAGCAGTCTTTTGATAAACCACACATACTGACACACCCCCACAGACATGTTCCGCGCTCTTCGTTCCTCCAAACTGCCTGAAGAGCACGTCTTCGCCACCACAGTAGGAGCCAGCTCCAAGCAGACTCTCGCCACCTGGCATCTGCTCGAGCCTGCCGACGTCATCTCGGCCATCGCCTTGCTTAACGGGCAGTCTGATGGTGGCAACGCCGGCCCTGCAGCCGTCGTGGAGAGCGAAATCGCCAACTCGAAACCTGCTTGATCGTTGACAATGCCTCTGCTTCTTTACATTTTTGCCGTCCACCTCCCCATCGAGTGGATTTCACGATAGAGTCGCGCATAGCATTGTCAGGGTCGCAGCGTACGTATGGAGGACATAGATATGCAAGGGACGGGACGCGAGAGCCGCATGCATTACACTGGAGTTGGGATCTTGGGGGCAGTAGACGACCTTTTCAATGCATGCACGTATGTGATGAGACCATAGAGCAGCAATGAAATGTGACTGGAATCATCTTCTCGTTTTTAAGGTTCCCTTTGACGTGTTCCGGAATGAACCAACGTGACGACCTCGATGTCCATGAACACCTCGTTCTTGTGGTCCTCGAGTTTATGTTTTGGGGCAACAAGCATGTTCATGAGTATATACATTTGTAGTTCTTGGTTTTACAGAACCTATTCTATCCGCCACAAAGGAAACGGTTCTCGAACAGACGCTCTCATCTTCTTCTTCAACGCAGCAGAACGACCTCCCTGCCCTCCCCCTCAACCTTTTATCTGTACGGTGAGTCCGCCCTCGCGACCGCCGCCAACTCCGGCTCCCACTTATCTCCATTCGCCAGCAACTTTTCCTTGTTGTACAGCAGCTCCTCGCGGGTCTCGGTCGCATATTCCGCATTGGGGCCCTCGACGATCGCGTCGACGGGACAGCTCTCCTGGCAGAAGCCGCAGTAGATGCACTTGGTCATGTCGATGTCGTAGCGCGTCGTGCGGCGGCTGCCGTCCTCGCGCTCCTCGGCCTCGATCGTGATCGCCTGCGCCGGGCAGATGGCCTCGCACAACTTGCATGCGATGCAGCGCTCCTCGCCCGTCGGGTAGCGGCGGAGGGCGTGCTCGCCGCGGAATCGTGGGGAGATCGGGCCTTTTTCGAAGGGGTAGTAGATCGTGTATCTGCAGGCGTGGTATTGTGAGCAAAGTGGATGTCTTGGAGGGTTTGAGGCAGCAAGAGGGGGAGTCTTACGGTGGCCGGAAGAATTGCTCCAACACCACGTACATGCCGCGCATCATCTCCGTCAGCAGGAAGTAGTTGCCGGCCTCGTCCCACACGCTCTCCTTCTTCTCGTTCCACCGCGTCGGCTTTGGGAGGCGGAAATTGGCCGGTGGCGGGCCATCGGTGGTGGCTCGTCGGCGGGCGGTGGTGGTGAATGTCGCTGCGAGGGAAGCCCGGGTGGCGGGCGTGAAGATGGCATTGGTGGCCGGCCGCGAGCGCGCCAGGGCCGTCAATGCGCGGGCAGACGACATGGCGGCGTCGGTGTGAGGGAGCGGCGGGTGAAGAGGAGTGGAGAGTTGAGGGGCGGGTGAATGAGGCCGTCGTCGTGATGTCGTCGAATATGTGCCGTCGAGCTGTCAACGACCTGCCACTTTTGAGCCAATCACGGCCAGCCTTATTCAAGCAAGCACAGAGTGAATAGTCGTGGGATCACATGACGGAAGCGTCACCACGACTTAGATTTTCAAGGCTACCTTCATCTCTCATTCACTTTATGTTCTTGTCAATGATCATATTCCCGTTCCTGTCGTAGAAGAGGCTGTCTCGGTACGATACGACCGTTGTTCCATCATCCCGATGCAATGTCCGCGTCGATGGGTGTGCACAGCACCACACGCGTACAATGCCCCGCGAGCCTTGCTGAACATCCTCTCCTCGACTCCTAGCAGAAGATGGCACAGCACAACAACCACTGCAGTCGAGCAGGAACGCGCCAATGTGTCTGCCACTTCGCCAGGATTACGGAAGGTCTCTCGGTCGACTTCGCCTAATGCCACAGTGTTGCATTTAACGAATCTGCGCGGAGAAAAATGTCACAGTCCGGTGGTCTCTGAAGCTGGAGAGGATGGTTTGGGGACGAGCACATCGAAGATAGAAGCGTTGGATGCGGAGATGGAGGGCATTCTCCCACTGACCATACGCGACGACATTGCGAATTGGGCACAAGATCCGGTGACACACGCTTCGACGCAGCTCCGCCTGAACAACATTGCACAGATCATGGGTTGTTTGCGGCGTCGAAAAGACGGGAAGCCAATTGAGGATGTCTCGCAGCTGGTGCGCGAGTACGTAAACTACGAGGAGAAAGGTTTCCAGCCGATGAGCCGGCACTACTGGGAGAAGTCGCCTGTGCCGTGGCAACTCTCAAGGGCAGAGTCGCGGAACGCATCAGCTCTCGATCGGCTGACAGCGGAGATCAACGCATTTGTGAGACATTTCGAGTTGACCCCTGCGGAGAGACTTGCTCGAGAAGCTGTCGTTCAGGCCGTGCTTAGATTTGTGCGTAGGATCGGTAGCAGTACTCCCTTCAAGATGGAAACTTTTGGTTCGGAAAAGACGGGTCTCACTTCGCCTCTGTCTGACATCGATATTCGTGTCTACGAAGACGCACCTGATGGGTTACTTGATCCAGCCCAGAAACCCACGCCAGCCAAACCATTCATGGCGAAACTTGCGCAGGCCTTACGGAAAAATCATTCTTTCGGCGGCGCCGCTCTGCGAAGTAGTGCATCATATCCTATCGTCAAGACGGGACACAGAACTTCGGGACTCGAGATCCAGATCGTAGCCTCAGATTCCAGCGCTGTGCGCGAGGCGCTGATCAAGGGTTATCTGGAGCGCATACCTCATCTGCGAGAATTGTATCTGCTCGTCCGAATGACCCTTCATACTCGTGGTCTGCTTGACGTCTTTTATGGAGGGCTTGGTTCGTACGCCACATTCATGTGGGTGGTTGCGATATCACAAACCAAGACGTTCAAGAAGAGTGTCGAAGCCAGCGGCACCGACAACGTCGCCTCCCATTTCATGGCTTTCCTACGATGTGCTGCTGGCATGAACTCGTCAGTATATGGCCTGTCCGTCCACCAAGGCAGGATCATCGAGAAACACGAAATGTCCGATGCGCAACTCCAGTCAAGCATCGCCACCATCCGCGCGAATCCCAAGACATCTGATCTGGACAAGGAACGTGCCGTCAACGAGCTCAAGATGGCACGTCGCTCCACCCTTCAACCATACAAGCTCTTCATGCAAGATCCTGCCAATCCAGCCAACGATCTGGGAGCAAGATGTCATGGAATCAAGCACATTCACTTCGCCATGAACGCA
Source organism: Microcyclospora pomicola (assembly GCA_002786065.1). Classification (NCBI taxonomy): domain Eukaryota; kingdom Fungi; phylum Ascomycota; class Dothideomycetes; order Capnodiales; genus Microcyclospora; species Microcyclospora pomicola. Next base: position 196,448 of record NHNY01000026.1, on the reverse strand, counting down.
TTGTATATCCGTCTACGTTATCACACCAATGAGATCGACAACGCCCTGGCCGCTGGTCGCCCGGGGCCTCCGAATGTGCTGCTGGAGCCGGTCGTTGGCCGCGCGCATGAAATCCACGGCGCAGCTCGTAAACGTCTCGAGCATTTCGGCCGACGCGTCGAGCAGCTGGATCAGATCGGAGCGCTGCAGGTCGGCCTCCATGCTGCGCAGAGCGTGAACATCATCGGACCTGGCCGGTTGTACGCGCTACCACAGCACAGAGAGCAGGTGTATAGATACAGTGGCTCGTTCTGAAGAGCAGAACATGCTTGAAGAAGTCTTGTGTAATGTAATGATACCTTATATTCTACGTCTTCTATTTCAATGTAAGACACTTCCCTCCCCAACATTCAAGGGGAATTTCTTGAATCAGAGAAATTGTAAAATTAAACAGCCAGAGAATCGTACTTCCAAGGCCAAAGATTATTTGATCGTCATCGTCGTCGCTTCCTACCCATACACCAGCGTTGTTGCTCCTTTGCGCCGTCGCCTCTGCTGAATAGTGGAAATGTCGCTGCAAGATCTCCGGGTAGATCGCATCTGGTCCCCGTCCCATAAAAAACATAATAAGATCATCGAAACATCGCCTGCCATCCCCAGAATCCAAAAAGAAAAAAAAGCCCGATATGCTGAAAGAGGGTAGAGGTCACAACCTTTCGTCGTGCTCAATACACTCGCTGCGACGACCTGACAGCGCCGCCGCCAAACACCTCGGTCACCTTGACGCTCGGCATCCGTGCCTTGGCGCTCTCCCACTGCGCGACGAACACGTTGCTGCGCTCGGCGCTCTGTCGGCTGAACCCATACGACGGCGATGTGGCTCGAGAATCGTTGGGCTGGGCGTCTGTAGAGGAGAAATGATCGCGCTCCACGGTCGTTTTGCTCGGCGTGCTAACATAATTCCGCCGTCGTGTCGCGGCCGAAGGCGTGCTGGGGAATGTCCGTGGTGTGGAGGTGACGGTCGGTGATCCGGCGTAGCTCTGTCGCTTCGCGGCGGCGGGGGTGGTGGTATGGACTGTCCGCGGCGTCGAAGCAGCGGATGGTGGCGGTCCAGCGAGACTTTGTCGCTTGGCGGCTGTGGTCGTGACAGTAGTGGCGAACTTGGGCGAGGAGAAGGCAGTCGGCGCGACGGTCGTGTACGTATACTCGCCGTCGGCGTACTGTGCGCTGGCCTCGTAGGCGGTCCGACGGCGCTGGCGCTGCGCGTAACGCTTCTCCAGCTTCGAGATCTCGAGCTTGGCTCGCACGGTTTCTAGGAATCCCATTTTCGTGGAAGGATATGTGGGAGATATGATTAAGATTGATGCCGTTCCCCGAAGCAGAGATGTGCGTTGTTTTTATAGCTCTTTCTTCGTCCCAGAGAGGCCGCACTGCATAAAACCTGCGTCGACCAAGGGAGCGTGGGTGGCTAGACTTGGCCTGTATGTGGGAGCGAAAGTGGTCTCTCGAGACGGAGGTGTTTCAAAGCTGTCGCGACAGGAATGCGTTTCTAGAAGGGAATGCTGTGATCCGTTGGCAGGACTTGTCGGAGATGTAAAGGAGTGTTTCGCGTTCGGTTTCGCGTCGTCAATGGATCAAACGCAATCGACGATGCAGCAAGCAACGCAGCCGAGCAGCGGAAGTCGGCAGCACAACGGCAATGAGCGTGATATAGCAAGACAGAGGCAAAAAGAAGGACAATGGCAGGAGGTCGGTTAGAAAGAAGCACTGACAAAAGGCCGCTAGGTAGAGAGAGTAGCTGTAAATTAGAGGTGGAGTAGTGTCATGTTTCAGCCCATGAGCTGTAGTTAAGCTCGCCGGGCGCTGCGAACGGGTTGGGCGAAGTTTAATTAAGCCAGACCCATTGGGCGGCAATCTCACGTGTCCAGTAGCCTCCCGATAACAACATCATCCACCCGACCGCAAACGCTATTGCTAATTGCCCAACGGCGCTGATGGTTGAGATGCACTTTTCCTGCTTCCACTCCATCTTTAAGCATACGATTTGATGATCACTGCGGTCTCTGGTCATGCAAAACTCAGTAACAGAGACAAGAAATACATGCCAATGCTCGCTTCGAGGGTTGCGACAGCCACAAGCCGCGCGCTGGGGTCTGGCCCTTCCACCTGACACTAATGTGTATGCTTGCGCAATGCCGCCACGACAGGGGCAACAGTCCTTCACAACGGCTTCGCATGCCACAAGTGTCTCACCTATTGCTCTTGAAGTGGAGTCATGACGATGTTCAAGGTCTCGTCAAGCAAGCTGTTTGGTTTCGCTATGCAAAGCAAAGGGAATGGAAAAGAAAAGGCAAAGGCAAATTTCCTGGAGGCGTACAAGCTCCAGGCCGTACCCCTGCCAGTATCGCTGAGGAGAGTGTCGGTTCTTCACCGCCGCGTCTCGCCACGCCGATTACACTGAGACCTCTGATCGGCCGTCTGTGGCGTGGCTATGGTCAAAACAATTGCACGTTCTACGGTGTGGCAAGTCCAATGCTATGCTTTCGACTCAGGTCTAGTGCCTTGCAAATTTGGGGGCGATGATACTCACGTCTCGACTGGCTGAGCTCACGAACAGCTGAGGGGGGGGCGGATTTTGTCTCTAGCATGCTGTGTCGGCCTCGACAGCAATGCTGATTGCATTACTGCCTTCCTTATACCAAAGCTCTGGCTTCCAAGCCAGGTTACTTCCGAATTGTCAGAGAAAAGCCGCAATTTTGGCTATAAGGATGCATCGGCAGTTTTGGCCCCAGGATAGTGTGTGCAAAAGATCCTCAATGGCTCCTGAGTTCTCACTCTTCAGTCCACGCTTTTCGAAGCGGCTCATAGGCACTATCTCGGTCAAAGTCTGTCGAAGCCTTTCCAGACTTAGACGGGGCAATTCCTTCCACTCCGACAATATTCCCGACCAGAGTCAATGGCCAATTTTCAAACGAGTTTCTATGACTCTTCCGCACAACTTCGAAGTGATGTGCCAACTTTTCTTCGAGGCCTTCGACTATGCCAGCTAAAACGCAATGTCAGCGACACTCTTTAAAGCCGAACTTCGGAACCTACAGTAACAGTCCCAAGCAAATCCGAACAGCACGGGTATCCAGATAGTCACCGAGATGACTTGGCCCAGAGTCCACTCGTCTTTCTCGAAGACGGGTTTGTTTCCTGGCTCTGGCGGAGCCAGAAGTCGTCCGAGGTCTACCAGAATTGTAGTCGTAAACAATAGCAGGCACAGCTCAACTGCGATGACAAGCACTCGCTCCGCAGCAATGATCACGTCTCGACCTTTGCGCAGCTTCAAATTCTCAAGCCATGCGAACCATCTGTTCCCCAGCACGAGGTTTTCATATCCGTACCAGATGTCGAGTTTGATCAGTCGATCTTGAACAACATCGAAAAGATTGTGCTTCTTGTCGGCGTCTCCCTTGATCTTGAACACTTGTGCTTGGTCAAGGATCATGCAAACCAGCACAACAAGACCAAACATCAGCATGGCGAGCCTCTCATTTGATCCGGCAGAGGTGGTCAGCTCCAGATAATTGATGTAGCAGTAGGCTGTCGGAGCTATATCGTTGCACGAGGCGGGCCCCACCGTCTCGATCGCGTTTTGCAAGTAGACTCGTGAAGCATATTCGGCTAAGCGATGAGAACCCGCCCGGGTCAGGAACCAAGTAATCGACCCAGTAGCCACGCAGCAGGCTGATACGAAAAGAGTTTGTGTGTCTCGATTACCGGCTCGTCTCAAAACGAGCAGGCCAAGTAGCACCGGTAGAACACCTGCGAGTGCAAGATCAAACAAATACCTGATGTTGTTGGCGAGTTGCGGCCAGGACGTGGAATCCAAGAACTTCGGACTTTCCACCGCAAGGATACACGCGAGCTGGACAGCCAGCATGAACCAAACCTGGGCCTTTTGGAATTCTCCCATAGCGTGGATGAGGGAATGGTTGATGTTTGACTCTTTCAAGACGTGTTGCACTGCTTCGGCCTTTTCCTGGGCATCGGCGGCCGATCCGCGGCATCGACGGTAGACCCATACCACGTACCAAGTCCAGTGCTCGAGGATGTGCCATAATCCCCACGAACAGAAGACGATACTGATTTGCATGATGTACGAAATGAACATCTAGCCAAGTCAGCGATGAACATCATCCTCTCACGTGCGGGCTTTACCCCTATGCCTCCAATGTCGGGGTTGATCTCCATATCGATACCCTTGCACAGGTCTGCTTTGATCGTCTATCATCTCAAAGTTAGAACAATGACCTCAGCCGTGCAGGGGCATTCCACATACGAAATCCAGATTCGACGTTCCTGCAACTCCCTTGTAGTCGGTTCCGTTACCGTACGCAATGTATATTCCCATGATACCGCCACCGCAACCTTCATGTTCAGGCTCCGCGCAGTATTGGTTGATACAAGTCTGGATCACAGGCCATCCTTCGGAAAGCTCCGAGTCTGCGTCAGCCTGGATGTTGAACCGCTTCGCGAGCTGAAGATCGTTCGCGTCCGTGATGTTGTTGAAGAAGAGCATTTTCGCGATGACGGGATACACCTTTCGCACCAGGTCAGCGCTATCCTACGTTCCCTGGCGACGCTATAGATCACACTCACGATACAGTTATGCAGCGTGTACATATTCGACCACACTACGCTGGGTTGAATGCAGGCCTGCTGGCAATCCCAAGAAGTGGACGGCGTGATCTCGCCGACGCCGGCACCGGCACCCACGATGCAGCCTTCTTCCCAAAGCACCATCGACTGCGGCGTGATGCCGGCGATCGCATTGTCGAAGCCATAGATACCACTGCCACCTACGCCAAGGCTGATATTGGAGCCCACACTCGCAGACGTGCTCAATTCCATAGCGGAAGTTCTGTGACGAGACACAAGACTACCATCTTGCGTCGCGTGGGAAGCGCAGAGGGGTGGAACATATATATGCTCCTCGCATCAGGCTGTATCTGCCAGATGCCTACATAATCGGAAGACTGCCTTCCCGGTTTTCTTCACATGCTACATGTTATGAAGTAGAATCCTCAGCCTCGCATGTCGGGGCTGAACGATCCTGGTTGGAGGCGTTCATCCTGCGATCATGCCACCTCAAAGAAGCTTTCGGCCCCCAAGCTTACCTCTTCATGGTCTTGCACATGATGTGACATGATGTTGGTATACACACTATGTGTACCGTACTGTTCAAGTCGGAGTGGTGGAAGGAAAGGGTAAGTTAGTTACTGGAACGCGATTAAAAAAGTCGTACAACATTGGCCATCTGTAGACTTGCATCCCACGAATATGAACGTGTCGAGCTATACAGTAGATATCCGCGCCAAACATGTTGCTTATTGTTTCACAAAGTCTCGTTACCGCCCGAACTTTGACCGAGAGATTGTTTTTAACATAATGTGCTGATATGCCGCATTACTTCGTGCTGCCTTGTGATAGCTACCTGGGCCGAGCATGGCCACCGGCTATCCATCATGGCCCCCATCCATCCCTTCATGATCTCATGACCAAGCTCGAAGTAACCTAGGAGCTGTTGTTGTAAGTCCTGACGGCGCTCACTGTTCCATGCCCAACGACGGAATGCATCGATCATTCGAAGGGGATTCTCTACCCTTCCCAAGAAGCGATGACTTTGTATCGGCACGCTGTAAATGTATTCGTAACATCGTCAGACAAGTCATGTCAATCGTTGTCATTCCACGCATGATTCGCGGGTTGTATCTTCAACAAACAGGCAACGCTCGTATCATGACTCTGGCTTGTCGGTCTTCTTGCCATCGTCGGTATGATCATTGTTGTCCCCTTCTGGCATCGCGACACAGGTATGCACTGGGTTCTCCTCTTTGCTGACCGTCGGTGAGTCTGCCTTCTTCGTGTCTGATAAGCTGTCATTTCGCACGCTCTCAGTATGCCACTTCGATAGGTTGAGCGTCTCATCGACCTCCTTGGTCAGCTTCTGAATCTCCTCATCCAGCAGCTCGTTCTTGTCTTTCTTCGGTCGTTCATCTGTCTCCTCGCCAGCTTTTTGCGTACCTGACTCCACCGCTGCTATTGGCGCTGTCTTAGCCCATAATGCCTCCAATTCCTCGAGCCAGCCACACGCCTCTGCCAGCTGTCTTGCACCATCATCACAGTCTCCCAGCAACATAACATCATCCGTCATCTGCCCGAAGCTCCCCACCTTCTCCTTATTCACCAGCACCCGCGGCGTCTCTTCCCGCGCCATCTCCGGCAGACTCGAAAACGGCGCCACAGTCAAGCTCGTACCCATCACAAGCAGCAGATCTGCCTGCGCGGGTAACATGCGGTTGGAGAAGAACGCTTCTGGCAGGGCTTCGCCGAAAAACACAATCTCGGGCTTCACCAATCCCCCACACGCGTGACACCGCGGGATCGTCTTCGCATCCACGTGCGCCCGCAACTCGTCCTGCAAGTAGGCTTCGCGGCAATCAATACAGCTCTGCCGCGCGAACGAGCCGTGCGCCTCAACGATCTTGTCGTCCGGCACGCCGGCCTCGCGCTCCAAGCAGTCAATGTTCTGCGTGAACAGCTTCAGCAGCAGGCCCTTGTCGTGCAGCAGGCGGATGAACGAGTGCGTGATCGTGGGACGGAACCGGCCGGGATACAGCTCGTGTGCCAGCGTGTAGAACGGCTCTGGGTTCTCGCGGAAGTAGGAGATGTCGAAGACGGCTTCCGCGTAGGGCAGGTTCAGTCGGGCGAGGTTGGCGTAGAGGCCGGTTTCAGGAGATCGGAAGTCGGGGATGCCGGCGGAGGTACTGATGCCAGCACCGGTCATCACGCAGATCTTGGATGCTCGTCCGCTGGTGATGTATTCGGCGACAGCTGCGAGAGTGCGTCCGCTCAGAGTCCGTGGTGGCGTCGACTCGTCGATCGGCGAGGACTCTTCGTTGCCCATCCTGCCGGAAATGGAGTCGATGTTTTCGTTTCTTCGATTGTTTCTGCCGTTTCTCCAGTGCGACGATGCGGAGTCTGCACTTGAGCCTTTTTGGCCACGACGTGGTTTATGTTTCTGACCTATGGTGGCGAAGACTTTCTCAAAACGCTTGATGGTGGCGTTGAGACCGCAGATCCGGCTGAGTATTATTTCAGAGTGTATATAAGGTAGACACTCGTTTCTTTTTGGAACTTGGGAACAGAGCAGGTTTATCGCTTCGAGATTAGAATGTGATGATTGTTAAAGCAGTCTAGATACGTAAGAAGCAAGATGGCTGTCTTTCATAATGATCTCGTATAGAACTAAGCTAGGCTTGGCGGGTTTTCCTGTGGCACACAACCACTGCCAGGAACATGGGGCTGCTCCAGTAGAATGAATATCACAAATCACTTATCGCAATCCATGCTCTAGAGAGTTTCGAATGACGTCGTTGCAAATACCATAAGTGATAACAACACGGACGAGCATGAGAACAGCTTGGATACGGTGGACATGCACTTTGGAGCAGAAGCAGCACGATATCTCTTCGAATAGTATATTCACAACTCCCTAAGGACATAGAGCCTGCGCCCTGTTTGATCAATTCAGATTATGCAGATGATTTCCTCGTCATATGCTCTGAACGATGCGCCGCAAATATTCGAGCAGTTCTGAAGTCAACAAATACAGCTTATCCCTGATTCCACTCTCGTAACCCTTTGCTGGGACAGTATCACAGTCAGATAGCGAATCGAATCTGGACGAGACCGTTCTCGAGACGAATCCCATGTCGTCGTAGTGCTCGGCGAGATGCTGTGTTCGACTGATGGTCGCTACACGTCCTCCTTGCGTTTCTACACTGGCGAGCTTTATCTTCGGGGATTTGGCAAAACCGGCTGATGCAGGGACGTTTGTCGCGATGAGCGAGCATTTCTCCTGGGCTCATAGAATGGAGCGCACGCCAGGAGGCGAGAAGGTGAAAGCATGGTCGAAGGGTGAGACACTAAAGCAGGAAGCTGCATGATTTGGGGATGCTAGCCAAGCGTACTTTGTTCGTTCATCCTACGAAATGGCAGGTCGGCAATCGGTATTTGTGAACGTTCCAGTACGGGTAACGAATGCCATTCCATTCATCCCGACTCTTTAGATCCGGCACCGCGATGTCAGTCCACTCAACGTCCATACCGGCATCGAACAAGTCAAGCTCGACAACCTGAGAAGAGATTAGCAACGACGAAATGTGGGGAGGCAGTAATCCAACGCGACATACCTTTGTATACACATCGTAGCAAACTTGTCTGTCCGCGCCGAGACCGTTGTAGAACCCAAATTTGCCATCTTTCTCCAAGAGCGCGATGACATATTCAGCGAAGAATTCTTTCAGGTCTTTGTAGTCCTCGGCATAGGTATCATAATAGATACCATCTAGAACGACTCCCTGCTCAACAAGTTTTGGTAAGATATCTTGCCACCTGCCTTCGTGGACGGTGACATTTGGCTTGTCGTGCCAACCTTCGTCACGCAGCTTTTTCTGCACCGTAGGGTGAGCCTCGATGATGTGATGCATTGCAGGATTTGTGGCAAGGAACATGGCGTCCACTATGCCCATACCGTGGCCAACATTCATTGTCCGAAGACCAGCTTTTGGCGCACATTGGTCGGCAGACACTTTCATGATCTCAGTCTCCCAGTCCATCATCACGGCGTTCTTGTCCGAGTCTAGAAGGCGATCATGCGTGTAGGTCAATTCTGACTTGAGGTAGTCTTCGTTGTTCACGTTCGGGTTGGACAATACCGGCTCTGTCACCTTGCTCTGTTCCCCTGTCTCATCTGTCTGCATAAGATCAGGGACATCCGCAGCAGTTGGGGGTGCACGTGTGTTTGATTCCTCCTCCACCTTGTATGACGGGTTAGGCGTTGGCTCAAACCCGAATCCTTCTTCTGACTCCAGTGGACCACTTACAGGTGGTTTGGCGGGGTCTTGGCTGTCTACAGGCCCGACTGGAGCGGGCTCAAATCCAACAATCGCTTCATCATCTTGTTCGTCGTCTTCATCGTCTCCTCCGCCGAGAAGATCGTAGGCGTCTAGTCGACCAAAGAGGAGCTCTGCTCTTACACCAGCATCGACAATTGTCTCATACACTTTCTTCAAGCCCAGTCGGTACGCGAGACAACCGGGGGTCTCGTCGTTGTTGTCCAACTCGTTCCAGATCGCGCCATTCTCGAACAGTAGCTTGACTGTGTCCACGCATGACTCCTCAGCTAGAGCATTGCTGTGCACTGCATCACCTGCGCCATTGACCCCCGAGTCCTGTGTCATGTCCTCATCATCAGGCTCACATGAGGCAATAGCCGCATGTAGTGGGGAAAAGCCAGTCTCTGGATCCTGAATCTTTGCTGAACCAGTCTTCAACAGTTGGCGAAGATTATCCAGGTCGTGGTTGGTAGCGGCGAGCAGGATGCTATCGTTGGTCGTGTCTGTGTCAACCGTATCGATAGATTGATTGGGTTCTTGAGTGACCGGGATCGGCATGATGTTATATTTGCGTCGGCGGCAACTAGGGGATCAAGGAATTGGCCAGGGAGGAAGCCTGGTGTTTGGTAGAAACTGGAGAGGAATGACTGTTGATTTGATCGAGAGGGTGAAAGGAAGTAAAGAGAAGCCGAATGAGTCCTCGGTGGAAGTATGTGGGCAGTATCGAAATGTTTTCTGCCATAGCTAAAGTCTAGCCCCACTATGTACTCGGCACTCGCCAGCACTAACGCCTCGAGCCCTAGTCTCTCGGCTTCTCCTCCGTTGACATCTAACGTTGTGCTGGCTCGGGCCGACCGCGCCCGCAATGCTTTTGGCATCCCATGTGTGGCAAAGTGATCGATGCGGTTCAGGCATAGCCCGACTACTGTGATCTCTCAGGTAATTTATCTAACGTTGCATGGGGGCACCTTGCTCACTGCAACTCTTGGGGGCGTTGTGCCTGTGTAGCTCAGTTTCCAAAGCATCAAAGCACAATCGCCAGCCTCGTGATTTGCGTCAAAAGTATTCCCAAATAGACATACATCCGCCAGCCTTGCTGATGCAATCGGCCTACCAACTCTGCAGCTGCAGCTGATGCTGGTAATATGCAATGACATCTCACACCTCAACACATACTATCACCTTACCTCGAGCCAGGCTCCGCCGTCTTGCGAAGAGGATTGTGGAGCATTCCCCGTCATGCACTGCAGACCACCCTGTGGATCACCTCCTCCAGGTCGTTTGCATATCGGACACACATAACAACCAGCCTGTGATCCCCGATGGAGATCTGCTTTTGCATGCAGGCGACCTGACAGAATGGGGATCATTCGATGAGATCCAGAGGCAACTTTCCTGGCTTTCGTCTCTGCCACATGAACATAAAGTCATCATCGCCGGCAATCATGATGCCCTCTTCGATCCTGCATTTCTCGCATCTGAACAAGAACGGTTCCCGGTTGCAGAAGGTCGGACTGCGGCTGATCTAGATTTCGGCAATGTGATCTTTCTCCAAGACTCTATCAAAACGCTTAGATTTGCGGCAATAGACCGCGAGCTCACAGTGTACGGTTCCCCATGGACGCCGAAATACGTGAAGTCGGCTTTTCAATACGCCAAAAATGACGATATATGGGCGAATAAGCTGCCAATAAATATCGATATACTCTTGACACATGGGCCGCCCCGTGGCCATCTTGACGGTATTCGGCGGGCTGGCTGCCCATATCTAGCGCAGGCCATCGAAAAAAGAAGGCCAAGACTGGTTGTCTTCGGGCATATCCACGTGGGTTATGGGCGGGAAGTCGTTGTGTTTGACAGATTGCGGAGGCTCTACGAAGAGATCGAACGTGGTTGGTCCGGATGGGATGTTATCCCATTGATGTCGCTGCTGCTCATTTCCTCTAAAGCATCATCAATGCTCAGGAGACTATTTGGGAAGCAAACGATCGACCGGCGCACAGAACTTCTCAACGCAGCAGTCGTGGGTGACGGTAATCAAATCTGCAACGACGCTTTAATCACATACGTGTGATGATGCTACTCGCGGACGAGAGCCTTGTATCTATGCATTCCTAGAACCGCGGCATTGCCCTGTGTGCGTAGTCCAATAAGGACGCCTGGCCTTCTACCAAATCCTGATGCCTGAGTATTGTGCAATGGATGCTTAGCGACGGCCGGTACGTTAAGTACAAGGCAGCGATGGAGAGCTTGATGCATAACAAAGTGGCATGTGAGGTGATCTGGAGCTACCTGGAACCGAAAAGTCCGAGGTCGATACATGCCTTTCTTTGTAGTCCTTTATGCCAGACAAACTAACCTCCGCCACATGGAAGGCCACATCACCAACATTCATCACCCTTGATGAGACGAGATGACATCGCTCTCATCACATGAACAGAATGTACTTAGCAGTTGTCGATTGTTCAGATGTGAAATAGAAGACAATACATAGAGGTGCACATGTGTACCTGGTTGGAGTCGCTACGACATCAGAGGATTTCTTGGTATGACGCAACTGGACAACCATACATCAGCCGCGCCAAGGGCAGAGTAATACGAAGCTCGTACGTGTCGATCTCCCCCAGGCATCCGATTCCGTTGCAGTAATCCCTCAAGATTCTTACTTGAGCATGTCACATTCGTTCATGTCCTTCGCTGCCGCGTGATTGACGCCTTCGTGATCTGTGCATGAGCCGTCCACCAACAGCCTAGCGAAGCCGTGCTTGCGATCTTACACATTTCACTTTGATACGATACGATGTCAGACCAGCCTACACGTCCACCGATACCAACGAGAGACACACTTAGCGCGTCACGATTGACCGGCACTCTTGGAGAAGACAGCATCGTTGCTGTGGAAGTGGATCATTTGGGCCAAAGCAACGGGAGGAATCCAATAAATGGCGCCAAGGCAGCAACGCGACCGGAGTCGTACGATGGGAACCATGATTCGGACGAGTCGCTTGAAGACTACGATGCGCTGGAGGTTGACCCGGATACAATGGTTGCCAACAGCAGGAGCAGCATAGATGCTAGCTATAGGCCTTCGGCGCCTATGCTGAGTGCTGAAACACGAGGCGAGGAGAAGACACAGGCTGGGTCAGAAGCCACCAGCGACTCGGCCGCCAAGGAGAAGAGGAATAGCATGCATGTACGGTTGGAGAAGACCGATCGGAGAGGTCGATATGTGCTGACTGCAGATGATCCTGAGTTGCGGGAGATCCTGCGCTTGGGCATGGAACGACAGAAGCAGGATGACAAGAAGAAGCAACGCCTTCGCTTCAGAGATCTGGTGTTCACCCGGCAGTTCACTACATTCGATCGTCAAAATCCAGCGTCCTCCGATAGCCCGTTCTTCGGTTTCTTCACTCTCTTCTGGCTTGGGCTAGTTCTTATGTTTGTCCAGATCAGCTTGAGGAATTGGCGAGACTACGGCAGTATTCTCGGCACCAACGAACTTATGAAGATGATGTTTGGCCGGGATGTGCTAGTATTGGGCCTGATAGATGGTGCCATGTATGTGGCGTGTCTAGAAGGCTGGGTCTTTCAGAAGCTGGTGCAAAAGGGGTACATCAATTGGGCTAGAAGCGGATGGATCATCCAAAACCTCTGGCAAAGTGCATACCTCGCCGCAGTCATTGGATGGACATACTTCCGGGAATGGCCATGGACGCACTCCATCTTCGCTGTTCTACACGGCCTGGTGTTTGTGATGAAGCAACACAGCTATGCTTTCTACAACGGCTACCTCTCCAGCATCTACCGCCGCAGGACTCTGTTGGAGCGTAAGTTGAAACAACTCGAGTCCATGGAGCCGTCGCCAGCATCGCCAGGCACTCCCGCCAGTCCAACCTTCCAGCAGATATCCTCCGGCATCGACCTGCCTACGGATCGTTCGCCAACGACCGTGAAGCGCCGTCCTTCCTTGGGTCCACGTACCAGCACCAATTTCGCAAGCGAGAGTTCTGACATTGCGAGTATTGCGGCTGCCATCGAGTCTAACAGGCCTATATCCCATGCTCAAAAGCGAGTCTTTGAGACCATCATCAAGGACGACATTGCCGATCTCACGCAGGAATTGCAAGGCAAAGCCACCTCTCCTCAGCTCGCTTATCCCAACAACCTCACTCTCTTCAACATGGCGGAGTACATCTGCCTTCCCACGCTCGTCTACGAGCTCGAATACCCCCGTCAAGAGCACATCAACTGGTGGTATGTGCTGGAGAAATCAACTGCGACGTTCGGCGTGCTCTGCGTGATGATGGTCGTCTCGCAAGCCTTCATCTACCCCTCGGTCCTCAAGACGGTCATGATGAAGGAAGCTGGGCTGTCAATGGAAGCGCGCTGGCGCGAGTTCCCTTTCATCGTCTCCGACATCCTCTTCCCGCTGCTGCTCGAGCAGCTGCTGACCTGGTACCTGATCTGGGAATGCATCCTCAACGTGCTGGCCGAGGTGACGCGCTTCGCGGACCGCGGCTTCTACGGCGACTGGTGGAACTCGGTGACGTGGGACCAGTACGCGCGCGACTGGAATCGCCCCGTGCATAACTTCCTCCTGCGCCACGTCTACCACAGCAGCATCTCGACCTTCCGCCTCAGCCGCACCGCCGCCACCTTCGTCACCTTCCTGCTCTCCGCCCTCGTCCACGAGATGTGCATGGCCATCCTCTTCAAGAAGATCCGCGGCTACCTCTTCTGGATGCAGCTCATGCAGATGCCCCTCGTCATGATCAGCCGTAGCAAGCTGCTCAAGGGCCGCGTCGTGCTGGGCAACGTCATCTTCTGGCTGGGCCTGTTCGTCGGGCCCTCCATCCTCACCAGCCTGTATCTGATCATCTAGGATGAATGCGAGGAGATTGTTGCGCTTTAAAGTGCTTGGACTCATCATTGCTCGACATATATCCCCCCTTTTGCCTCCTGCTACTGCAGCAGCGATTCTCTAGACCATGTACCATATTTTCCTGCTCTGCTCTACTCCGCTTGCAAGACCATCTTACGATTCCAGTGTCCTCTGCTGTGAAGATAATGTAGTGATGATCAGACTCTTGCTCATCCACATTGCCCTACCCATGATATGCCAAAATCTACCGAATGTAGCTGTGGGTTAGAGTCACACGTGCCGCGCAAATCATTCACGAACCAACCACAGCAAGAGGTGAGACACATGCATGCAATCATCGAGGTCATAAAAAGTGGCTATACCTAAGTATGAATGCAAAGATCCGCTGGAGTACAACCGTGTCATGAAACCCAAAGCTGAAAGCAGATTGCGCCTGCGAAAACCATACCCCTTCATCCCGTGCCAGAGCAATCCTTCCTGACACGAAAAGGTGACTAGAGATAAATAATGGACCCATTGACGTGGAAGACGAGTAATTAAGGAGGGGCAAAGCCTCGTGCGGCATTGCACCGCTTGCTTCGTATGTCCCCTTCACCCCAATCCAGCACATGCGATAACTCCTGCACCAACGCCCGTGCTGACAGCATTGTAAAGTTGATAAACGCCGTCGTAAGAGATGAGACCTGGAAGCGGCTATGTGCGACTGAGCAACATGATCATGCGAGCTCGACATTGAATACCCAGTTCTCTGTTTAACACAAACACATGCATTGTCAGCGTCTGATATTCATGTCACAAGATGCGAGGGATGGATCACAACCATCAAGCGAAGTCCCACGTACCATCTTTCAAATTCTGCGCTGTGTCGTCTAGCAGGATAACCCGACGACGCATGCAGTACGTCGTTTTATCCATCATTTCGACCTTCAGATCCGCCAGCTGGTCTGTCTGTTTCTCAAACATCTCGCTCAGGTTCTCAACGGCCATTTCCAGATCTTTCTGGTTATCCTCGAAGATCTCGGTTTGGTTGTTGCGGGCGAGGTAGTATGCAAAGGCATATGTCCACTTCAGCGTCTGACGGCATTGTTGTAGGGCTTGAGATGCAGCCTCGAGGAACTGCACTTCAATCCATGACATGCCTGACGTCGACTGCAGCATCGTCATTTTCTTCTCTGTCTTGTGGTAGATATCCTTATCCAGCTTCGCAGACTGCTCATGGTTGGCATATCGGTTGTAGTAGTGCAGGTATCGTTCTAGTGATTGTCGGCTCTTGGCTTGCGCGTCTCTCGCATCAGTTCCACTCCGCTCCTCAAATCGGTTGCAGTTGTACCAGCTGGTGCCATGTTCTGACCACACGCCCATGCACATCCAGCAAAACTCATGCCGACACTTGCGACAGGTCATGTGATTGCATCCACCATTCTTCTCGATGGTCGAATTACATCGAGGACACTCCTTCGTGTTTGCCGATATCCAGTTTGCAGTCTCGGAATCGTCCTCGCATTTCTTGAGCCACTTCTTCACTAGTCCGCATGGCGCAGGCTGGTGATCGGCCAGTGTGCAGCCGAAGCAGAAGCTGTGCCGGCAATCGCAATGCACCGTCGGTACTATCCTCGGAAGATCACGCTTCTTGACCCCACATTCAACCGCGTATATGCAGTTCGGCGCCGGACACCACTTAAGATTCTCTTTGTCGTCCACATACGTCCGCGTGAGAAGCTCATGGTAGCGATGAGTGAGGTCGGACGTGACGAGCAGATCAAGTGACTTGGCGTCGATGATTTTGTTACAACCATCTCCAGGACATCTAATCCGCGCTGCTTCGCCTTCCTCGGTGATCTTCTGGCCCAGATACTGTTGGTAGCAGGTGACACAGAAGCGATGGCCACATGACATGGCGAATGTGGGAAGTCCCGGCTCGTCCTCGCAGCAGATATCGCACACGAACCCGCTCACGGTCTCTATCTGTGGTGGGTGACGACGGATATCCTGGCCCAAACCAGCCTTCTCCAAGACCGCCTCTTGGTTGTCCATGTACTGTTCGATGAGCCGCTCTTTGTTCCATCGTCCGTATCGTAATAGTATCGCAGTAGCTTCTCGAGGTTGTTCGAGCAAGGTTGCGACCTCTTTGACCTGTATGTCCTGCTGCGCCTGGATGTCTTGCGGGCTGTAAACCTTATGGTCGATTTCATACGCCTTCTTCTTCGGTTTGAGGTCTTTCGCTTGAGCCTCGAATGCCGAGTCGTCTTCTTGGTAATCATCGATGTCCTCGTCGGAATCTGCAAACGGCGTGTTAGCAAGCGAACCTACGCACTTCAACGAGGGTGGCATGTATGACGTACCTCCGGCACCAAAGTCTACACTGCTATCTTGATCGTCGTCTCCAAGGTCCATGCTGGACGCCACACTATTGAAGTCATCGTCGGAATCCATGGGATTGTCTGAGGCGAGGGTTTGAGGTGTCGCCGGCAGAGCGGCATCCACCACCGAAGAGTCCTTATGAGAGATCTTCGGTGTCTTGCGAGCCGGCTCGGTGGGGGAGGTGGTCGAGGTTGGGTTCTTGCGTTTGCGAGTGGCGGTAGTCGTGATGACTGTGAGGTGGCTGCTCGTCCTATGACGAAACAGCCAGGTCGATGCGGGCTGTGAGAGACGGTCGCGGGTGAACGTTGGCTGGACAGTCAGAGGCGGAGGACGCAGGACAAGGCTGTGGTAAGCGAGAAGTATACGGCAGAGTCCTTGGCTGTGAGCAGGTTGAAGTGAATGTCGTCGAGTTGATCAGTCGGGAAGAGTGGCAAGCTTGCAGTCTACGAGGTCAAATGTACGGTAAGGTATGGAGGAGGCAGCAAGTCCAGGCTGTTAGTAATACGGAGAGAGGGACTACTGCTGTCATCCGGACGACTCCCAGTCCCGCCTTTTAGCGCTTGCCGATGCCCGGTCTGGATGTGCCACCAAGAGCGAACATCGGCTTCTTGTGGACGCTTCTGGCTTGGGGGCAAGTTTATGACAATGGCAAATATGTTGTATGCACTTCGGCGACATATAACGAGGCCAAATACGTGCAAAATAAGTGCTTGTGATGGTGAGTGGAGGAACAGAGAAGGTCACGTGAGGTATGCTTGGTGTGGCATGTGCTGAAACTGGCCGAGCATCACACACATCCATCATAATGGAGAGCATAATGAATAGGACTGAGTCATAGCTGGGCATACAACAAAGCTGTAGACTGCCTAGGAATGGGGAAGCTAGGTTTGACTCGATGGCTAGTACTTCGGCTTGAATGGTAACAACGCCATCTGCTGGAAAGGATTGGCCCCCTTGATCTCGAAAAGATCATAGAGCCATTTCAGAATGATTGCAAAGCTCTCAGGCTCACCCATATGCTTCTTACCATCCACAAATCGCACCTCCTTCGGCCCGCCATGGAGCAAGCACTCGTAGTAGTCGTCAATCGGAAAGATCTCGTCTTCAGTTCCATTCACGAGGAGCAACCTCGCGCACGGGCTTTTATCGAGGGTTTCATCCTTGACCAGTGAGAACTTCATCGCTTCGTCCTTGAAGCGCTCAACGTCATCTCCATAGCCCCACTTGTAGGCCAGTGTGTTGGCGAGGTCGAAAGGATACTCCAGATGGTTGACGTGGTCCAGCCATTCACGCGAGAACATGTGATGGCAGCCTCCGCCGAGTGCCACAACCCCAGCAAGTTTGTCGTGGTGGGTGTGAGCGAGACGGATGGCATAGTACCCGCCAGTGGAGAACGCCCAGAGTGCGACCTTGTTGTGCTGAATCTCTGCCTGTCGATCAATCCAGGACAACAGCGAGGACCACTCTCGTTCTGGAGAGGTCGGATCAGAAGGATCGGCAGGAGAGTCCCCCGTGCCTGGGATTTCCAGCACGATGACTCCGACATTCTTTTGCGACCACCCTTCGATCCAAACCGCAAGCTCGGTGCGATACCCATCGAGTCCGCTCAGGATGACCACCAACGGCACTGGAGAGGCGCTCGAGGCACCCGGTGGCAAATGATAGTAGAAAGATATCTCCTTGCCGTCCTTCTCGAGTCCGAACTCGTGCGGAATGGTGAGTTCACGGGTAGGGCGCTCACGCAGTGCCAGGCCTTTCGCCGCCACCTTCTTCCCTTCCTGCCATGCATAGCGTTGTTTCTCAGATCTGGGCGCGGGGAAACGAGAGATACGGTACACAGCTGAGGCTCGCAGGTAGTACTCCGACGCCTTCTCCTTTTCGCCTTCCTGCTCGGCTTTCTCAGCTATCGCAGCCAGCGCTTCAGCTTTAGGGAAGAAAGCCTGTGCATAGTTATCCCAATCGTACGGCTCCTTTTGTCCTTCCTATGGTTTGGGGAGTCAGCAATGTAATAAGCTATGTCAAGGATGATTGAAGTCTTGCCTCAATCAGGCGATCGACGACTGGTTGAAAATCTGTGGCGAGATCTCAGCACCGCTCGCATCGTAGTGAGGATCTCTAGACACACCCTGTATCGATGAAAACATGAAAGGATACACGCCCATTGTAGCCTGGAAAGCTGTTCAGCACGTCCTCCATCTTGCTTTCGTCGATCGAGTTGGTTACCAGAGGTTTCCATTTTGTCCTTCACAGGAACGAGTCAGCTCATGTCTTAATGTAGTAGCTGACATGCGAGTCACAACGACCTACTCCCATAATTGCTTGAAGGACTCATGATGTGGTGCCTTGATCGTGAGCTTGTCCTGAATGAAGAACTTGCCCCCTGGTCCAGCCATAGTTTCTTCAGATCAATTATATCCGGAGCAGATCTTGACTTTCAATGATTCACTGCCGATTCGACTATACTCCAGCACCGTCGCAAAATCGTGTTTGCTACGCCTTCAGCAATCGAGTCGAGGTCGGGGTGTGGAGGACGCTCCATATAGAGATGCCGAGTTCGGCATTAGATAGCTGTCATGGCGCACAGCTAATCACTTCTCCGCCACTTGGAGTGGGTCGGTGAGCTCTCGGATGTGCATCACTCAAGCACGGTCGACGGCAGATCTTCCACGACATTGAAACTACACATAGCACTTGTTCCATGTATACTGTGTTCCGCGCCTATGTCCGTTGCCAATTCCGAGTACGTCGAGGACTTTACTCAGCGAGCAAATGGTCGGAGAAACACCTCTTGTAACAGATTGGCCAGTTGGCTCTATATACATCTTGAAGCTAACGGTTGTACGCGCGCTTCCGGCCCTTACCAGTCACAGGATCTGCATGGGCCATATACGTTGAACCGCCGCAGGGGCTCTCGATGCTTCTAATTAGGCGCAATCTAAGCGTACATAGTCCTGCTACAGGCAGCATATTCTTCTCGAGGTTGCAACGACTGATTTCATGTTACCGTCGAGACCGAATTGAGCTTATCTTGCTTCCGGAAAAGGTCTCAGTCGCCACTCGAGCGGGACTTCTCTGTTCGGGAATCCAAAAAGCTCCTTGCTAATCCATAGAAAAAGACGAAGCCTGGCAACAGTGATATCTGCCATCCCAACTTTAAGCTTGCCTGGCATGACAGCTCGTACTCCAGCATCTGCCATTTTTGCGGCTTTGGCTGGGACCTGGCGCCTTCGCCGATCCCTTAACAGTGCTCTCCCGGGATTCCCCTCAGGCATGTTTGAAGGCGAGGCTAGCTTTACGCCTCGCAAACCGACCTCTGCATCTGCCCAGTACGAGTTGCTGTACTCGGAGCAAGGCGAGCTCAAGACGGACAATGGCTTTACCCTGAAAGCCAATCGGAAGTACGTCTATCGATTCGACGAGGATGAGAACAAGATCAGCGCATGGTTCGTGACCGAGGACTCGAAGCAGAACCATGGCTCCGAGGAAGTCGATTATCTTTTCCACGATCTGGAGATGTCGGAGGGGAGTGGGGCGTGGAAAGGCCGAGGAGAGCATCTGTGTGAGCTGGATATGTACTGGGCGTATTACGAGTTTCGCTTGCAAGGTGAGAGTATGAATGTATTCGGGGTGAAGTATAAGGTCAAAGGTCCGCAGAAGAACTATACGAGCGATGCAGCGTACGAGAAGATCGCATCGACCACGATCAAGGGTTGAATAGTGGATCGACCTTTACATTGCATTCTGATACAACAAACTTCGGTACCTACTGCACTCGCCCCACAACCAAGATGGCGATCTCCTTCTGTACTTCCTGGACACCATCGTATCTCTCAGCATAGGCCTTCGCGAATGCTGGTCGGATCTGGTCAAGCTGCTCTTCATTGAATCCTTCTTGCAGCAAGTGCACTGTCGGATTGCCCATGTTCATGAATTCGTCCACCGCGGCGTCCACGCTCTCCTTCTGCGGATGCGGACAGTCCACATTGCGAATGTCCACATTAATCAGACCTGAATTCTGGAACAGTTCTCGCACGTCCTCTAAGTCGATGGTCTTGGTGTGAAACACAGCCGGTGCCACATAATCTGGCTTTACCGTTGCGAGCACAGCTTGTACCCAAAGCGGGATCCAGCTGACGCGACTCCATGTCGACAGCCCAACGACGCCACCGGGTTTGGTGACTCGCACCATTTCGTTGACGACTTTTTGCGGATCCGGTACAAAATTCAGAAAGAATGTGCCGACGGCATGCGTGAATTTATCGTCTTTCAGGCCGGCAGCCGTCAGATCCATAGCATCAGCCACGATCGCATTGACACTGCTCCAGTCGTTCTTTCTCAAAGTCTCAATCATGCCGGATGAGACATCGGCGGCAGTAATCTTCGTGCCAGGATGCTTTTCCAATGTGACATGAGTGAGCATTCCGGAGCCTGCACCATTGTCGAGCACATTGGCCGATGCCGTGATGGGCTGTAGGTCTTCAACCATGGCGAGCAACTCCCGGCCCGGCGCTCGAGTGATCTCCTGGACGCTGGAGGCCCATTTGGTCGAATGTGAGCTCCAGGCATCGGCTTTGTGCGCATGTGCCATGTCTCAGATACCTTAATAGAAGAACATTGACCAGGGGTTGTTGAGAAAAGATTGAAGAGATAGATATCATGAACGGGTGCTCCAATGTCATATGGATTCTACATGTACTGCGACCACCATTTCGGCCGGTGGCACTCGAACAGCGTCACATCATCCACTACTCCCGGCATGAACGGTACCTTATGATTTGAACTCAAATCGATGTCATGCTTGGGACGTCCGACTGCAAGGTATTTGACCCGAGATAAACTCTAGCGATCTAGACTGTAAAACATGCGTCACATGAACACCATAAAACGCAGTCGATTACATATACTGAAAGGTCTTTGAACCGTTCATCCATGATACGTGTAGTAGGACGCTTTTCATGAAATGGATCCAATTTCATGATGTGGTGAAACAGGTACATTTCCTACCTTATTTTGCAGCCATCTCGTCTTCAGAAGTCGTCCCAGCCAGCGCACCCCACCTCAACCGCGGGGTGTTCCATTCACACATCAAAAACATCTCAAACTAGTGTTAGCAAGCTCTCTAAGCCCGCCTAAGGATCCCCCTCGCATAATTGATCAACATCACCTCAGCAGCAAAAAGACACACGAGCAATTGATTTCACCAAAACGACACGAGCTGTCTCGTAAAAAATTGCGTGCAACTCAGACCATGGCGCCCCCATCCCAGCTCGCCATCGCGACGAGTTCGCTGAACCGGCTCGTCAAGGAGGAAGCGAGCTACCACCAGGAGCTGGCGCAGCAGCAGGCGCGGATCGCGAAGCTCGAAAGCGGCACAGGCGCTGGAGAGGAGGAGGATGAGAATGCCGAGTATAATCTGCGGCAGGCGGTGAGTTTTCTCTCGAGTTCGTTGTTTTGTTGTGGTTTTGTTGGGTTTTTGTGATTGCTGGATGGGCTGTTGCAACCACGAGGGTAACGTTGATTTGGAAGGTCATGGTCATCTTGTATGGCAAATGGACTATGCGTGGGACGACATGAACATTGTTGGATGGGACTTTGTTTGGTTTTATCGTACACTTTAAGTCTACATATGAGCGCGGAGCATTTACTGACCATGTCTGTCTCTTGGGCCTAACAGAACAGAGCACTCGAAGAGACCAAAGCAGTCTTCCCACCGCTGAAGCAGAAAATACAAGATGCGCTCGCAAATTTACAGCACCAATTGGTAAGTGGTCGAGTTCGTGATGTCGCTGATATCGTATATTGTCGTGGGTTGGTTCAACCTTCAATGCTGATTTTTGCTCGACAGGCTCAGACGGAGAACAATTCGCCGGAAGAGATCACAAAAGCCAAGGAGGCGGCAGCGGCTGCAACAGCCGCCATGCAAGAAAGCTCGTAAAACGTGCGCTCTACTGGTTTGTGGTGGTGGAACGTGGCGTGAGCGGTCAATATTGATCTTTGTGGTTCTGTACAATATGTAGAGAGTCGGTTCTATGCTGAGGCCAACAAGGCTGTAACGAGAGAAGCATTTCTGTAGACGGAACAGTCCGCGCAAGGTACTTCAGGAAGATATGAATTGACCCGTGCCATCGCACCGACCGCTGTGTTCATGCTAGCGTTCATTTTTGTCGGGAGATCTCATTGCTTGACCCTTTTTGGAGCATGGTTGATGAACAGTTTAGCTGGTGCACGCTTCCTGATGATTGGTAGTGGTGTGGTGGAAGTGGTAGCAGATGACCTTCCATCGCTCTTGGCCGACTGCTTCACACTTTCGTCGACTTGCTGTAGTTTGGTAGCACTGATACCTGGAGGTGATCTTGCTGTTTCTGAGGAATCGACGCCGACTCGTGACCTCGCTGTAGCCATTGGCCGGCCATGCGTAGTGATAGCATCATGAGAGCGTTTGGCGTTTGACGCTGCACAGGGAGAGTTCGGCGACGCCGTGGTTGTAGTTGCAGCTGCAGAATCACGTGATGACGCTGATAGTGGAGCTGGTCTTCGCCGAGAAGTCGCAGTTGAAAGTGTATTTCGTGAAGAAGGCATCTCAGACATGGTAAGGGAGGGTGCCGAATTGTCTCTGACATTTGATGACGGTGTTGTGGCGTGTGTGGTATTTGTTGGGCTAGGTAGTGCAGTTGAATTGAGTCCAGGCTTCGCAAGAGCTCGAAGCCGGTCTTCCTTGATCACGCGTTCCCGGAGCTCCGCCTCTCCGAGGGCGCGGTCCTTGGCCGACACTTTGTTTGAGGCAAGTGAGGGCGCAAAAATGCCAATCTTGTGCGTTAACGATGATGCCGACCTCACAGAGCGAAGGATTGCGTCGGATACTTTCGGTTTTTGGTGGTTAGCGAGCATGTCATACGGTGCGGTCTTGATCTGTGACTTTGCGCTTGGAACGGGCCGTGTTTTCTCCCCTTTAGCACGCTTAGCTGCAAGAGTGCGACCTGCTTGAGCATCCCGAGCCTCCCTCTGAAGCGCCGCGATGAACTGTCCTGGTTTGGCATTCTTCACGGTAGGAACTTGAGGGCCGCCCCAGCTCTGCCGCTTTACTGAGGCATGCTTCACCACCTGAGGCAGGAAAGTTGCATGTTCCTTCTTGTCGACAAGACCAAGCATCTCCTTCTTCAGCTTCTCCTCCTGTTGTTCCTGGAGCTTCAGGTCTTGTCTGAGCATATGTCGGTAGACGGCCCCCCAGTTGAGTGGGTTCTTGGGGGGAATTATGGCGTCGTGAGAGCGAGGGATGTCCCGATTGATAAACGCAAGCCATAGATTCTTGGAATGTGCCTTGATATGCGGACTGTTCTCTTCCAAGTCTCGCAATTGCTGCGGGCTCTTGATGTGTTTGAGAATAGGTTCCACCATGTTGAAAGGTATGTCTCCCACATTGTCAATCTGGTCGACATTGCGAATGGCGTTACGAATTGCCATTGCGTACAGCGACGGTGTGTTGTTGGTTGGGGACATGATGCTGGGTCGAGGTCCTGTATTTATTGGACACGACCGTAGTACAACCGGGACCAGTCCGTGGTCAAGTAGGTGTAAAGCTGGCTGAAGTCACCAAGATACCGATGCGCGCTGGGCGACGTGGAGATATAGAAGCTTTCTCAAGGCTTTGGGTGGTCGGTGAGGAGAGGAGATTCACGGCAAGGTTCCAGGGACTCTTTTGCGAGCATTCTGTACAATTTATAGGGATAAACTTGTCCTCAGAATCAGTCTTCATCATTAACGTCGGGATACTCTGTAACTGTCCTCGCGGACGTCACTCCCCACAGCTAGATTAAGCTTCCGCATGTGCTTCGCGCTAGTGATCCCAGGCCATAAGGCAGAACTTTAAACCTCAAGCTTCCATTGAATGAACTACATGGAGGTAGCACTGAACTATTGCAAAGAGGCGAATCGATAATCTCATCATGACTACCGAAACAGCGCATAGCTACGGGGTGCTCACCGAGCAAGCGCAAGAAGGTGACCAAATCAGTGTCTCTGCTACCAACATGCACTTATTGACGCACTCGTAGACGCTCTTCACGCTACACGACTACTCAATGTCGAAGAGAAACATTTCCACCGCGTCGCAAAGACACTACTGGCACCAAACTCTCCTCTCAAAACCCTGCCGAAACCATCTGATGGGGATAATGCTCTCTCGTCGATCACCGACGATCAGCTCTTCAGCCGCCGAAAGTTCCGCGAGGAAGTTCTGCTAGACTTCGCGTCACTCGAAAGTAGCCTACGACGTATTCAGTTGATTCAGTCATCCAACGAGCGTGAGCGACAACGATATGCAGCGGAGAAGGCAAAGATTCTGGAGACTGCACAGGCGGTGCGGGACAACTCCGTGGAACTACGAGCGCAGCTCGAGGAGGCGCAGAAGGTGTTGGAACTGCGTAAGGGTTATGACGAGCTGGCCATGAAAGTCTTGAGTGACAGGAACCTGAAGAGCAGGGATGAGTCGCTCGCTGATATCGAGAAGCTGGAGAAAGAGATCGAGGATCTGCAGCAAGAAAGTGGTGATTACGAGGATACTTGGTCCGGACGGAAAGACCAATTCGAGCGGGTAGTGGCTGAGGGTGAGGCTTTGGTCAGATTGATCAAAGGTATCAAGGTCGATCCCGAGAGGCCCGAAGACGAGACCATGGAAGATGACGACGAAGAGCAAGCCGGTGAAAGCAGGGCTGGAACGCCGGCATACGGAGGTCAGACTCCAATGCACGATGGGGCTGCTACACCGCTTCCGGAAGGCAACGATGCGGGAGAAGCAACACATCTGGCGAAATCCCACAATAAGCTCCTCGATGTTGACTCAAGCACTCGTCCAAGCACTCGGAGTAGTCAAGCAGGCGCGTCACCCGTACCTTCACATGGCGATGTGGACATGGCAGACTCGAATGTCAGCACCGATGCAGTTCCTGCTATCGAGACCGAAACGATGGACGAAACTTAAGACTTCAAGGTATTTTGCCTGTCAAATATCGATCCTATGGCTGCCGGACTCGGATTGTGGCGATGCGGGATTGTCATAACGAGCATGCAAAGCTCGTTCAGAGTCCGTATACCACTACGTGCAATTCTAGACAACAGATCTGGCTGCCGATAAGATTACGAGATTGCCCCCGTTGCACTGTGCAGTTCAGATTGGGTGAATGTCTCTTCAGTTGCTGGCGACGTGATCTCATTGAAGTCTCGAAGCAGAAGCTCTCAACGTCTCTGCTGGCGAGAGCCAAGCGTCTAATATGCGAAGCATTGCCAGCTAAGCACCCTCATGAATACCTTTGTTTGATAAGGTAGACTCCCATCGGACATGAGCCTGTCTATCCCCTTGCACGCTCGGTTGCTAAACCCACAATACAGGGTATCTCAGTCCTTGGTGGTTGCAAACATCGACTCAATGGACTTTCAGATCATAATTGCCATATGGTAGACTTGATATAGCTTATTCATGTCGACTATGCATTGCCTTTTCGACGCAATGAGAAAATTAGCCATTAGACGTTTCTGCTGTGGACCAAGCGCACAAGCATGAATTGTTCCGGCTCAAAGCCCCGCAAAGCCCCTCCATTCAATGACCAACAGCTTCTACGGCATTACGATTGTCATGCATCATACATGTGAAGTGTACACGGACAATCTGCTTAATCTCCATGTCCGCGATGATGTAGTATAATGCCTTGCCATGAAAACAGCCCTACCACTCTGCTTGACTACGATCTACCATTCCATATCCAGGCTCCCAAGCTCTGTTCCCTCCGCCTCCATCGTAAGCACAAGCTTACTGCGCACGCTCTGTCTCTCCCCCAAACAACGAATTCAAAATCCCATATACCCGTCTTATCAGCGCAGCATGTCTTCCTCCACCAGTTTTCCTCCGCCTGAACTGCAATCCATCCTCGCCGAAGTAACAACGCCACTAAAATCGCGCGGCGAGACCGTCTCCGTCGCCGAGACAGCCGCGGGCGGCCTGATCAGCAGCTCCATCTTGAGTGTCGCTGGAGCGTCAAAAGTCTACAAGGGAGGGTTGACGCTGTACACCCTACCTTCGCGCGTCAGCTACGCCGGCTGGACCAGCCAAAGCATCGCCGACTACAAGGGCCCGACGACGGACATCGTGTCGGGGTTGGCGAAGCATGTGCGCAAGGATCTCGACAGCACGTATACGCTTACCGAGTCAGGGACCGCGGGGCCCACGGGTGGCGCGACGCCGAATAGGACTCCGGGATATGTGGCGCTGGCGGTGGACTGTGAGCGCGGGACATTCGTGAAGGAGCTGAACACTGGGCTGGGGACGGACAGGGTGGGGAACATGGTGCAATTTGCGAAGGAGGCATTGTCGTTCCTGAAGGAGGTGGTCGGTGGAGAGGCGAAGTTGTAGGTCCTGCAGGGCATGTCTGTAACAGTATGATTGGCGTTTGGTAGCAGGAGCAAAAAGTTGGTACATGAAATCTTGATTGAAGTCCCGCCGTTACGCCTCGCTATGCACAATATCGCAAAGAAACACCAGTACGCAACCTCGTCTCGTTCGCTCTGCCTGGCGCTGAACTCGTCTCCTCCTCGCTCAGATGGCCCATCTATAACTTGCATATCGTCCTGCCGTCTCACTCCTTCGAATGATCTTCACCACCTGGCCTCGTCGCAACCCCAGGTATTTTGCCATCGGGTCATCCACCCGAATCCTCGGCAATTGCGTCTCCTTCAATCGATATCGCTCCAACAGTCGCTTCTTATCCTCTGGGCTCAGGAGTGTGTGCTTCGGGACCAGCTCATGCTTGCTGATGTTCACCAGTAGATCCTCCTCCATGAACATCTCCATCACCGTCGGCAGCACACTCGGGATAATTCGTAATGCCGAGGCTGTAGGTTTGACCTGCGTGACGAAGATGCCGGTGTAGTAGTTCTTCTCTGAGAGTGTTTGCGCGAAAGCTTTGAGACCCTTCACGCCAATGTTCGCATCCGGCGAGAACTCGACATGGATGGTACCAATCTCAGGCACTGGGTCTGGGTTGTTCGATCGAGGGAGAGGTGTGTACTTCTTCAGCATTTCCGCCGAAGGTCGTGCGGTGAAGGCCATGCGCGCTCGTGATGGGTAGCCAGATTCGTCGGCATATTGGCGACGAAAATCGTCGAGCGAGATGTTGCATTCATCCTCTGTCAATTCGTAGCCCTGGAGTACAAGTCAATATGTCTCGTACTAGAGTCAGAGGATCAAGCGTACTCTGTCCATGCACATTTGCTTGATCGTGCGTAGAATGCGCCATAAGCGCGATCTGTTCAAGTCGGTCAGTCTGCGCTCTGGTATGATGATAGAAATCCACTTACAACTCGCGTCCAGCTCCGTCGTCGCTCATTGTAGCTCGGCTGAGGACGCGTATATTCTGTCCAGTAAAGAACGAAGCAAGGATGCACTCGCTTTCTGAATGCTCTTCGTGGTCGTCGCTTGAACATCAAAAGCTAGAACTTTGAAGACGCGCTCGGCTGTAGCCGTAACCTTATTCGCGCCACATGCGGACCAACTCGTGAACGCTCTCCAACATTGCACTTTGGATTAATGGCCTCGATACCCAACTTGTCCACACTCCGGTCAGGCAGACGTAGATCGGGGCTACGCAGAGGTCACGGTGGAAGAGCCGTACCTGAAAATGATGATGGACCTGAGTATGGCGAAAGTCAAGTTGAGGCCGCGCGTGACAGAATTGTCCAACAGACGGACAACGACGCAAGCAGCAGTCGCATGAGTGCTGTGGTGCTAGGCTACCTAGACGATCCGTATGCCAAAGTACTGTTTCCTGACGAACCTACAAAGAGATACCCGATCATCAATCGCGGCACCTATGTAAGGACCACAGCGATTGATCAGCTTGTCAACCGCTTTATTGCTAGCGAACCAGCTCAACGAAAACAAGTCGTGTCACTTGGCGCAGGCTCTGATACTCGATTCTTCCGCATGTT
Source organism: Microcyclospora pomicola (assembly GCA_002786065.1). Lineage (NCBI taxonomy): Eukaryota > Fungi > Ascomycota > Dothideomycetes > Capnodiales > Microcyclospora > Microcyclospora pomicola. The sequence goes on along the minus strand of NHNY01000026.1, from coordinate 168,302 downwards.
CAGAGACCCGCCATCGTCGAAAGCTCGGCTCGACTACTACGAGTTCGACTTCGAAGCCAACGTCAACCGGAAGCGAACCTCGATTCGCCAGTCTGCCGAACTCTCCAGGCACATCAGAGATGCTGAGAATTATAACGCATACTATCATTTGCATGCGTTAGATCTGCGAGACCTCACAGCGAAGTCACCTGCAGTCATTCCCAATCTGGAAGCAGCTGTGCCGACGTTGTTGATCAGCGAATGCTGTCTGTGCTATCTTCCACCGGACCTGGCAACCAGTGTCGTGCAGTATTTCGCGATGAACGTTAGTGCCTCTCTGGCTCTGATCTTGTACGAACCCATTCGCCCCTTCGATGCCTTTGGAAAGACTATGGTTTCCAACCTAGCGTCGCGTGGTATTCACATGCAGACCCTGACACGGTATTCGTCCTTGGAAGCCCAGCGGCAGCGTCTACGTCTGGCGGGCTTGTCTACTGGCCAGGGTGCGCGAGATGTCTTCCAGCTGTGGAAGGACGATGCTTGGGTCTCTTCTACCGAGCGAGAGAGGATCGAGAAGCTCGAGTGGCTAGATGAGGTGGAGGAGTGGCAGCTCTTAGCAAGCCATTATTGCGTTGCTTGGGGTTGGCGCGGAGACATTTTCAGTGAAGCGTGGAATTCATTCGACGGTTCAAGGACGAGCCATGAAGATGCTGACGCCATAATGTGATACGATTGCACCATCACGACCTAGACTGTATAGACGAACTCCGGGTTCTCCCAATCGGTCAGATCCAAGAACTCTTGGTTCTCAAGCTTGACGTAACCAGGCTGTGCCCTCAATTTGGCCTTTTTGGCATTCTGCCATCTGCAGTAGACATACACAAATGCGATAATGGCGACGCTCAGCCCCCAACACACAATGATCACGATCTCTGCTGGAACATATCGCGGCCCGTCTTTTGGCCTGAATGTTTGAGGACCTATCTTTTGTTAGTAGTAGCTCAAGCAAGATGCGGAGATAAAGTAGTGGATGGGACTCACCAATGATATTGCCCGTACAATATCCAATCAGGAACAGTGCGCAGACCGTTGTCTTCTTGGTGTACCCTGACACGTTGGACGAGATCAGCGATAGGAAACAAATAAAGCCGGTCACAGAAGCCTGCGTGAGATAGAAGCCACCCAAGCGAGCTGCGTTCTGGTCAAGTGGCAGCCCGACAATCATCGCCATGCCTACAATGCTCAAGATGAGTCCTGTAGAGCCAAACAGCAGACGATTGCCATAATGGTCGCCCAACCAACCAGTGGCGAGCAGGGTGACGACCTCGACTGCACCTCCAGGGGCACCATAAAGAAGTGACTGCTCTGCGGTATAGCCAAACGACACGATCAACTGGGAGAAGAAGTTTGAAATGCCACCTGGGAAAGCCGTGTGAGCATATAAGCGTCCGTCTTGCGGGCTGGGAAGTCTTACCATTAGGAATGTCCGCAAACAGAGCATAGAGGAAGAAGGCCCACGTCAACGGATCCATCATTGCTTCGCGGAATTGGTACCACTTGAAAGTCTTGTTGCCGATGCCTTGTGAGTTGACGCGGATCCGCTCCACAGCCAAGACTCGGTCTTCTTTGCTCAACCACCGCGCATTCAGTTGATTGTCTGGTATGATGAAGAAGAAAAGAATGCCCATAGCCACGGTCAGAAGACCGGTGAAGAGAAATACTATCTTCCAGCCAGCAAGACTCGTTTGCCCGTTGGCTGTCCCTTTGGCGATGCCGTACGCCACGAGACCGCCCAGAATCTGAGCCCAACCATTGAAACTCACCCAGATTCCAGTCCGCGTGCCCTGTTCGCGCTTGGTGTACCATTGCGAGGTTAGCAGAACGAATCCCGGCGTCACAGCTGCCTCGCAGACGCCGAGCAGGAAGCGGATGGCGACCCCACCGCTGAAGTTCTCGACCGCTGCAAAACAGCACAAGACTGTCCCCCACGCAATGACACAGGCAGAGCTGTATTTCGCCAGTGGCAAGCGCTGTAGCAGGAGATTGGTAGGGTATTCGAATGCGAGGTAGCCCTTTGATACATGTGAGCGCACAGCAGAACTGCTAGGGTTGAAGGTGGACATACAAAGTAAAACATCGAGCTCAACCACTGATAATCGTCTCCCGTCAAGTTGATATCCTTCTTGATCCCCATGATGCTCGCGTACGATAGCGTGGTCTTGTCAAGGTAATTGAGGCCGTAGACGACACACATGATCTGCAATCACTCGTGTCAGTTACCAAGTCATCTACCTACATCATGTTCAGTTCAAGGGATACGATATCCCGTCGCCACAGTTCAAGCAATTAACCAACAACTACGCATGAATGTCTACTTGCCGGCATAAGGTTCCAATCGATCTTCCTCAGCAGCCGCTTGTTCGTCGCCTCATCAATCTCAATGATCTCTCCGGCTTGTCTGTCTTGGAATGCTTGAAGCGCTTCATCGCCATTGTGCGAATGCTTAAGGATCGTTGACGTCGTACGCGTAGCTGTGGCGCCAGATGGACTCGGCGAGTGCGACTTCTCGTCTGATGGCGATGTGGCAAACCCGCCAGCAGCGAGCGGGTCTTCGTGGCGACTCATCTTCAATGGCAGAACCAGGATATCATGGAAGACTAAACGACAGTAGTTGGTTCAGATGCGGTTGATGCTGGATATACCTGGCAGCTGGGCAGCTTCCGACCCTTCCAACTGGAACGATCCTTGAATCGCAGCGTGTATACACAGATCCTACCCAACAATGCAGGACCTTTGCTAAGAGATCTGAGCGGAGGTACTACAGGCTAAGTATACAGTCCATGAGATCAGAGATAGCATCCCTCAACACGGGAGTGCAGGTAGGGATGTCGATCCCGACTTTGTGATAAGCATCTCCACCTACTGCCTTAGGAAGGTAGGCAGCGGGAGCGCGGCGGTGAGGTTGGATCCTTTGACCCCCAATCACAGTATATAAGGTAGGTACTTGTGATAGTTTGCCGTCTTATGCGTGTGAATTGCAATATAAAGTAGCTCTCCACGTGAATTCATCTAAGGTGCATGTCCATACACGTATGTGGATGTGCATGGCAGCCACGATAGATCGAAGCTTTGGCGGTCAAAGGCATGTCTAGCCTGGGCGATCACACTGAGGAAAACCCAATCAATTGTTCTTTCTCTAACAATATTCTACTTTGACTGCTCGGCATCCTAGGTGGATGCAACAAAGCTTTCTACGTCTGACTGGGCAGCGTGGAGCTTTCGTTCTTCAACTCCCTAGCAGCCTGCAACACATCCTCCCCAAACTCCGCCTTAGCCACCCCCGGGTAGCTCATCTGCATCATCTGATCTAACATGCCCTTCTTCTCGTCCAGGATCAAGCCGGCACCCATGACGGAGCGACCCACGACATCGTTCCACGTCTCCTGTTCTGGGGAGGAGAGCCCCTCAAGGGTTGGCGGGACAGCGTGTAGCATACCCAGCGTGCGGCCAATGAAGTCCCACATGAAGTAGACCTAGGAATATCGTTGTGAGCACCACAGCCTTAAGCAGGTCTATCATGGAACTATACCTGGTTCTTGGACGCTGCTGGGGTCATAAAGGTCTGCTGGATGTTGGATCGCATAGCTTCGTGGAAGGCGAGCTTCTTCAGCAGTGTCCCCAACTTCTCTGCCCGCGACTTCCACTCCTGGGATGCATTTGCTGGTTGCGGAACATCAAGCAGAGAATTGGTGAACTGCTCGCGAGTGGCGCTGTTGTAGTCCAGAGACATTGTGGTGTATGATTCTACAAACGTAGTAGAGAAGTGAGAATACGAGTTTTGAGAAACGTAACAACGGAGTGGACAACAGTAGCTCTATCCGATCGATCGCCCTCGATTCACTCTTGGAGTAGATCCCTGCCAAGGGTCTTCGGGATCAATGTGTCTCACGACAGAATGTTAGATTCGTCCTTACCTAGGTGTGTCTATGGATCGATCTTGTGACGGGACATTTGTTCGCAGATAGACTGCTATGGTGAAATGCATTATTACTCAAGCTCATCATATGCTTAGCGACGCGGTAATTCTATGGCGTCTAAAATCCAACGAATCTGCTCGGCGCCCAGCCTTTGGTTGTGAGGATTCTGACACATATAAGGAGCTCCTTGACTCGTACTTGACGTTGAACAGTCGTCGATCTGTTTCGGCATCAGGGTTTTGGCATAGATAAATGGTACTCTGCTTCAATGCCACATTTTGTGCGGAGGTGGTGGGGCTTCGCGCGGCCGCGGAGACGATCATCATCAGAAGGTTGGCATGTAAAACAACTTTCGATATATAGTGTTCGCCAATAAATAGACACTTCGCGGACAAATCGATCTGTGTTGAACTGGAACTACTACACCAATTGACATGCTCTAAATAGGCAAATAATCCATCCGAAAGCGGTTCACTGTAGGATCGCAAGCTGGCGACTTCATCTCGAACGACCACATGTCCTTTCAGATCGCATCTCCAAATGCCTCGCCATTTGGCACACCGACCAGCGAACGGCCCCGAGCAAAGAGACAGTCCTCCCAGTTCCGACCAGCGGTGGCACCATCACCAGGAGGGTACCAGCAGGCTGGCAGCAGTAATCCTCAAGAAGGCTATTTCCCTCCCCAGGCTTCCGCGACAGATACAATGGCAGGCTATGTGCAGCCCGGTCAACAAGATATGAACGGCATGGCGCAGCAAATGGGTCAACTAGGATTTGAGGGGGCTGCCGCGCCGCCTGCGCGAAAAAAGAAGGATAGGCATGCATATCACCAGATGGAACAGCCGGCAGCACAACCCCAAACTGGCGATTATGCTGGAAACCAGCATCAGCCTGGTCAGAATACACAATGGCAAGCCCAGACCACGCAACCGTGGCAGTCGCAGCAGATCCCAACGGCGATGAATCAATTTCCAGCGCAAGCGGGTGCGCCAATTTCAATGCAAGCACAAGGTGCGATGGGAGGGCAAAATAAGGTCAACCCGGACCAGATACCAAGTGTGCCTCTAAGCAGAGATCTTCCTGCCGAACACTACAAGACACAGGTCTACCCGACCACGGAGCAGCGCCTACCACCTCCGGCTACCACTCCCTTCGTGGCGTACGACCAAGGAAATGCTTCGCCGAAGCATGCTCGACTCACCGTGAACAACGTTCCCAACTCACATGAACAGCTTAGCTCGACCGGACTTCCACTGGGGCTAGCACTACAACCGCTCGCGAAGCAGACCGATGGAGAACAGGCAATACCTGTACTGGACTTTGGAGACATCGGGCCGCCTCGGTGCAGACGATGTCGAGCATACATCAATCCCTTCATGATGTTTTCGAACGGCGGCAATAGAATGACCTGTAATCTTTGCGGACACCCTAACGAGGTGGCTTCGGAATACTTTGCGCCCACGGATCCATCTGGCGTGCGTGTGGACAGAGCACAACGGCCCGAACTTCTCTTGGGCACATGTGAGTTCCTGGTACCCAAGGAGTACTGGTCAAAGGTGCCCGTACCTATGCGATTCTTGTTCCTACTCGATGTGAGCGCGGAGTCGTACAGCCGAGGATTTCTCCAAGGTACCTGTGACGGTATCCTGTCTGCGCTGTACGGCAAGGAAGAGTCTACGGACGATTCGGAGACGGAGGCCAAGTCGAGTAAAGTACCAGCGGGAGCCAAGGTTGGCTTCATGACTTTCGATCGCGAGATTCACTTCTTCAATGTTTCCCGAGGCGTTGCTGCTCCGCAACAACTGGTGGTCTCTGATCTTCAAGACCCGTTTGCTGCAATCTCCGCAGAGCACTTATTCGTCGATGCGGCTGAATCCAAAGCGAACATAACCACACTTCTACGTAATCTGCCGAACATGTTTGCGAATAGCAAGCACCCCGAGCCCGCTCTGCTGCCATCTCTAAATGCTGCGCTTTCAGTCCTCGAAACAACTGGCGGCAAGATCGTCTGCTCAGTGGCCTCATTGCCCACATTCGGTCCTGGCCGGCTACAACCCCGAGATAAAGGACAAACCCAGACAGACGACGGCGAGACCGGGAAAGAGCTACTCAAGACGGAGCATCAACTGTTCAGGAAGTGCCAGGCTGATATGGTCAAAGCTGGGGTTGGCATTGATTTCTTCCTCGCCGCCCCAATGGGTGGCTATCTTGACATTGCAACCATTGGCTATGTAGCGGAGAAGACTGGCGGCGACACATTCTACTATCCAAACTGGTCATATCCTCGGGATCTGTTGAAGTTGGAGAGAGAGATCTCCCACGTTATGCAACGAGAACAAGGGTATGCGGCGCTGATGAAAGTCCGTTGCTCGAATGGGTTACAGATCGCCAACTACAGCGGCGGATTCACGCAGCACACATTTGGCGCAGATCTTGAGCTCGCAAGCATAACGGAAGACACGGGTATGACCGTGACATTTGCATATGACGGCAAGGTGAGTTGAACGTGTTGAACAAGCTACAATTGTTGCACGTATCATCAAAACATTGACTAACATAAACTTAGCTTGACTCTAAGCTGCAAGCTCATTTCCAGTCCGCATTGTTGTACACCACGACCTCCGGACAGCGTCGGGTCCGTTGCAGTAACATCATAGCAGCTGTGACCGAGAATGCCCGTGACAGCATGAAGACTGTGGACCAAGACGCAGTCGTGACCGTCATGGCCAAAGAGTCTGCCGGCAAAGTGGGAGACAAGAACTTGAAGGATATCCGACAAGCACTCCAAGACAAGACCATCGAGATTCTTGCTGGCTATCGCAAGAACTTCTCGGGCAGTCATCCGCCTGGACAACTTGTGTTGCCAGAGAACCTCAAAGAGTTCAGCATGTACATGCTCGGCCTACTGAAGTCTCGCGCCCTGAAAGGTGGAAGAGAACCGTCCGATCGCCGCATCCAAGAAGTCCGGATGCTCAAGAGTATGGGCCCTTCGGAATTGAGTCTATACCTATACCCACGCATTATCGCGCTGCATAACCTTGAACCCGGCGAAGGCTTCGCCGACGAGAACGGCTATCTGAAAATGCCCCACGCTGTGCGCGCATCGTTCTCACAAATCGAGACCGGTGGAGTCTACCTCGTCGACAACGGCCAACTCCTCCTGTTATGGATCCACGCACAAGTCTCGCCCAACTTCCTCGAGGATCTGTTCGGCGAAGGCGTCGACGATCTACAGAAGATCGATGCCAACCTTTCCGCCTTGCCTGTCTTGGAATCTCTTCTCAACGCCCAGGTGCGCAACATCCTCCTTCATCTTGAAACGCAGCGCGGTAGCAAAGGCCTTGCCATTCAGCTTGCCCGTCAAGGCCTTGATGGCGCCGAATTCGAGTTCGCACGGCTTTTGTACGAGGATCGTAATGGCGAGGCGAGCAGTTACGTAGATTGGCTGGTCATGCTCCATCGTGCTGTCGGCGTGGAGGTAAGTTGACTCATCACGCCTAAACCTACATATGACCTGTACTGACATTTGTTGGCCGTCACAGCTCAGTGGCCAGAAAGCCAAAGCCGCTGGTGAGGAGGTCACCCGCACACTTACCAGCACGATCACCAGCATTACCGGCGCGATCTATTGATCTCCTCATGCCCACCTCCGCTCTGCTGCATTGATTACTGCGCAACGCCACAGGGATACATGACAGACGTGGAGATGCTTCGATAAGACGTAGGGGTAGCATTCCAGAAACGCTTTATGCATAGCAACGAGAGGCATTCGTACATGATCTAGCCGTGCAGCAAAGTTACCAGCGTGGCGTCACGCTTCGTAGCCAGTGTTATGAATAAAGACATTATGTTTAGACCGATTATGAATCGTCGGAGTCACTCGAAACGTCTTCGCTGCTTGTCTCATCGTCATCGTCATCGTCACTGTCGTCATTTTCATTATGATCATCCGTCTGTAAAGCAGGTCTCAGGCTTAACTTGGAAACCTGAGGTTTGGCGTCAACTTGTTCGTGTTCCTGGGACGAAACATTGTTACTGCCATCTCCATCGTCGAAGCCAACCTCGTCTTCCACCGGTTCATTCTTAATTCGAGGCTGCTTTTCTCTTCCAGGGTGTGCTTGAGATTCCTCCCCCCTCTCCACCTCACCAGCATCCTCGCTCGACGACGCTGTCGGTGAGTTTGCGTCGCTGCTCACAACGATCTCGGGACTCTTGAGACTTCTCCGGGACTCCGATATGGATGCCGATCGTGCAGTCCAGGTCTGAGGATCATAAGCTCGAGACATGGGAGTGCCGCTCTCCTGCGCTTTTCTGGCAATCTCTCGCGCCAAGAGCGTAGCTTTGGTAGCCACTGTTGATGCCGTGCCCGTGATGTTTTGATTCGGGTCGAACTTTTCAAGTGCAGCTAAGTATGCCACTCTTCGCAGTCTGCGCAGCGCGAATTTACTGTTGGCATTCACCAGCGAGATTTCGGACCACATCGTAGACTCGTCCCGCCATTCTTGCTTCGGATCCTTGAAGGTGGCGTGGATCTCGGTCAGCAGATCGTAGAAATCACCATCCTTGAACGTGTCGATCTGTTGACGGACGACCACTGGAACCCTGTTTGCATCTGTCTTATTGCTAGGGATAACCACCGTTTCAGCGGGATTGAAAGAGACTTCGACTCCGTCCTCGACCTCCACATGACCCCGAGCCACGAGTTGGCGCCACTTACCACGGCAACGCTGTTCGCTTCGATTGGCCATCTTCTGCGCGACGACAGCAAAGCTGATCAAGTCTTCGGGCTTGCTTTCGCCGCTGCCATCCTGTGCATCCGCAATCGCCTTTAGACACGAACGCACAACCGCCACAAGTTTGGACTCCTCTTCTCGAGACCAAGCTCCCGTTTTCTTGTTCGATCCGAATTGTACATGATTCTTGTATCTAGACCGACAGTTATCAGGGCCACGGTTGACAAAATCTGCGATCTGGTTCCAGGAGCCAGGATATTTTCGGTAGGCCTCGAGCAACTCTCGATCTTCCGCCTCTGTCCATTGCCCGCGATTGCGTGTGCTGAATCGTCTTTTACAGAATTTTCGGATCGCAGTTTTGTTGCGATTCGGCAGGACTTCCTCAATGTCCGTCCGAAACTCCGCCACATTTGCCCAGTCCTCAATCATAGCGCGCATTTCGTAGTCTCCTTTACCCTCCCGCTGCCGAAATTTCTCAAATACAGCGTCTGCCATTTGAACCTCTTCTTCACTGAACTTGCCTTCCGATGGGCCATCCCGCATAACATGAATCGGAACCTCGAGAGATGTCGTCGCCTGCAGTGGATTCGTAGTTGATCTCCGGGGCGCTGCCTCTGTTTGCACATCATTTCGCTTCGTGCTTGTTTTAACACGTTTCGTACTACCATTGTGTTGCGAATCTTCCCCAGATTTCTTTGGCGCCGCTTTCTTTGCACGTTTCTTGCCATGCGATGAGACCCCAGGTACCACATCAGCCGCAACCGATCCAGTCGTTTCTACAGACGACGCATTGGCCTTAGATCTCTTCCCCTCCCGGAGCTGCTCATCGTCTTCGTCCAAGCGCATTTGGTCTCTTCGCCTTTTCCGAGACTGTTTCTCCACCACTTGCGACAGTGTCCCGAGCTCCTCGCTTGCAGCGCTTTCTGTCCGGCGGATGGGTGTTTCTTCGACACTGGGTAGATCAACAATACTTTGCGAGGACTGCGTTGGCTCTTCGCTCGCAAAGGGTGGGCGCATACGACCAGTTTTGCGCGCCTTTGACTTCTTCATTTTCCCATGCTGCGACGACCGGTCTAGCGCCGAGCTTTCGCGCTGCTCTGCCGAGCTGTCTGGGATCGATGCCATAGCTTCTGTTGGGTCGCGTGCTCTCTTTTCGGGCCTGCGCCTTTCTGACTGCGTGGATGCAGGCCGCGATGGGCTTGTAGGTACACTTCTTCTATCCTGGTCGTGCCTGGCGCCTGTCTTAGTGTGCGAGTACGGTGTTGGTTGCGACGAGGCATTGCCCATTTTGAACAACTTCTGCGACCAAGTCCGCATCTTAGCGATTGCTGCGCATGACTATGACCACCGCAAGTGGTGTCTGTTGATATGATGGTCATCAACAAAGCGCGTGCTCCAAGCAAAGAATGCGCATGTAAGCTGTCTATTAGTGGCGGTTGGTCCCGCGTCAACTTTGCTGGTCCTATCTCAAGAAACAGGAGCTGATGTGATGCATGAACCGTCAAGCTACGCACTTCCATCTCGCAACGTTGAGCCGGACTTGACAGCGAGAGAAAGCATCAGTACGAAAGGATCTAGTCCGAAGACTCCGAGCCGTGAAGCGCAGAGAGGACAAGAATATCGCAGCATTCCGATCTGCTTGGGTCATCCCAGCAAGAATCAGAGTCCGGCCTTGCCGCCTCAGACAGAATACAACATTTCTAACACCATTTCGCCACCTCTTTCAGCGCCTTTACACGGTCTCTTACTTTAATCCGTCTTCAAGAAGCCGGAGTCATGGCCACGTCAGCAACTCACTTGGAGGAGCCTCCAACCACCCTTGGGAACTTCGGATCCACGGTCCAGGAGAATCTGCGGACGCACCAGGAACGTCATCCCTCGAACCATCCCGCCATTCCGGGTATGGGCGAGACGTATGAACAACATGCTCAGCACGACGACATCCCTCCCAAAGCGCACTGGGGTTTGTCGAGAAAAGCTGAAATGACGCTGTTCTACTGCTGCACGATCCCCTCCTGGGGCCTGGAGATCGCGGCCGCAGTCGTGGGCAGCTACAGTCATACGTGGAATCCGCCGTTCATCGGGTGCATGTCCGCATTCTTGATTCTGCATTGGACAGCGTGGCTGCAGACTGCGGTGGGCATGATGCAGCGTGCGAGCTGGGTGCGAGACGAGAGCGATCTCAACGACCGCCGGCAATTCTTGCTCCTGGCTGTGCGCTTGAACCGGTTGATGATGGTGAGTCTCCAACACCAGAGAACTTCACTGTCGAAGCTCATCGCTTCGTGTCCATGCTAACATAACGCGAACAGCCTACGGCAGTCATTGCGCTGGCGGTCTTTTGTCAGGCCTACCCCCGTCGCAACGAAACCGGCGACCTCCCATACTGGCTTCTTTTCTTACTAACCTTCATTTGGAACACGGTCTTTTCGGTCATGAACGCGTACAACAATATCACGTGGGAATCCGACCGCTTCGCCTATGAGGAAGGTGGTGCACCTTACAAGTACACACGATTGGCCATCTTGGGTATTGGTGTGCCGAACAAGGAGAGCAAGGATGTGAAAACGGTTTAGAGGGTTGCAGCTCGCCGTTGTAAACGAGGATTCTTTTGTTGCTTACTTGCTACTTAGCGCTCGTAGAATACATATTCTGTCACTTGTAATTTGCGCTTGCAGTTTGGAAAGTGGTCTGTTAGGAGTAAAGCTGAAGGAACCACAACATTCTCACCATCGTACATTGAACAGCCAATACCTGACCACATACATTCTTGACCATTCAGATCATTTTCACGTCTAAGCAATGGTGTGCTCCGATGCCTGGTCATCATAATCCTCGCTATCCTCCGATGCCTCGTCATCATCATTTCCTCCGTCTACGCGAGAGCTTTTGTGGAGTGTGGCTATGAGATCCTCAAAACGATGCCCGTAATGCTTCTCGCATAACTCCATATTCGGCATCTGTGCACCCTCAATTGTGGGTAAACCTCCACTTGTGTCACGCAACTGGGCCAGATCGAAAATCTCATCTGGAAGAACCTCGACAGCTTTAGGTGCAGTGATGATACCAAACTCGTTGGTGTATCCGTCATATCCATTATGTGTGCCGAAGAACCCGACGATTCGCTCGCCGTTCGGAGGTGTCAGGGTTACCACCACTGAATCTGATCGGTGGCGATCATTCAGGTCGCCCCACACGGAACCATTGTCAAGTGTGATGCGAATGCCGTTCACGCCGCTCCAGCTGCAGTCACACATGTTCAGCTCGACTTTGAGGATTTCTGCCCCTGCAGGAATGCAATGACAATGCGAATTGCCACCGAAGATACGGACTTGACCCTCTTCATCGTAGTTCGGCCCGCAGTTGGCCACGGAGCGATCGCCGTAGTAGAGTACGGCACCGTCCATGGTAGCGCCGACGCGGAGATCCAAAGCGATTGCACGAACGATTTCCCCAGCGGCGTCCTTCTTATAGAGGAGATTGGTCCAGCCCCAAGAATCCTGTCTTTGGACCTCACTCGACGAGTGTGTTCCCGTGGATTGCTTGTTCAAGCGCCACAAATGATTTGGAACTTCAAGCCACGCTTTGTTCGCCATGACACGCCAGAGGTCGACGATATCCTCTGTCTTCCCATTGCGTGCTAGCACACATAGCCTGAGCTTGTCATGTATACGTAGCTCGGCCATGTCGAATAGAAGTGTCAAGGTAGGACGCAGGTCCGTGACGCTGAACGAGTACTGTTTGACAATAGTGCTGGTGTCCGCAGTGACGAGAGTCACACGTGCAAGGCCTGCAGCGCATGAGATATTCAGGTGATCGATATCGTCTCCATCCGTCTGAACAGAGTCGACGGAGACGCTTACTTCTGCATCGAGGAGGTCCCTGGAAGGTAGCTGCTCGCCGGGCACTAAGAAGTGTGGCAGGGTCATGAAAGTCAGCATATCCTGCAGCTCCCACGATGCGTGTTTGACGGGATCAGGACGCCCGAGAAACGCGCGCCGCCAATCCTTGCTGTAGCCACACTCCAAAATACCAGACGTGTGCTTAGTGCCGAAAGCATGGCCGACTTCGTGGAGAAAAGCGCCTTGGCTGACCTGACAGGCCGCTTTGAAGGTGTTGCATTCCCCGTTATCATTGCCGACAGACTCGCCGACAGGAGATTCGTCCATCAAGCAAGCTGGGACTTCCTCCATGAAACGAGGCCAGGCATAAGTCAAGTGACTACCGAAGATGCCAAGAGAAATCCCGTCTGGTTTATGGCAGCCTAATGCTGCATGAGCAAGAATCATGTTTTTGTCGATTGAGAATGCCGAGTCCAAGATCAGACCGGCGACTACGGGCCGGGATGTAGGCTCGAAAGGCCCACCATATAGCTTCAGAGCATTCTCAAAAATGCTATGTAAGCCATTAGGTCGCCGTGCTCGAGGATTCTGTTGTGCAAGATGGGCATCTCGAAGCTGGGTCACAGTCATTTCCGTTCGTACGATGTGCACCTTGGCGTAAGAGCCTAGAGTAGCATCTGGTCGTGGTTGAGTGATAGTACTCTGGCCCCATTGTTCGTCAAGCCGGAACGAACGTCGTCCTAGACATTTGGAGTGCGCATCTGCGGCTGTCAAAGCCTGCCACATGTATGCTGTCATGCGAAATTTTTTGATGGCAGCATCGAGCGTGCTATGTGTGGACGACACAGCACCCCGTTTCGCAGGAGGGCAGTCGATTAGCATAGGCGAGTCTCGAGCGACCATAATAGCAAGATGCAACGGTGGTAGTTGCGTTAGTGGAATGTAGTCAATTGAGACAGAGACTGTGTCACATACGCCTCCAGCGTGAAACAAATCCAAAAGTACTCGATTGCGGCCAGGTGAGAGCATGACAAGAGCTTCCCAGTCTCCTTGATTGACCGGCCAATGCTGCGCAGGAGACTTGACATCAAAGCAGTCAACGACGGCAGCCGTAACAAAGTCATTCTCGGAGTTCTCGAAAGCATGACAAACACCCTGGACGAGAAGACAGGCTTGGTGAATCACTTCCCCTTCAACAACGTTCGTGACATTGAAGCTTGTGTAAGTGATCCGCTCTGGCTTGGTGCGGCGCAGCTTGGGTACTGATGGCGGCATAGCATTGAGCAGATACTTGCTCTGCGTCATGGTCTAAGATGGAGGTACGAGCATTGAACCTTGCTGAGGCAGTGTTGACAGTAACTCGAGGAGAAAACAAATGAGAGGAGTCTCTTACTTATACCTTCATGCTATCTATGGCTCATTGTTGTCCTTTACGTGAATGAGAGGCGTTCCAGGCACACTCACCAATCAGGACAACGCCATCATTAGGTTGCAGGCAGCAGCAGCGCTTGTGAATCCATCACCTCAATTCGCCGGGATGACTCTAATGCCCATATCCATTCAGTTGATTGTCTATAGGTAAGAAGAGCAGATTTCCGCCATTCTTGAGCTTCGGGCATTGCTGTGAGTGCGCAGAAGGCATGGATAGCGACAAGGTTTCCTAAGGTACAGCTCTGAGGTGTGCAATCGGAGCATCTCGATCCAGAGCTGAGTATAGCATTATGCTCGAGGTTAGAGCAGGATATGACTCCAAGCATGGTAGACCAGGCATTGGGATGCTTCGAGATTGTGCAGCTAGCAGGATGTGAGATATTCGACACAGTTCATGAAGTGAAGTTGATGATCCAGCTTGTGGAATGCAGGCTGAATGCCTCAGGCTGCCAAGCTAGAATGTGGAAGCCTAGAAGTCATGTGTTGACGCGATCGGAACGTGATGACTGACGCGTTGAGCGCGAGCACACACGTTTTCTGGGATTGTGTCGCCACCAACATCGCGCTCGCTCTATCTCCTGCCCGTCGAGCGTTATACCTCTCGTTGTGCGGCGATTCGCTCAATACCTCAGCTAGAGAGATATGACGGCCATTGCTGACACGGAAAACATTGCCCCCAAGTCTCGCGCACGATTATATGGCGGCACACCCGCGGGCCTGGACCGTCTGATCAAACCATTCAAATGCCCTGGCTCTGGTGCACCAACGAGGGTGTCCGAGAAACCAGCCAGGAAACGGCGCAAAGTCGACTACAGCGGCGGCGATGCCAGTGTCGAAGATGACAAGCCGTACTGCAATGATGATCGGCTCGCCTTGGCCACCCGCGACATCAATCGCTTTCCTGTCTTCAAGCCCAAGGATAAGGACACCATCTTCCGAGCCCGCTTTGCGGTTCCGTTGAAGAACAAGGATGTGGGAGGGTACAACACATTCAGGCCTCCGCCTCTGCTTGGATTGCGCACCGGGCAGGCATTTGTTGCGAAAGCCTTACATGATCCGAGTGGAGAGTTTGCAATTGTGCTATACGATCCGACTGTGGACAATCCGGCTGAGACGCCGACAAAAGATGGAAGTGCGGAGGAAGAGTCGTCCAGTCAGAAAAAGAAGTTGGACGAACCCCTCATGCACAAGAGCTTGGCAGATATACTCGGTATCAAGAAGCAGGTGGACGGCGAACGACCGAAGGTGCCCGTGGTGATTGACCCACGGCTGGCGAAAGTCCTGCGACCTCATCAAGTGGAGGGCGTGAAATTCTTGTATCGATGCACGACGGGCCTGTTGGATCCTACAGCCCAAGGCTGCATCATGGCAGATGAGATGGGGTTGGGCAAGACACTACAATGCATCACGCTCATGTGGACACTCTTGAAACAGTCTCCTGATGCGGGTAAAGGTACGATACAGAAGTGTGTCATCGCGTGTCCGTCAAGCCTGGTACGCAACTGGGCAAACGAGCTGGTGAAATGGCTAGGCCCTGATGCCATCAACCCGTTTGCGGTGGATGGAAAAGCATCCAAAGAAGAATTGACACAACAGCTGCGACAGTGGGCGTCAGCGACAGGACGGGCAGTTATACGTCCAGTCTTGATTGTGTCGTATGAAACGCTGCGCTTGTACGTGGACGAGCTCAACGGTTGTCAGATTGGACTCATGCTCTGCGACGAAGGCCATCGACTCAAGAACGGCGAAAGTCAAACCTTTGAAGCTCTCAATGGCTTGAACGTCAAGAAGCGCGTGATTTTGTCAGGCACGCCCATACAGAACGATCTATCCGAATACTTTGCATTGCTGAATTTTGCCAATCCTGGCTACTTGGGTACGCGGTTGGACTTTCGAAAGAAGTATGAGATTCCGATCTTACGAGGACGAGATGCTGGCGGATCGGACGTTGACCGTCAGAAAGGAGATGAGCGGCTCAAGGAGCTTCTGGAGCTGGTCAACAAGTTCATCATCCGAAGAACCAACGACATTTTGTCCAAATATCTCCCTGTCAAATATGAGCACGTCGTGTTCTGCAACCTCGCGCCTTTCCAGCTTGACTTATACAACTACTTCATCAGGTCTCCAGAGATCCAAAGCCTGTTACGTGGCAAAGGCAGTCAACCCCTCAAAGCCATTAACCTGCTGAAAAAGCTTTGCAACCACCCTGATCTTCTCAACCTTCCGGAAGACTTGCCGGGTTGTGAGGACTGTTTCCCCGAGGACTTTGTACCCAAGGACCAGCGCGGCAGAGATCGTGATGTGAAGCCTTGGTATTCAGGAAAGATGCAAGTGCTAGCTCGAATGCTTGCGCGTATCCGCCAGGATACTAACGACAAGATCGTCCTCATCTCAAACTACACACAGACTCTGGATGTGTTTGAGAAGCTATGTCGGAACAACAATTATGGCTGTCTTCGTCTTGACGGAACGATGAACGTGAACAAGCGTCAGAAGCTTGTCGACAAGTTCAATGATCCGGAAGGTCCAGAATTCGTCTTCCTCTTATCGTCGAAAGCTGGAGGCTGTGGTCTGAATCTGATCGGAGCCAACCGCCTGGTCCTCTTCGACCCCGACTGGAACCCTGCTGCTGATCAGCAAGCTCTCGCTCGTGTCTGGCGTGATGGACAGAAGAAGGACTGTTTCGTCTATCGCTTCATCACCACGGGTACGATCGAGGAGAAGATCTTCCAACGTCAGTCTCACAAACAGTCGCTTTCGTCGTGTGTTGTCGACTCCGCCGAGGACGTTGAGCGGCACTTCAGCCTCGACTCGCTGCGGGAGCTGTTCCAATACCGTCCTGGAACGACCAGCGATACGCACGATACGTTCAAATGTAAACGATGCAAGGACGGCCGACAGGTCCTCAAAGCGCAGGCGATGCTGTACGGTGATACAAGCTCGTGGAACCACTTTACGAATGAGGGTGAGACGGGTGCCATGGCCAAGATACAAGACCTGCTGTTGCGACAGGAGACATCGGAGAAGGATGTCAGCGCGGTCTTCCAATATATCAGTCACTGAGGTAGTGAGCGAAGATGTGAGGCTTGGTTGCCACGATATAGAATAGACCCCAACTGTACATACGATAGATGCTGTGATGGTATCATGATGTACGCAGAAGACATGCGATCACGCAACAATCAATCTTCAAGTCGCGTGGCCGCTTTTCGCGCTGAGATCTACCTCGCATGCATGATGCATATGTACGTGAAGCTTGGCCATGCATGTGCCAGGGAACCTCATGTCCTCCATGTGTCGTACTGCAATAATTCATGCACCCTCCTTGCGTTTACCGGATACCTTGTTGATCCTGCACGACATGCCTCATACATGCATATATTTACATGGCATATACTGTATGTACACGCAACGGCCACGAAGACTGCATATGGGCGCGAACATGTAAATCATACATGGCTCCGGGTAGCGACTGTGATCATTCTGCACTTTCGCTCTTTCACTAATCATGGGTTGACGGTATTGGAGCAGTACAGTAAGGCAAGGCATATACCTGGACTCTGGGGTCGATGATATGTGTATACCTACCATACCATACCATGTGGACATATAAGTATCATCACTTCCGATATTCGATGCGGGACGAGCGAACAACTTCACGAGATCTCACAGCAACCACATGCATGTATATACTTCACTGCACCGCTCTCAAGCTCTGATACATCTATCGTACCTAGGTGGCCATTCAACGGCATACCATAGAAATCCGTGTATCGCCGTGATACATACAAAATTGACGGCTTTGCATACAGAGACAGTAGTCACTCCATAACCCTAAGACGAAGCATTCGCATCCTAACCCTATGACCCTCCCACATGTAAACCCGTACGCACCTCCAAACGAATACCTGACATCGCCCAACTCCCAAACCGACCACTTCTGCCCCCAATCGAGCAAAATCCCAGTGTGTCCCTGCATCCACCCGTCGATCCCCCTCCTATATGATGCCCAACCCATCAACCCGAGCCCCACCTCGTGATTCTAGATCCTCGTTCCATCCCCTTGTCCTGCATACCGTATCTCTCGATCGCTATATGGAGCTGCACCAACGTAGAGTAGGTAGGTAGGTAAACAGGTACACGTACACGATCTATGATTCCATGGCCTCGCCCGTAAGCATCGACCTTCAAGTTGCGGCACATACCGTACAGAAACCAGCGTGCAAGCCCCCGGTTGCAGTTCCCCGCCTTCAGCGAGAACAAACGGTCGAGGTACCCAACGGCTATACAGAATCCTGTAGTCTGTCTGTATCCGCGATGCTAGTACCTACAAATCGACAACCGTACACGTACGGTACGTCAAGTTTCCACATCCTGCCTCTAGCTAGCTGGACTGGCTCCCCAGCCTCGAAACCTAACCACTCGGATCACGATATTCGTCGCGCGCACGGGAGCGGCGATGGCATGCGCGTGCGAGGCTGGATTCCGCGCGGCCGTGGGAAACGTCAACGCTGGTATCGGGCTTGGGAGGCTTTGGGGTGAGACAGGACTACGACTAAGGTAAGCTACCTACAGTATGAAGACGGCAATGATGTGATGCGGTGTGATGTGGTGTGATTACTGATATACCTTAGCGAGAAATGATACATCGTACGGAGAACGACGAGCGCAAGGACCGGCGCGAAGAGGAGAGAGATTCGCTGGCATCTGCCGAGTTCTTATTACACAGCTTCGACTTCCAGTGAGGGAGAGGTGAGCTGAGGTGGGTGGTCCAGAAGGATGGACGAGGACGACACAACTGCCGGGCAAGTGTAGACGGCGTCTGGAACCGGGTCCGCGAACTGGTCGCTTTGCTTGCGCGTCTATGTCTCGCACGCCGTTGGTTCTTTGGTTAGCCCTATGGACAAGAGACTGCACGGCGCTGCTGTCGATTGTGTACCGTGCAGACTTCACTAAATGCTACTGTATACTACAGTCCCGTGGCAGACTGCCATCTGCTTGTGGACAACGACAACTCGACGCGGGTCGCAGTGATAAGAAGCACCACAAGCCTGCAGCCCTGCACAACCTTACCCTGCACATTCCTTCCAATCTCCTTCCATTCTGCTGCCCTACCTACCCTCTTCCGTGCCCTATCTGACCCCGGTCCCCAAACTCACACAGGCAGCGGTGCCACAAGCGCCATCGACTTCTACACATCGGCCCCTTGCGGCCTCTCATGCTGCCGATGCCGATGGCGTCTACACAACCCAGCCCGGAGATAAGCCATTGGTCGGTTCGTATATCAACCTTACTCTATCATTGTCCCGGACTTTACGAGTTCCAGACGTTGCAGTAGTATTTGTTCACAACTCGCATATACATGTAGATGCCGAGATCGGTGCTAGGCCGCCGACGGGCGGAACATGGTTCCTGACCTTGCGATCGAGTCCGATCTCGATCTTCTCCGTGGAAGTGGTGCAGGGACAGGAAGGTAGCCACGGGGAGGCGATGGGACGAAAAGGCTAATGATCATGGCCGTGTGTTGGATGTGCGACGGATAGATACCTGAATGCTGCACCTGCATTGCACCGAATGAGCAGCGATATCGAGCCGGATGAACACCATCGGCAGGTGCGATTACGGTCGGGAGGCGCGAACGCAAATGCTGCGGCTTGCCTGTACAGTACGATATCAAGGGGTCATCTCGCCTGATCTCATTGCGGATGACGGACCGCGCTGGCATGATAAGGAGCAGATGAAGGTATGATGGGACACATCCAGATGTCAGATCCTTGGTGACATCGCGCGACCAATGGCTGGTAGGCTTGGTGGCTCTGCTACGCATGCGACGAAACGCATCAGCACTCAGACCGGCTGTCCGCGATCAGCGTACACGAAGATGTGCATGAAACTGCCGTATTGTGGATATTGTTGGTCTTGTTCGAATGCCAACGTGCTGAAACGCACACGCCTTGTCATGCACTTACTTCACCACTTGCTATGCGTAGAGAGAACTCTGGCGTACTCGGTCCCGTCCATGTTTCTGACGCTATTGATAGCTTGTCCTGTATTGTCATGCCAAAGCCTGAGATGTTGGCAATCACTGTTTTCGCGACTCATTAGTGAACGACTATACCACTTTCGACGCAAGGAGGGAATTGTGACAGAATGATCGCGTGCCCGGGATGGACAGCTTCTCAACTGCCGGGCAGCGTCGCACTATTGTGATCAACAAGTGCCGGTGCCTGGATGTGAAGCTTCTCACCCATTCATGCCAACATGACGTGGAAGTAGTGTCGTCCCGTGACCGTCTTTCGATGCGGCGCGGTTGCACTAGCGATGTTGTTGGCAGCTGAGACTCCGGGGAAATGAGAAGATGCAGTCGCCTGCGCCGCGTCAGGAACCAACACATTTGTAACTTGTTTGGCGGCATGGACGTGGCAAGCGCGGACGTGCCCTGAACAGGAGAATGCAGTGCGATGGTGATCATGGCACTGTTTGCCGTATTGGTCTGGTGGCCGGGCTCGGTCGTGGTGGTTGATGTGATCACCATAGTCGCGTACGTACAGCTTCCGAGGGAGCGACATGGACCCCACGCAAGCGATAAGATGATAAATGCCTGATTCGAGGCACTGTAAGGAGTCGCGGCATCCCAAGCAGGTTCTAGCGCGGAAGCTAGAACGACGTCGTGCAAGCCGCTTGTGGAAGATTCGGGATATGGGTGGCTTGAGACGGCGGCCACGTGCAGACTCTCGCCCCTTCTAAACGGCCGGCGCATCAGGGGAGGACACGGTGGCCAGGCGTGTGTCGGTGGAGCGAGTACGCTTTCCACCCACCGCTACTTGTCCTGCTCGGGTCCGATCGGAGACGGGTTGCTCATGACGATCACGAATTCATGATGATGATGATGATGGTTTGTCGCGCTCCATAGCTCTGAGACTGAGTTCTTCCCGGGACCATGTGGAGTGCTGTATTACTGTCATCCTGTGCCGTTTGCCGACGGTCGTCGCCACGAGGTGCAGCTGTCCGTATTCTGCAAGTTGACAAAGTGTACACATATGTAGGTAGGTGGCGAGCTGGACGGTGTTTGTAATAAAATGTTGGTGAAATGCTTACAAAATTGTGACTGATGATATGATAAACCCCGTCCAGCAGCCAATAGTCGGGCTGAAGTCAAAACACCGGCAAGGCCCGTGGCCGTTGCGAACCAATCATCGAAATGAATTCTGGGATGGCCGTCTGAGCATGTGAAATTGCGCTACACGAACAGAACAAGGATGAGGATGGCAGCCGAGGCAACACGTACGGCGTGATCAACAGGCCGATTCGGCAGAGGAGTCCGGCATGACCTATCAGGACTGGCGCGCGTTGGCAGAGTGCACGAAGGATGGAGGGCACAATCTGTCGGAACGCCTAACGGCCGCGGCGGAGGAGTGAGGCTGGCTATCGGGACTTGAACTGCCGGCGCTCGCTTTCCCCATGGAGCCATCCCCAGCACCTAAACAGCTGCACACCTAGCAAGTTCAAGTCTAGTCTTCGTGACAGTTTGTCGATGCCGTTGCTGACGCGAGAAGATGGCGACGCAGTAACCTATCTGGCCCGGCACTTGGCGAAGAAAACGAGCACCGTTGGACCCGTGTCTCAGGGTGAGCATCAGGAACGATCATCTCTCATCAGGAGGGCCGATCGGAGAGCGCAAGCACGAATCCGTCAGCATCGGAACGAGGGAGGCAAAAAGACATGTCGCTAGCCTCTCACGCTCTTGCACCACGGTCAGTGAGAGAGTGGTAGCAGTGTGCAGGGGTGCGCCGTATTCTCCGTATTGGCAATAATTGCTGCTGACTGACATCGCACGATGGATGACGCGGGCGAAGCGAGATGGCGAAGTCGAGGGAAAGACGGTGAAGTGGAATGTGTTGCTGATGCTCGTCAGCGGATCTGCCGAAGCGGTACAGTCTATCTAGCGAGCACTTGGGCCGCAACTGTCACGTCAAAATTGGCAAGGTGGGATCTATATACGCTGCTTACTCACTCCTGTCCTTGGGTCGCACACTGCAGCCGACCGCACCAATATACACACGGATCTCATGGTGCAGAGCACGACGAGCGCTTCAGCATCTGCCCGGCCGTAGTTCGGCCGAGCAGTGTACTGTATACAGTATTGCGCTCGGTTCAGGACGGCCAAGAGAGGCGTGCGCAAGGGTCGAGATTTTGCCCGGTCAGGTCTCTCCTTGCGATTGGCGTGAGCGCGACAGGATGTCTTGGCGTGGGACCGCCTGACCGTACGAGCCCGAGCACGTCTGCGCACCGCAATCACTCGAGGTATTGTGGCATCAAGGAGATAATCGACGATGCTGGACTGCACATCAGAACCTGATATACGGACGTGGAAAATGCTCGCGCGATGGTAGGTTGCTGCAGCAGTCGTGAAAGCACTGGTCACTTTGGGCGGTTATCGCTGGTCCCAGATACAAGGGCCTGGGAACACGCAGCGCTTGGTAGAAGTGGGGCTGGAGGCGTCACTTAAAGACGACGCACTATCAGGGTTTCAGACGTTAGTAAGTACCTATGTGCACGCATGTACTTCGTATATAGGCCTGTATACGGAGTAGGTACATGCCGTATACAATACGGTATACCCTGGCATGCCTGGAGGTACATCCTGTCTATGGTGGTCACAGCGACGTACAGTATGCTTATACATGGAAATGTATAACCGATGGATCGAAGCAAAATCAGCGATTCGTGTACGACGACCGTCAGGAGCTGAGCACATGGGCCGGACTTGTTCGTGGCGCATCATGGCCTCGAACGTCAGCCAAAGCTGTAGTGTAGTGACATGTTGTGGTGATCAATACTGGAGGACCTTGATCCGCAACAACAACGGTGGACGCGGTCACAGTCATGCTCATGGTAGTCTCGTATGCTGGCTGTGATGTGCTGACCGTGCGGTACAGAAACGACACACAGTCGGGAACGATGTTTCTCCTGACCGTCCTGACGATCTCATCAGAGCATGTAGCAGATCCGAATGCTGGCTGGACCCGGTCCGAAGCACACCAGGCGGCAGACGACCTTCGAAATGGGAGGCTGGACTGAGCTGATCATGATGCTGCTGCGATCTTCCGTCTGCTAGTTTGGAGCCGAACTGGTCTGTTTCGCAGGACGTGATGATTTGGGACAGGCTTCGAGCCGAGTTCAGCGCTGCAGATCATGTGCCCGGCAGCCCAACCTGATACTCGCACCACATGCGGTTAGTGCAGGGGATGGCTGCGTAGTCGGACGGCTGCCGATCACTAAGCAGCACCACGGCCCGCTAGTGCCGCCGACCACATCTCCGGGACCCCGTCCGCCGACTCCATTCGCTCTCACTGCCGTGCCTCGCTGTACGACTTCATCACCACCACCACCGCCAACGACCGCCCCCCCCCCCCCCCCCCCCCAGCCCAACCACCTGACGCCCGCAGGACCATAATCCTTGATCGCCGGAACCCTTGACGACTACCGCGCACTGCCACTACGTACCACCACCGTCAGGCCGCGCCGGCAGCCGTTGCCCTGCTAGCCTCCAGCAGCCGGATCACTTTTCTGTAGCTATGCGGTAGCTGTCTGCGACTATTCTTGCATGCTCGACCTCCTACTGCCGCTGTCCGCCTCAACCGCCGGCGTCACATCATCTGTGCGACGGCACTCATGCTCCTGCGCCCTTCTCCTCCAAGTCGCCTCATCCGTCTCCTCCCCGTCCTGCGATCGCTGGCTATAGTGCCAAGCTCCGGTGCGCGAGCCCAGACACCACCCTCCGATCATCGCCCAGCAGACAAGGCCATAGCCGCGATAATGCGCGCCTGAGCTACCCGTCGAGCCCTCCGCCGTCCAGCCTTGCCAGCTCACTCTGACCGCATGGCGAGATCATGGACACCCAATATCACTCGACGCCCGCTCCTCCACCGCCCTCCTCCGTAGATCAGCGTCCGCACCACACTGCGCACCATCCACACAACTACTCATACGCCGCTCCACCGCCGCCCCCGCCGCAGCAGCAGCAGCAGCAACATCCCTACCAGTACCAACACCCACCGCAATCGCAACCCCAATCTCTCTCGACCCTCCCACCCATCGGCCATGCTTCCAACGACTCCAAACTCCCAGCTCTAGGTGCTCCTCCGCCCTCACATCCACCGCATGATCCCCGAGAGGGTGCCGAATACCACCATCACCATCAGCAGCAGCAGCAGCCACCGCCTCCACATCAGCAGCCGCCGCCGCCGCAACACTACAGCGACCCAAATCGTTCTGGGCACGTCACGCCTGCCCCCGTGAATCGTTCATTCTCGATCGACTCGTCCCACCAGCGCACCCCTACCACCCCCAGTCAGCCTGGCGCATACCCTCCACTGTCGGCTGACGGCTCACACCCGCCGCACCCCATGGATCACACTCCACATCATGGCTACCCGCCGTCGAATGGCGTCCCGCAAGGCATGGGCCCGCCTCCGATGCAAGGTCCGCCAGCACATCATGAGCATCCTCAGCAATACATGCCCCCAGTCATGGAGAATCACCACTCTTATGCTCCTCCGCACATGTACCCGCAGTCCAACTATGGGCCTGCATCAGCGGCGGTCCTGGGGACGCAAAAGCGAAAACACATGCGCGCTACTCAGGTAAGTGCTCCTCAAGCGACGTAGCATGGCTGATGAAACCATATCTGATCGCAACATAGGCATGTGAGCAATGTCGGCAACGAAAGCAGAAATGCGACGAAGGTTCGCCCTGCTCCTTCTGCAAGGAGAACAATTTGTCGTGTCAATATCGAGACACTCCGCCTGCGAAGTAAATTTGAGCTTTACCCTTGCACTGTAGCTGAAACGCTTTGCTGACTAGCTGGTGACAGGACTGACAAAAACATGGAGAAGATGCTGAACTTTATCGACAACCAACAAGCCGCCATGGAAAAGCTTCAGAGTGCCATGCTTGAGATGAGTGACCGGATGAAACGAATGGAGGACCACACCCCGTCGAGGGTGAGTCTAAGCCATCGTGAGGTATCCCAGTCGGTCATGCCTCCTCCGATCCCCCAACTCGACGAGACCTCGCAATCCGAATCGGACTCACCCCAGGGACGAAATCCTGCTTTGGGTGACCACCGGACGGCCCCCCACAAACTGCTGATGCTGTGGCCGAGCGTGCAGGAGCTATTGCACGCAGCCAACGACAATAGTTCGGAAAGCTATGTGATGACCGCCGAGGATCGCGGTGTCTTACGACTGTACACTCGTGGCGAGAGCAGCTTAGACGACATCGAAGGGACACTGCCTCTCGGTCCTGCAAGTCCTGCCATCAGCGAAGAGAGCGGTGAGGGAGTAGCGACTCCGCCTGATGGACTTTGGGGTACTGGACTGGCTCAGACACCCGGCAGCAATGCTTCACGACGATTCGATAACCAACTCGTGGGAGGGCTGAAGGCTGACGGCTCGCTTGATCTGGATCCGCACACCGTTCTGAGCCTCTGCGAACAATACATCAGCCATTTCCACATCATGCACCCGTTCCTTGACCGAACGAGGCTGCGGAAAATGGCGGACACGTTCGTCAAGAGATACAGCTCAGCGCCGTCGACCAAGCATCGACAACCGTTTGCTGTATCGAATAACGAATATGAACGACCGATGAAACGACAACGATCAAATGGATCTGCCGCACCAGAGAATCCAGCCACCTACCTCTCTCACACACATCACACCATGCCCGAGCGCTCTCCTTCGAATGCCATCATCTATTTGGTTCTGGCGCTGGGTAAGACATGCACGTACAAGGATCCTTTGCCAGGCCCAGTGTCCGAACACGGTTCGGGGTACAACACATCTGCCAACTCCCAGATGGTCGCCGAGTCTCCAATGTCGAAGATGGCGTTCAAGATGTCACCACATTCGCCCAGCGTCACACCGCTGCCGCACTCGACCCCTTACCACCTCGATCACCTGCAGTCACGCAGTCGACGATCGTCGGTCGATGGATCAGGGTCAGGCGGAGTTCGCAACCTGGATGTGATCCCTGGCTTGGCATATTTCGCAAAGGCTGTCGAAGTTCTTGGGGACCAAGCTGATGGGCAAGATCTTGTGCATGCCCAACTCTTCCTCTTGGCAGGTCTTTACAAAGGTCAGCTGGCTCGAGTGAAAGAGTCCTTGAGCTGGTATACCATGGCCGGTCGTGTGCTCCAAATGCTTCTTGATAAGGAGAAGCTGTTCAACCACAACTACTGGACGAATGAGGGCTCCATCTCGACACGATTAGAACGTGGACAGGCCATCATCAAGAACATGCGCATCAATCTCATCGTGGTCGCTTCGTGGTCTTGTCTACAGCTGGAAAGCGACATCCTCGCAGAGCTGCGATTACCTGCGAGCAATCTGCCGGACTACGAAGATCGACTTTTGTTCCCGCGAAGAATGCCGGAGGACGAGAGCTACGGCGGGCTCGACCCGATCGTACAGGAAGACGGCAGCAACATCCCCAGCGACGATGTGACGAACCTCTTCTATGTGGGCCAGCTGTACATTCGCCGTCGCCTTAACAAGGTACACCGCGAGCTGTATGGCTCACAATGCTACAACATGACCTTGGCAGAGGTCCGACAGACGCTCATCAGCCACGAACAATATCTCCAAGAGTGGCGAGCAGCTGTGCCGCCAAACACGAAATGGGAGGATGACGACCCAGCACCCGCCGACATCCTCTCTGCTCGATTACGCGCGAAGTACTGGGGCGCCCGCTACGTGATCAACCGCCCGTTCCTCGACTATTTCCTCCACATCATGCCTCACGTCAAGGAAGGCAAGGAGGTGGAAGCGTCGGCACGTGATAATAATGGACAGTCACGGCATGCCGAAGAGATTCACTTGTTCAAGGCCATCGCGCTGATGCCAGAGTCGGACATCATGAGTGCGTGCGTGCGCTGCGTGCAAGCTGCTATGTACAGTACGGTCGCTTTCGACGGTGTCCCCGACCGATTGATCGTGACCAACATTCATGGTACAGCACATGCGTAAGTCTTTGTGTCATCTCCTCATGATGGTCGCCTCTTACTAACCATGCTGCAGGCAATTCGGCAACATGCTTGTGCTCTCTGCAACTTACTTCCGGCTACAGAAGATGCCTCGGGCTCCGGATCTTGTTCCAAAAAGGAGACTGGGCGAGCTGCTCGAGCGAACGATCCGGTTCTTACGCAAATTGCGCGCCATCTCGCCAACCTGTCGAGCCGACTGCCAAATCCTGGAGAAGATCTACAACACCATCTTCCCGAATCATGGCGAGCCCATCTACCAGAACCAAGGCGTGGAGGCAGGCTTGAGCAGCATGCACAGTTCGTTCAGCTACAGCAATTAGACACGGGCTGCAGGACCTGGGTGCGACGGCGTGAAACAGCATTTTGAGCGTGATTGATCTGGCTGCATAGCGAAGGCGCATCTGCACACACATATCTCATCATTCATCACGAAATGGGACTACGCATAGTACATGGGGTTGCTTTGCTGCCCCCAGCTCCCTCACTGTGCCCATGTCGTTGTCTGTTGCGCCCGTCGGCTGATTTAGCCCCGTCCGCACCGCCGGCCCTGCGCCAAGCCAGCCACTCGCGCCAAAGCCGCCGATCGGCTCACGCTCCGCTCATGCATATCTGCACCACGCACGGTCTACATCATCACTCCGTGCCAAGCGGCTCTCTACTGGAGCAGAGGCGAGGTTCGCCGACCCGTGCGGTCTCTCTGGAACCTCCACCATCACCTCTTATTCATCGTCTGCATATGCACGATGTGAAAAAATCTGAGAATTCTCCTCATCGTGCGCCGGATGAACCACTTCTTATCGCTCCATCTGAGGCGTTCAACGGGTCTGGAATTCTCGCTCCTGCACGCCATCAACACACGCGGTGGGACATTCTCGGCCCAACCGCAATATTGGGATCGACTCGCTGCTCACCCTACCCTCTACTCACTCACCCACCCACGCACCACTACTCACGCTCGCTACGAATACGACACATGAGCTGCCAGCCTCACCAACTACACCACATCGAAGGGCTTCTCAGCAACTCCCCCTAACCCTCGTCGCCGTCCTTTCCCGGGGCCACACCTCATCATCTCGTCCAGCAATCGTGCTCCAGACGACATACCTCTCTTCCGCTTCTCACCTTCGTCGTACACAAACACCGCATTCGCAACATTGCATCTTTGGGAGGCTTCGCAAGCGCTCGATATTAGTTCTTGCGACATTTGTGTTGGTTTTATCTGCCAAACTCGGTGATTCCCCCCACTTCCTCGCGGGAGTCTCGTGGGAAAGGCGTATTATTATTTGATCTGGGCGGCTAAACTTCTGTTGTCATCGATCGCTATTTTGACCAAGTCCCTTCGGGATTCGGCTAGATTACTGAGCTTCTCTTTTTCAAACTTGTACATTTTTCTTCTTCTTCTTCTTTCTTCTTTCTTCTGCTTCATATGGTGTCCTGGTCTCCGTCGCCCGCGGATCGTGATCTTGCCGGGCCTGTTTGTTTCGGGGCTAATGTCGATGCTTGGAAGGCTGGTTGGTTGCTTTATTGAAGCTCAGGCAACGCACGCTGCCAAATGCTCTGCATCATTCGCTGCTGGTTCAGCGAAGAAGGGCAGACTGGATGGGAGGATACACATCTACATCGTACATATTATCACCGTCACCATCGATAGGGTGGTGGGGGCTCGCTTTCGGGAGCCTTTTGTACTGTTCGTCTTTGAGAATTGACTTGTTATATCTACGTGTTGTTCCTGTGTCTTGTTGGTCGTGGTGTTGCTTCGCGTTGTGGTTGGTGAGTGTAAGGGCAGAGCGGGAGGGCGCGTGTGTACATTAAGATATTGGAAGTCCAGACTGCATGAATCGACGCACAGATCTGTCTTACTGTGATCAGTCTCATGTCCCATCTCAGGCTCCGTCAAGGTCGAATCGCTCCTCGAAGAACAATGGCGTACCAGCCGCCATGCCCTAAATCCAAGCTGTCCTGTCGCTGATGCAATGTCCTTCTCGACCGTAACTTCCCAGCCTCTCGCCCGGCTCAGGCGGGCTGTCCTGCCCTGTCTTGCAATGCAATGCCTTCAGCAGTCACGACGGCCTTTTAAGCGAGCCGAATTGATTTGCATTCAAGCCCCGTGTCAAACTCGTTACACCTGGACATGTGTAGGTGGCTTGAGGGCAACGGAGTTGGCGACAACCTTGGCTTGATCACCGACGTTGATTGAGGTTGGGACCCCAGGGGGCTCGCGTGACTGTCGGTTTCATCCAGCCTCTCTCTCAATCAGATATCGGTAGCATCCTGACGAACCCTTAGTGGTTGATCCTGCACGCGGCTCCCGCGAGGCATGCAAGAGCGCGAGGGCTCGAGCTTGGCGGTTGTCGTCAGATGGCGTGGGGCTAGGCTCGGCAGCTCTTGCGCGGCGGAAGGGTCGCCAATATCAGCCAGGGACAGGGGTGGATGTAGACATGGAGATAAAGCCCGATACTTATCGAGATCGTTTTCGATCTGCCCGGTGTTGGTCTCGATGGTGAGCGAGATGGAGTACGATGGAGACGAGCCCGATCCTTGCTGGTCGAGATCGTAGTGAGCTTGGCCGGCCTTGCCAGTTTGCATGGGCGAGTCGGCAGACAGGGATCCTGGGGATGTTTGCATGCTTGCGACTCGGCTATCCTTTCTGGCTGGTGGACAACTACTTCGATACGTCCTGCGTAGGGTATTTGTCATGATCTGATGTACGTGTTCTCTGCCGTTTGTCGTCTGAGGTCCGTCACCAGCAGACGTGCTCGATCAGAGGAGGCATCCCACGCCCGACGAGCTGGTTTCCACCCACTCGTCCCCGTCGGCGAATTGGACATGGTTAGGCGAGCGATCCGTGGGTCGGAAGGTGGCGGGTGCAAGGATGTTTGCTCCGCAGGAGGACAGTGTGTAGTGATGACAGGTCCTGCGCTGTGGTTCAGTATATGATTGCTGGCCGATAAGACTTTTCAATGGCGTTTCCCCTCACCATGCGCTCCTGACCCTACCTCCACAGCGGCGGGAAGAGTGTACGCCATTTCACCTTTAAGTCCATGTCACCCCTGCCCATGGCTGATCGTGACCTGCTCGCTAATCCCAGCAGATCTGTGATTTGCATTTCGATACTCCAACCAGGATCGTTCGTGAATACTGATGCTTTTCCGTCACTGTATCGTCACGCTGAGCAAAGAGCCATCAACAGCGAGGTGGCTCAGAGTCCAACCACGGCGGTACATGGCCTGCAGCCAAACGACATAGGTGCAGCCACCACGAGCCGTCACCATTGAACTCTGTCATGCATACACTCTGGACTGCAGAACTCGTGAGCATGCATGATCTGCGAATCGCGGGCATGGGTCGGCGATGCGAAGGATTTGCTGCCAGATCGTCTGCTTTCCACTCATGCCGCTCGACGAGACCCCCTGCTCGCGATTGACGAGCCCGGATCCGTGCAGATAAGATGTAGATCGATCAAGAGATCAATGCTAGACAGCCATAATTAACAGCAACACGATATAGACAGGTGAGAGCGGGGAGAAAGCTGCTGGTCGACGGATCTGCAGGGCAAGTGTACGGCAACGGCCCTCCCCCTGCCCCCCCACACGGGGACAGCAAAGCTGCCTTCCAGCCAACAAGCTCGCAGCGAGGAACGTCGTCAATGGCATCCCATCCCTGCTGCATGGGACAGCATGGGAGCTAGGATGTGGAGCTCCTGGGCTCAACCAGAGGGGTGGATGCTGTCTTCAGACTAGGACCCTCGGACAGATCTCGCGGCGTTTCAAGTCTGTCCCATTCTGGGTCGGCAGTATGCATAGAATACGTATGCTTTCGCTACATTCTTCCCTGTCGATCGGGTGATCTGTTCAGCGCACATGTCGCACAAGGCGCCTCTCGAGGTCCGGTAATAATCCTGCATCTGACAGCGTTCCGAGCCGACTCACCCACGCCGAGCAGCCAACAGGCAATTGGACAAGTCTTCTCTTCCAGTACCAGAAGGGTAACCCCGAACGAGACCCGGGAGTCTGGGCAAAACGAGATAGACGTCCGCATTTGACAGGGATGATCGGATCGTGCAAAGCCATCTGCAGTCGTATGTAGGGTTGTCTCATGCCGCTGTGGGTTTCAGAGGTGCTCTTGCAATTACTGCCGACCCGGAGCCAGCACGCCCACGCCCACGCATGCACGTAGACGAGACGCCCCAAGCCCGCGGCCCAGGGTCTCCGCTTTCGTACATGTCACGTACAGTATGTACTCGGCGGAATTCGAGTTTTACATAAGGTACGGGACTGCATGTGTCAACGGCTCGGCCGCTGCATATATGTACAGGCGGGAACAATGTGAATGGTAGGTTCAATGGCTTCGAGGGTAAGACGTCGAAGTACAGTACCCTATATCACAACACTCGTTATTGCAGCGGTGACCGGACGACCTGCCTCTTACAGCGGCCGGTCGTGTAGGCATGATGCGGCGTTTGGCACACGGAATTGGCTACTTGAAATTATGAAATACTTTTCTTCACTTGGGCCTTCATGACGACGACGGCGGCGGCGGCATGTCGGACGACGTCCTAGCGCTGCTGCAGATGCAGACGACATGCAGGACATGCAGCGATGCTCGACATGATCCCAATGGCGTGCGCCCCTCCCCTCCCCTCCTCGCCGTTCGGAACAAACGATGGCCATACGATCTCTCATAATGCATTGTTGCTAATCTATATCGATCGTCTGCACTACCCGCCCGTCTCATGCAGACTCCCACTTATCGCCTGCAGCATCGTGTTAAACAGACAACCACCTTCCGAGACTGCCGGAAGACATGGGCTCAAGACTGTCGCATGATGATAACCGAGTCCGCAGGACAGCATGTGTGCTTCAGCGTCTCTCCTCCTGTAACGACCTGGCCGGCCATCCGTCCACGTCTGGTCAACATGATCCTCAGGCACGTCTAGCGTTTTGGCATCCAGAGCCCGACCCCCTGGTCGAAAAACAGACTCATTCGCTCCCTTCTCTCCTTCCAACTCTTCCGGCCATTCTTCTCTGCTGCGGTGGCAGGCAGGACCGGTACCGCGGGCGCCTCCCAGACTCTCTCGGGCAGCATCAACTCCACCGGACTGTCGCTTCCCATCTCTGGGTTCTCCACCACATGACTCTGCCAGCAACCTTTGTATTGGCGCGTGTACATATCGTCGACTTCCTTACGCATCACCGAGATGCGGCTGTTGAACATGGACTTGCGGCCCCAGGATTTAGCTGCTTGGTCCGTTCGGTGTTGGGCGTAGGTCCGGTAAGCGAGGACGGCCAGGATGAGAAGTGTAATGGTCGTGGTGAGGGCACAGATGGCGATGATCGCGACGTAGGTGGAGCGTGAGAGGATGATCTCGTTGGCCGTAAGTTGATGACAAGTGACCGTGCTCGCGATAGGTTCCGTGGAGTTGAGATGCTGGTCTCGAAGCCGAATCGCCACCATGATGAAAGTAGTGTTTGGCGGGACCGTCGTGTATTAGGAGCTGCCCTGCAGCTGGATATTATCCGATCTTCCACGTAAGTATGCTTCAGAAAGTATTAAGTGACGTCCAGGTGAAGTCTGGCTCGACAGTAAGAAAAGAACGATAGAGTCTCCAGGACCCAGTCGATAACGGGAGAACAGGACAAAAGACGACACCACACCAAGACGAAAGACTTACGGATGCTCGACCGTCCAGACGCACTTACATATACACAGTCGACTCTGCCCAGGTGCCATGCTGCGCCGCATCGCAACAGCAGATCTGAAACAGCCGCACTCCAGGTCCAATCCGTCCACCATTTGCCATACCAGTACTGGACGGTCGTATGCCGGAGATGGTATCCGTGACAAGAAATATCTCACGAAGTCCATGGTGTTCATGGCTGGCCAGTTCGCGACTGGGTGAGAACGCAACAAGCTTCATGTGGAGTGAAGCATGGTGCGACTGGCGGCCCGCAACTGTAAGCACCCTCGCGCTTCTTCCAGCGAGATGACTGGCTTTGCGCGTGCTGTTGGGTTGGGTTGGCGATGTGGCGTAGACAATGTTTGGATTTAGAGTTTGGAGTCCAAGAATATTGGGCGCTTAGAGCAAACGAGTGGTCGACACACTCTCTTAGTGTACTCCGGCGCTTGCATCAAACCAAGTATCGCCCTTTGTGGGAATCAACGTGTCTCCGAGTCGCATGGCCGGATCCTGGACGTCCCGAATAGATGTTTTGATCTCGAAACCATAAACCTCGAAGTTGATCTCCCAGTCACGTGATCAGACTCGCTCAGCTCAATCGCCTTTCTTCTTTCTTCCTTCAATCACACGCATGATATCTGCAGCATTGTTGACATCTCCCTTTCTCTTCTTCGGCTTGCGCTTCCTCTTTCCGCCGCCTTTTCCGTCCCCTTCTGCCCATCCATCATCGTCGCCGCCTTTCCACTCAGATAACTTCATCTTCGTGCCGCTTCCACCTTCACCATCTTGTTCGTCCTCGAATCTGCTGCTGCCGAAACCCATATCCATGTCTGCCATATCTCGATCTTGTTGAGCAAGCATTTCCGCGCGCCTCTTCTTCTTGGCAGCCTCCTCGCTGGTTTCATCTCCGTCCGTCGACTGCAATGGATCAAGTTGTGCAGCCTTTTTAAGCACGTTCTCAATTCCTGCGAATCGATTGCTTGTCTCGGAGTCATCTGTGGCCTCTGGCTTTTCATTGAAGTAGTTGCGCGTGATTCTCGCAGACTCGTTAGCTTGTTGATTCGAGATTTCCACCATTCCATCATCTTCGTGGTCTTGCTTGGTCTCTGTCTCTGGTGATGGCTCGTCCCTAGCATGAGCACGATCATGTACTACCGGGTTTTGCACAACATTCGCGCTCTTTGGAGTCTCACGCCCTGCATCGTCGTCATCTTCACCGTCGTCGTCGTCCTCATCATCCCCAAGGGGGTTGTATTCTGCCCCTACCCCACCGAATATGTCATCATCATCTTCGTCGTTGTCATCCTTTCCTTCTGGTGGTGCAACCTGCGGTATGGGGACATCCGCGCCCCAAACAACCTTTGAGACTTCGGGAATGGACGCCGTGGCATTGCCCTTCTCTTCCGCCGCAGGCAATGCGACCTTTCGCACTTTCTTACTGACGATACCATCCTCGTCGACCGTGATCAAGACTTCGCGACCCTTCGCATCGATCTCGATCCGTGGCTTTTGCTTCACGCCAACCTTTATCCAACGATTATCAAGTTCGATTTGTGGTCGTGCCAGCATCTCCGCGTCTGCTGCCGCCTTGCGTTGCGCCTTTAGTTCTGCCATGATCTCATCCCGGTTCCTTTTCTTGCCTGCTATCCCTAAAGTTCCCTTTTTCTTCTTCTCCTCATGATGGACAGTCTGCACCTCCTGCTCACCCAATTTATCTAGCTCTTCGTCGACATCAGGTGGTGGACTAGCGCTTGTCTCGGCTTCCTTCTTCCCATCCGACCCTCCAAGCACATCTTCACCCCTCTTGACACGCTCCAGCAGCTTGCGATCGAGGCCCTTGACCAGATGTGTGCTTGAAACATCACCACCAGCGATCGCGTCCCGTAACGACTCAAAAGTGTGCTGTGATATCTGTCCGAGTTTCATCTGCTCCTCCAGCGCCTTGATCCGGTCCGCTTTGTCATCGGTCTCGTCGGCCTCTTCGCGGGCTTTGGCTCGGTCTATGTATCCTGCGCCAAGCTTCACTCCCTTGGGTGCATGAGATTTGAACTTCTTCGTAGGCTGCAGGGCGGCGTTTCTCTCGCGGACCTGTCGAGCAAAATCAAGCCCAATTCCACCTTTGACATTCCGTGGTGTCATGGGTACGATCGATTTTCTTCCACTTGTGCCCGCCCCAGAAGAATTGGCTTCCAATGGAGAGGTAGCATGACTGGCGCGCGCTGGTGTTTGCTCACCGAGCAATTTGCGAAAATGAGAATTATTCATGCCGACGGCTGTGCATGTGGTGGTGCAATGTATCGTGCAGCATGCAGTCGATTCAAGCAACAGCTCATACACGGGATCGCTTCTCGTCAGGACCACGGTTGGTGTTATATACCAGTGAAGCTTGTCTGGAGTGCCACAATTCTGGGCTCCAAACTTCGTCACGGTTCCGCTTTTAAACGTGGCTTGCCCCTCCAGCTCCAGCCACGTTCCACTACCCCGGATCACATGCGGTTCACATTCACCCGCCACAATGCACGGTATGGGCATATCCTTCAACATCACTTGCTTTTGTAATGGGTCCGCGATGGCGATGCTGCTTGTGGATGCAGTGGGGGCCTTGCGAGCGACCTCCAAGTATCGAACATAATGGATGCACCGCTGTTCACGGCGGACTTGCGCCTGTTACAGTCTCTTCGTAGTCACCAAGAAGTTCCCACGCCTGGGCTTTGGATCGCAAGAGGTGCTGAGTGGATGAAATGCCAACGTTGTCAGGTAACGACGCGAATAGGCCGATTTTGAGATGTCTGATATCTGGAGGGTATGCAAACATGACTCCAATGATGCACGAACGCCGACGCTATGTAGATAAGTAGAAAGCCAACCTCCGGCAGACCTGTCATGCAGTAGCTTCATTCATGCGTGACTATCGTCCCTTAACCGATCCAAGTGTTTTTCAAGGTACCTCTCTTCGTCAAGTTGTCATATTCACACCACTGTACTTGCTTTTGCCGTCCACCTCCCGATACCAATCTCCCCGGATTCACGACATGGCATCCCTCAAACGTCATGCTGTAGGGTTCTTCCTCGGCGTCCGCCAATATCAGTGTATGCGGTAAGGGATACAATGACATCGCGGAGCTGTAATCCCAATGCACCGGCCTAGTTGCAAGGGGAAACGGCGACAGCGTCGATTGCGGAAGTAAGGAGAGGATGACTTTCTTGGCTTGAGCGATGGAGTAGTCGTTGTTGCTGGTCACAGGAACCACAGGTATGTCTCCTTCTGTCATCTGGGAGTCCTGTGCCGGGCCCAGAATGTCATTTGTCGAGGGTAGTGCACCAGACATTGATACATCGTCTCCTGCCTCGGCTCGCGCCTGGAGCTGCTGCTCGGTATCTTCTGTTCTGGTAGCTTGACCCACTCGAATAGCACTTCGACGAAATCGCGATGCCATGTCATCGCGGAACACAACAATCTCGTGAGCGGAGCCGAAGAGACTGACTCGTGTCGGGTTTGATGCCCATATTGCTTCGCCGTCCATCTTATCTTTGCTCGTCAAGCTAATTTCTGCTTTCGATGCAGCGAATGCCCGCTTTATCCTCGATGTGAAGAGATCGGGAATCCCACCCCGAGGTACCGTCGTGCTTGCACCAGCGGTAAATGCTGATGCCCAAGGATCGTTATCGCCGGGCACGAACACCCATGTGCACGATCGAAGGAGAGACGGAAAGTCAGCAAGGACGACAGCGAGCTCGTCAAACAGCTCCTTGTACTCGATGCTGCCCATAGCGGCACGAGCCATTGATGCCTGCGAGCAGAAGTTACCGGTCAAAATGAAGCTTAGGGGCGCCTCATTCCCGCTGTTCGCATCGTACTGCTCGAGCACTTTGCGAACAGCAGCAAGCGTTGCTGGGTAGTCAAGCGTTACATCGGAAAGAATAACTGTCTTGTTCCTTCCGCTACCTTCAATGCTGTCGCTCCCTCGCTTGAGCAGATTCTGCTCGATCCGTCGCATTCTTTTGCCGACAGCACGATCAGCGCCCAGGCCAAGGAAGTCTGTCCATCCAAAACCGCCTCCGACATCGTCTGGCGCAAGATCGATGCCCAGGGAGACGTTGCGCTTCTCTACTGGAGGTCCGCCGATGCTGAAACCTAGGAATCGACCTCCAATCGTGCCACCCACACCACCAGTGTTGCCAAGACCGCTCGATCCCGCTCCAGCCCAGTCCTCCTCATAAACGCCGTCAACCAACACGATCATGCCAGGGCAAAAGAATGCGCTGTCCTCTCCCTGGAGTGGTTGTGCGTGCTGAAGATCGAGTATTATGCTGCCAGAGAGATCGTTCAGTGCGATGGCCCCTGTTGGCGCAATGACAAGCATGCCTAGCAGCAGATGAGACGTGGCTCCACGCCCTAAGAGGTTGGCGATGGGTGTGATCTTGTAGAATTGCTGTGCAGTGGTACTATCTGTTCGTTGTAGTGTAGGTATATTGGAAGCAAATGACGGGGCTTGGAATGCTGGGTTTCGTAGCAAGCGTTGGTGGATGATGTGATAGCGGTCGCGGAAATATGCAACCTTCTGCAGAGGTGATGGGAAGATGGATGGTTTGGAGGTGGCTTGAACGAAGTGTTTCTTATCCACGTTGTAATTGAAGCGAGGTTGGTCGTGGGCCGATATGACTTTCAGCCAAGCTCGTGGTTCCTTGCTGACATTCTCGTCGTCCTCATCTTCCTCTACGTTCAGTCCGCTCAAGCCGAAGCTACTGCCGTGGCGTTCGAGGTCTGGTCGAGGCGCTCCGTCTGACGAAAGATCAATAGCGCTGTCATTGCCAAAGGCAAAGCTGCTCTGCCTGGTCAGTTCCTTGCCTGTCTTGGCCGCCCCGACTCGGCCACCAGTCATGCAGCCTTCCAATGTCCGCAGGATGGTCTTCAGCTTCACTCCATCATCGACAATGATGGGGCCACTCTCGGCCTTCCACAACTTTGCGACTTCTTCCAAGACTTTCTCGCCAGTGCCCGCTTCCCGCCATCCTGAACCACAATGTCGTCCAATAAATGTAGCAAGTGCTTGCAAGGCTGAAGAGTTTAGAGTGAGATTATGCTTCTTCGTAAACGTCCTGAAGGCGAGGGGACGTAGAGTCGGTGGTGGCAGCAGGATGGGTAGGATGGTAGGTATAGCAGGTTTGTTGAAAGCTGGCGGTGGAGGAGCTCGTCGTGGCTGGGTCGGCGGAAAAGGATGTGCTGGAGTCCCGAAGCCTGGTGAGGACGAGAACACGCCTGGATTCTCCGATGACTCCTGGAGAATCACCATGATGTTGCTCGTGGTGAACGCAGTGTTCTTCCAATGTCGGGTCGCAAGTGGATTGTTTAAAGTGGTGTAGGATGACGCGCCTGGAACGCGACGGAGGACGCGACGTGACTGGTGCGTCAAACACCACTCTAAGTCAGTACACGACTTATCTCACCACAACGACGACAGCAACCATCCAACCGCGGCTGCATTAGCTGACAGTCATCCATCCTAGGCTTGTCGAGTTTCGATATGGCTGAAATGATTCCCGAAGAGATTTCCGAGAAGGAGCTTGCCGCCAAACTCGAGCAGCTCAAAGCATCAGCTACACAGCAGTATTCACTCAAGAACTATGATGCCGCCGCCGAGTTTTTCAGCGAAGCTGCCGAGATCCAGGACGAGATCAATGGCGAGATGTCCTCCGCCAATGCCGATTTGCTCTATCAATACGGTCGTTGCTTGTACCACGTCGCAGTCAGCAACAGCGATGTCTTAGGCGGCAAAGTCGCAACCGCAGAGGAGCCGAAGCGCAAGAAACGAAAGATTGCGCCGGCCGACTCGAGCACTTCTGCTGCCGGGGCTGGTAGTACAGACATCAAGGACGCACTCAAGGATGGCGAGCAGAAGCTGGCCGAGGACGTTGTTGAGGCCGTCGTTGAAGAGAAGGATGGAACCAAGCCGGAGACACAACCAGCACCCAAACCCTATTTCCAGATCACAGGCGACGAGAACTTCACGGACTCGGAGGAAGAGGATGATGAAGCAGCGGAGGCAGACGGCGAAGTAGAGGACGACTTTGCGACAGCCTACGAGATTCTCGATATGGCGCGTGTCCTCCTGGCACGGAACGTCGAAGCAGCGCAGGACGCCGCTGGAAAGAGCATCACAGAGAACGCGGAAGTAAGACAGCTCAAAGAGCGACTGGCAGATACGCACGACCTCCAGGCCGAGATCTCGCTGGAAAATGAACGCTTCCACGATGCCATCTCAGACACGCGGTCTGCTTTACTTCTCAAATTAGAGCTTTACCCGCTGGAGAGCAGCTTGATCGCAGAAGCACACTTCAAACTATCCCTTGCTCTCGAATTCGCATCGGTTACATCTACCACTGGAGAAGGGGAAGCAGAGGTCGCTCAAGTGGATGAAAACTTGCGTCAGGAGGCTGCCGAGGAGATGGAGAAAGCTATTGCTTCGTGCCGGTCGCGTATTGCGAAGGAGGAAGAGGCTGTCTCCACCCTCGACTTGGCTAAGCAAGAAGATCGGAAGAAGGTCATCGCGGACGTCAAGGAGATGGTAGTAGATATGGAGCAGCGTCTCGTGGACCTACGAAACCCCGCGTTGTCTCTGAACGGCATTACCGGTCCGGCAGGTGCCCCAGATGGAAGTGATCCACTACGAGGTGTGCTTGGTCAGCTGCTGGGCGAGAGTAAGGGTGAGCAGCAGAAGAGAATAGCAGAGGCAACAGAGAAAGCCAACGACCTATCGGGTATGGTGAAGAGGAAGAAGGCGAAGGTAGAAGAACCAACAGCAGAGGTGAAGGGGAAAAGGAAAGCAGAGGAAGCAGTCGGTGATGCGACAAACGGGAAGAAGGCGAAAGTTGAGGACGCTTGAGCATATCGAAGAAGTGAAGGCTAAGCCAACTACTTTCTACGGCCTTCGTGTTGTCTCGTGAAACTGCATTCATCGTCATACGTCAATGCGGATGATGTTGACCGCGAGACTGCACAATCCTAAATGGAGTGCAAGCGACTCTTGACATCCCCAACTCCAAATCCAGCTTATTGCACATGCCATGAGCTGGAATTTGCTTCGTTGAAGCGATGTCGCTACGCAGACATGCCCATTCATCACATTCTGTCTGCATAGATCAATGATCATTCTGAGACGCCTGAAACGCCACTCCTCTGCGCTTTGAATCATATATCGCCACTAAAGACCTTGTCGTAACCTCTCTCCCAATTTCTGCTTGCCAAACTGATAAATCTTGAGCAAGCCCTCTTCGCTTAGATCAAGGCCTTGCATGTTCGGTACATCTTGGACTGGAGGTCTGCTGACTCGGCTGGCAATGATGACTGGATCTGTCTCCAGAATGATTCCGTCGTCAACAAGCTCGTCGATGCACAGCGATGCAAGGTCGTAGTTCTCGATCAGTGTGCGTTTGTCAACAGAGTTTCTAGTACAAGATCAGCATTGGGATTTCTGGATAAGTCGCAAGCTAGTGAAGGACACGTACTTCAGTAGTATGTTCAAAGAATCTCTCAATGCTAGCACAACATTGTATAGCATGATCTCGTTCTCCTCTGCGCCGCCCACAACATAGAGCATCACATCGCTCTCCATTTTGAAAACAACCACGCGATTGTCGTAGAGAATGACATCGCTTGTTTGCTTCGCTGTCTTCTCCAGTAGTCCTTTCTCGAATGCTTTCTGGTCTTTCAACGTCGGGTATGGGTTCGCGCCTGGATAATTGTTTCCTTGTGCGCCGGCTGGAATGTGGGGAGGTGAGTAGTACTTGGTGAGAATGCGAGAGGAGTCGTCGGCTGCCAGGACAAGAATAGCATTGACCGAGAACAACGACATGTTAGGCGCCATGGCTGCGAGTATGAACTGGAATGGTCAAGTAATCCGGGCACAATTATGTCTCGAACGAGACAGGTGTAGTGGTGGTAGGCTTGGAGTGTAGTGTGGCATCTCGGCGTCGTCCGCAGAGCCGCGTGAGCATCGCGCTAACATTTTGCGGAGCATGGCGAGAAATAATGCATGTGATAGCAAGCCCAACTCTCCTTCAATGCACTTTGGACATCGAAATTCAGCGATTTCCCAATGCTGACACTTTCTTTACGGCGTACTCAGGCCGAACTCCATCTCCACCGTCAATGGCTCCGGACGTTCACCACCTCAGTCAATGCTACTAAGCGCGTCCGGCCATGTATCTCTGTCAGAGTTGCATGCCCGACATGGCACTCCCGCGGTCTTGCTGCAGAACCAGCAGTAAGAAAATTCAAGATAAGGCGATTCACGCCGCGCAAGGAACAGCAAGGCGATGAGAAAAGCAAGTCTGTCGATCCCCTGAATGAGGCTTTTCAACAACGAGACATTGCATATGTCATTAAGCACTACAACGGCCTCAATAACAAGCAGAAGAATGCGCTTCCGGCCTCTGTCATAGCCTCGATCGTCAGGACTTTGTTCTCAGCTTTGCTTCGAGAGAGACGGCAGGCAAGAGACACCAAGCGCGCGGAGAACTTTGAAGAACTCGGGACGTTCGCGCAACGACTGGCGTCTGATTGGCGTGCAGAGAACATTGTGCCTGTACCCGCTTCTATCGGGCGGGTATTGGAGTTCTTGAAAGAGATTGGAGAGTGGGATGCTGGAGTCAACTTCTGGGAGTGGATTCGAGAACAAGACGTGGAGAAAGGCTTCGCCGATGCCAATGTGTACGGATGCGCCATCGATCTACTTGCTGTGCACGGTACACCGCTCGTGGAATTGGAGGCATTGTACTCTGAGGCACTTGAAAGATATCCTGGCGACTATCTTGCCTACCATCTATCGCCCACTGCTGTTGTGCCCGACCGCGACCAGGAGTTTCTCGGCTCCTCAGCGCCATATCATCTTATGAAAGGCATTAGCCATGCGAGACTTCTTTACGGTGCTTCGCGCGATGCATATCTGGCATTCGACTCGCTGCTACGGCTGTGGCCAGACAACAACCATCGTCATAATCACCTCATGCTCACCATTTACCAGGTCTTCATGGAAGAGAGACCAGCATCTGAAGCCTTCACCGTGTTTGCTATGGCTTGCCGCGCTGGCACTCTCATGCCTTACGATGCGACACGGCGATTCATGAGTCGCATCCGCATGACCTCGGATCTTTCACATCCTGTTTCACACATTCATGCACTACGGCAGATGCTTTCGGTTCTCTACTTGAGTACTGGAGCCGGCGGTGTCGTGACGCCCAATATGATCAACGAACTTTTGATTGTCATGTCACAGACCATGCGAATAGAGGGCATCGAAGCTGTGGAAGTGTCGGTGAAGCAGCAGATAGTCTCGGAAGTTCTCGAAATCATTCGCAAGACTTTGGAGACGTTCTCACGATATGGAGCTATGCCCGGCATAGCTGCATTCAATTCGATCATTACCAACATTGCTGGCTGGGGCGAGGACAAGAATGTCATCGACATAGCATTAAAGGACGCAGAGTCGCTCGGGCTGAAGCCGAATCACGTCACACGACGATCCATTCTGACGGCCGCTGGCATTGTGAAAGACGCCGAGCTTGTGCGTGATACCTGGGCGCTTCTTCTGGAAGACAAGGTGAAACTCGGCGAATGGCCAGGTACCACGGATATCCACATCTTGATCAAGGCGGCCACGCGGAGCAACTGCGTCGACTTTGCCCGCAAAATGGTCGAAGAGCTCAAAGACGTAATCCCAGCAACAGATCATGAGGGCATTTTTGCACACTTGGATGCTCCAGAACCTGATGTTTTCGAACAAGGCCAGGCGAGGGCAGATCTAGACGTGTCTGCACTGTTTGCCGAGCTGCAGAAGCTCCGAGCAGACGTTGACGCTATAGCAAGCCTGACGGAGACACGCCCTAAGGTTCAGAACTTCAGCCAGCAAGGTCTGCCAATGACTCTGTATGCACCTGAGAAGCTCATGCCTGAAGTTGAGCTACGAAAGCTGTACGATGAGCTCTCAACAGAGCAACGAACCATTGATCCAGCAAATATCGAAGAGAATGATACTTCATCAGAGCCGGATACTGTTCTCGTTAATGACAGTGTCCCAGTCGAGCCCAAAGAGCCAGCACACAGTGTCACAGGAATACCGTTTGGTACGCTCCGCTACGAGAACTGGAAGAGCGTCACTCAGCTCCTTGCGCTCGCGAACGATCACGACATCGCCTTCGACAAGGCCGTCGACGAAGCCATAGCGACAGGTGTAGCACCGCCTGAACGAAAGGCGGATATCAGGACGAGCGAGGATAAGTCGCTGGTCAGCTACGGCATCAGCGATGCCATCGGAGCACAAAAGGACCCTCCGTCACAAGAGACGAGCCCCGAAGAAGTGCGCATGGCCCGGAATAAAATCTTGACGATGCGAGGGATAGCATTGGACTCGTAGCAGAATATTGCGCGTAATGAAGCGCAGGGATGCGAGATGACCATCGGCTTTTGTTACGATATGTGTGTAGGATACAGAACAGCATGTGGGAATGATACCATGTAACTGAGGTGTGTGGCCTTGAGAGTGTTCCTATCATCGGCGATGGTAATTCGATGATCGCAAGGTATAAATCCTTCTCACTATCGACATCAATACGCCTAAACGTGTATACTGTACCCAACTAAACCGCATGCCCGTATCATCTCCATCCATGTCTCATCACACCGCCCATCTTCGCGAATAGTACCGCTCATCAACGAGCAGACGACATGTGCGTGTCAGCCTCTCAGCAGGCTGGGGTAGGTAGCAAGCAAGCACACATAGTCGGTGAGCGCATCACACCCGGGTCGAGAAGAACGCAAGTGCCGCGACTGCACATTTGATTCTACATCATGGGTACTAAGATAGTTACTGTACTGTACAGTCCATGCCCGTGTAGCCACACAGACGCGACCCGTCCGCTTTCGACATTATCGAAAGACACGCACAGATTCGACATGACACCGCACGCCGCCACCGTACCACATCGCCACATCGCACGTCTGGGGCATGTAGAGCTGTGCGCCCCCCACCCTAAAGCCATCGGGACGTGCTGGCCGTAACGTATGTGCTGTCCCACCACGGCCCGACGAGCAGCGGACGGTGGTTCGGTCCACGTTTCGAGCCGGGTGGTGGAGGACGCTCTCCATGGATCGTCTTGCATGTGTATCAGGCAGTGACGCGGTATGTACCGATACAGTGTGTATCGTGTATGTGCTGGGAGCGGTGGGAGGGAGGGAGGGCGCTTCTCATGCCGTGGTTCTCACGGGATGAATGTCTCGCGGCTGTCTTGCGGCGCCAGGTGTG
The DNA here is from genome assembly GCA_002786065.1 of Microcyclospora pomicola. Taxonomy (NCBI): domain Eukaryota; kingdom Fungi; phylum Ascomycota; class Dothideomycetes; order Capnodiales; genus Microcyclospora; species Microcyclospora pomicola. The sequence goes on along the minus strand of NHNY01000026.1, from coordinate 124,315 downwards.
GCGCGCCCACTTCCCCTTTCCCCGGGCGGCAAACCTTATGGGAGTGGTGGAGCCGGGGATACGGGCAAATAGAGGAGTAGTAGTCGGATGGAGAGTCATCCCATACTTTCACATGTGCAAACATCAGGCCGAGTGGTCATGAAGAGACACTCGAGGCTAGAAACCCACCAGCATCGGAGATGGCATGGGAGGAAACCTGGCTCCGAAGCCTTGAGACCATAATCTCGTTTACTGCTTCGGCGGACACGTATGTATAATGTATTGCTCGAGAGACAAGGTACGCCGGATGATTCAAGATGATTGTCCGAGAACATCATCTTGCAGCGACGCGGATCAAGACGAGTTCTCGTACATACGTGTAGTTTAGTGCCAGCTAACGGCCGGCGCCGACAACGTGGGGAATGGATTGTGTAGGTAGTGTAGGATGGGATCCCCGGATACGATGCAATGATGATGGTGGTAGTAGTGGTCCGCGCATCCGTCGTCAAACAATGGTGATACATGTGGTCATATAACAGGCTCGGAAAGATGGTGAGACGGCGGATACGTACCTTATATACGTACGGCGTTTGCTTGTACAAGACACATGAGATACGACCAAGATGCCCAGCCGAGTTCAGGCATTTCATAGGACATGGCGAGCCTCGGCGGTCGCGAAGATGTGGTTTATCGTACGACAGTTGCGATAGGAGGTATCTAACATACGACAGTTCTCGGAGCGCTGACGCCAACGAGTCTATCGACGGAACTCCTAGCCCAAGCATCAAGAACGTCGAGTTGATTCGTAGCCACACCCTTTCTCCATGTTTTCTCCGCTGTAGATCCGGGACTGCCAGACCCTCGAGACTGCAAATCAGGTCGGTGATCCGCGCCTCCTTTCTTGTTACACGCGAAGAAATGGGCGGTGAGATCGGTGACAAGTCATCACTTGTATGGTACATACAGTACATCCACGGTACACCGCATACACGACATCAGCTATGCTAGCAGCGACATCGGGCCTCGACAGCCTTGACGAGGATTCTCGTCTCATCTTGAGGTCATCCCACGCACTCGACAACTCATAATCATGGCGCGCGGGTTCGTTGTCAGCATCAGCAGCATCGTCCGTCGTCGTGGTCAAGGACAAGGATGCCATACGCTGAGGGGAGCCTGATCCTCACATCATCCCCGTCCCCCGACGAGTCCACGACCCATCGCGCCGGTTCTTCCTTGATCCTAGCTCTGGGGTTGCCAACAGACATACAGTAACGTATGCGAGGTATGCGTGGCCGTGGACCGTGAAACGTCCGGATTGCGATGCGATGCTATATGAGGCGACTACTGGATGCACCCTGCACACATCCGGCTCTTCCCCATTCCACTTAACCCGCCCGGACTCGATATCAAACCCGGCACGGGGCTCTTGGTGTCACGGAACCGTGATTTGGCGGTGGGAGATGGATGCGCTGGATCGTTGTGGATAGTGGCCGTTGGACGAACCGGCACCGCGGGTGCGAGGCTCGAGTGTGTTCGGGTTCCCCTAGTCAGCCCGCAGCCCAAGCAAGGAACGCCATTGCTGCGACGCTTCCGAGCGCGGGTTGCTCTCGGTGGCGTTGGCGTGGGATGTGCACCTCGCTAGCCATTACAGTATTCTTAGCCACAGTCCTGTATCACCAAACCCATACCTTAACTTTCTTTTCCAAGGTACATCCTGTAACCGGGGAAGGCAACGTTACAGCAAAAGGGTCAAAGGTGCCGAACGGCCTTCGTACTTATCCCCTTGCTCGTCCCCCATTCCTCTAGTTCGTGATCTCTTCCCTTGCTTTCCCATACCAACCCAAGGCTACTATCACCACCCACGAAGACCCATTCAAGCATCTCAGCAGATCAAAATCAACACTTTTATACTCGACAGCTACCTGACACTTCAATAACAACAAGCTCTCGACCTTCCTCACACAACACAACTTCCACCTCACCCACTCCCAATCTCCTCCCAACCCAAGTAATGGCGGACACAATGCCGATGCCTTCCAACTCCGTCCAGCTCCCACGCAACGACTCCTTCTCCACCGACGACATCCGCAACGCCTTCAAGGCCTCCGCCTCCAAGCCACGCAACGATCTCTCCTTACGAGTCGTCAAGCAGGACGAGACCACCGTCCCGCCGCCGTCGCCGCGCGAGTCACGCCCAGCTTCCGCGTATGGCTTTAGGCGGTGAATCAACGTACACTTGCCACTGGCAATGAGTGTCATTTTCTCATGACCGGTTCAATACACTGGATCATCCTTTGCGATTTGCTTTGATTTGCGTTCAGCGGCATGCGGGTCGTGTGTGCTCTCGTCGTGGCCGACACATCTTCTTCAACCACTTTTAATCACCACACCTTACCAACGACGACTTGCCGGATCTGCTCAAGATCGGAGCCACGAGTGGACGAGCGGCATACACACCACACCACCACCGCTCCCTCTTTCTGCAAGTCGACCATACCCCATTCAATCACTCGGCGTTCTCATGGAGTTACTTTGAATCAGGCAGGAGTTTTTCTCAATCGCATTTCACAGATCAAGTGTGCGTGCACAGGGGGGATAATGGCTGTGAAGACATGACTCCCGTGCGAAGTGCAGCGGAGGGGTGTTTATTACTGCGCGCGCGAGGCCTGCTGGGAATATCGGCGTTATAACATGTATTCATAGCTAAGCATCTGCTATACCATACTTGCTGATGCGGTCGGATGTATCAGCAAATTTTCCAACATTCAATACCTTATGTCTTTACTAAATGACCTTCTTGGGTTCGTCGCTGCTAATGTGCGAGCTGTCAGCAGCTAGTATTCCATTTGGCCACAGGGCAGCGTTGAGTATGGATTTCTACTCGTACTTGAATGTCTTGAGAGATAATGTACGATTTTCTACTTCTCATGATGAACGTTTCACTTGGAGTGTCCACCCGAACCAAGAAGCAAAGCACCTCCCTCCTTGCTCGAGTCTCCACGCCACAATGATCCGCCTGCCTGCCTGCCTAAGGTACCTTAAGCACACCTGACAGACACCGCACATCTTCCGCAGGACCGCACCCTTCCATTCCATTCCACTCACCCTCGAAACATTTCCCCACAATCTCCCGGCAGAAGATACGATACCCCGAGACCCAAACCGCACCGTTTGCTACGGTACCTCTAGCCAGCCAACAACCGACCTGTTTCAATTCTTGACGCTCGACACTACTAGTCGACTATTACTACTACCGCGGGTCTCCCGTCAGACAAACCTTATCTCGTCGCGGCTTAGGCTGGCTGGCCGGCTGGCTGGCCGCGCCGGAAGCGATGGGCCGATGGATGCGAGACTACCTAAGGTAAGGTAACTTAACTTACCTTATGATCTGCCTCCCTCGGCCAGCTTCGATGTTCCTTTACTGTAGCCAGAAAATTACCTTATGCAGATACATGTCTAGTCACCTCGCAAGAAAAGCTGTACGGTACGTTGAAAGTTCGAACGTTATCTATATACATGTGCATACATACGTATGCCTTTCCTGACTGACGGGGATGTCTCTACACTAACCACTCTATACGTGTCTGCGCCCGTTGCCGCGCTTCGGTAGGTCAATTGCCTTTTGCTGGGCGCGGCACTGACACTCGTTTACGGTACTGTCCCTAGATGGGTCGCTTGGCTCACTCGGCAGGTGCTGGAGATCGTGGCTCGTGGACGGGTGAGGTGCCGAGGTTGCTGGGGATGGGCGCGATCGGTTTGGTAAGGAGCGATGCAGTGTGCATCGATGTGGTGTATCATGTATGATGAATGGCAATACCTAAGACTACTCTATGGTATTTGTGCGACTAGGGCGGAACAGTGTGAACATGAGTTCGAAAATTCAGGAGGTGGTCTGCACCGTGTACTGTTCAACGAACAGGTTCTTTCATCAAGACTTCACACTACAGTCTCCTACGTGTGACACGCCGCAGCTGATTACTCTTCTTGTCACTCATTTTCCTTCTCCCGTCAATCGGCCGATGCCGCGGCTTCCTGCCCACGGAAGTATCATTTCAGTGAGATCAATGTGCCATTGACCTCATCGCCAACGCCACGAAAACGGATGTGCTTCATTTGATTCTGAGCCAGAAGATTATGACGCAACCAGAGTGTTCGAGATGACGGCTGTGTTCAGGCTCGCGAGCTCTGAGGGTCTCCAGAAGTGCGTATTTAGGTCACGATCGTGTTGCTTCGATGGATGGCAACACTTCGTGGTCTCTTCACGTCGTCAATCGCCTGGGAGAGCAGCCTTGACAAGAGCTTGAGCCGCGAGGTAACACGGGTTCCATGGCATTTATGGCGATGGTAGCATCAGTTTGCATCGGATGACGTCTAACAGTTCTCTTGTTGCCATCAAACTGGACCATGAACTGGAATAGTGAATGCACATCTGCATGCCCGGGCTGAGTTTCGCTGGCAGCAGTATTCTTCACGCCTTTCCATGAAGCTTCTGCGCCACCAGACTGAAAACAGCCACGGACGACATGAAGAGGACAAGATTGTAGAACTAGAGCTGAGCGTTAGCCAGGACATTCTTCAGGATAGAAGATGTTGAGCATACAGCGTTCCGGGAGTACGCGCTTTCCTCAGCTTCTGTACGCGCCTCGACAAAGAGACGTCGTAGGTTTGGCAGGTTGGAAGGCTGTATTTTGATTAGCTACTGCAACTTGCTAACAACGGTCGACTGACGATATACCATTATGTTCACTGTAGTACTCCAATGTCGACACTGCTCCGAACTTCAGCAGAGATGTTGTGGTTCGGGGGCGGAGCTATATCGTAGAGTACATCCTCGACAAAGTTTCCCCTTTCGGACAGGCCACTTTGAACTTCCACAAGCCAGTCGTCACTTTAGATGCCCTCAATGATCCCAAGCTGTCCACGAATCAGAAACATCGATCTTGGGGTTCCCATTTACCTCCTGTAACAAGACATCTCCCCTCCGTCCGCGACAGAAGAAGCCACCGAAATATTACCTTTGCTTGTCACGACAAAAGCAACACGCCTGCAACAGTGCTCAGTACACAACTATACATGAGAGATACTTGAGTAGGCTATTGGTGTGAGGGGTCCCATCATGGCGGTCAACAGACTGAGAAGTGTCCTTGGGACGCCGCGCAAGGGTGAGACATATGAGTTGCGGGCTGGCCTGGTATCACAATATGCATGGGAACGGAAAGAGTCGATCCAAAAGACCATCATGTCGATGACATTAGGCAAGGATGTATCAGCATTATTTCCGGACGTTCTCAAAAACATCGCAACTCCCGACCTCGATCAGAAAAAGCTGGTGTATCTCTATCTCATGAACTACGCGAAGACACACCCCGATCTCTGCATTCTAGCGGTCAATACTTTCGTGCAAGACACTGAAGACCCGAACCCTCTAATTCGCGCACTGGCAATACGGACGATGGGTTGCATTCGAGTGGAGAAGATGGTGGATTATATGGAAGAGCCACTGCGGAAGACGTTGAAGGACGAGTCGCCATATGTGCGGAAGACCGCTGCGCTTTGTGTCGCGAAACTCTTCGACCTCAACCCAAGCTTGTGCATCGAAAATGGGTTCCTCGAGACGCTACAAGAGATGATCGGCGATTCGAATCCGATGGTCGTGGCCAACTCTGTGACAGCCTTGTCTGAGATCAACGAGGTGGCACCAGAGACCAGAGCGCTTGTCGTGTCCAGTCAGACCCTCAAGAAAATGCTTCTGGCATTGAACGAATGTACCGAATGGGGGCGCATCACCATTCTCACAACTCTAGCCGACTACCGTGCGACCGATGTCAAGGAGTCAGAACACATCTGCGAGCGTGTAAGTCCGCAATTTCAGCACGTCAACCCGGCTGTGGTCCTCGCTGCGGTCAAGGCCGTGTTTCTACATCTGCAGTACATCGAAAACCAGCAACTCCATGCTACATACCTCAAGAAGATGGCACCACCGCTCGTAACGTTGGTCTCCTCCCAACCAGAGGTGCAATACGTCGCGCTACGAAATATCGATTTACTGCTGCAAAAGCAGTCTGGGATCTTGGACAAAGAAATGCGCGTGTTCTTCTGCAAGTACAATGATCCACCATATCTCAAGTTGACAAAGCTTGAAATCATGGTGCGGATAGCAAACCCGTCGAATGTGGATCAGCTGCTGGCAGAGCTGAAAGAGTATGCCATGGAGGTTGATATGGACTTTGTGCGCAAAGCAGTCCGGGCGATCGGTCAGGTGGCGATCAAGATTGAAGAGTGCGCGGAGAAGGCAGTGAACGTCCTCCTCGAGCTCATCAACTCCAAAGTGGGCTACGTGGTGCAAGAAGTCATTGTTGTGATCAAAGACATCTTCCGGCGATACCCAGGCTACGAAGGCATCATCCCTACATTATGTCAATGCATCGATGATCTGGACGAGCCGAATGCTCGAGGCAGCTTGATCTGGATCGTTGGAGAGTATGCGGAGAAGATCTCCAATGCTGGCGACATTCTTGCTGGTTTTGTCGATGGTTTCAATGAAGAGTTCACCCAGGTAAGTTGCTGACTTGCTTTGAAAAGAAGATGCGAGCTAACAATACACAGACACAACTGCAAATCCTGACTGCTGTGGTCAAGCTCTTCCTGAAAAAGCCGGATCAATCGCAAGGACTCGTACAGAAAGTACTCCAAGCTGCAACCGCAGAGAACGACAACCCTGATATTCGTGATCGTGCTTATGTGTACTGGCGATTGCTATCCTCAGACCCGCAGATCGCCAAGAACGTGGTGCTATCATCTCGACCAGAGATCACCTCCATCATTCCGGTACTGCCCGCGCCGCTACTGGACTCCCTACTACCGACGCTGTCATCTCTATCTTCCGTCTACCACAAACCACCACATGCTTTCCTTGGCCAAGGCAGGTCTTCGGCTCTTCAAGCAGCAGCAATCGAAGAGGCAAGACAAAATGCGCGCGAAAACCCTATTGCGGCTGCAGCAGTCTCCGCAGCAGTCTCCGGCGCTCAGGCCCCAGCCATCCAAGCTCACGCCGAGAACCTCCTCGACATTGATTTCGATGGTGCAGCCCAAGCTTCGATGCAGAAAGCTCCTATGGCAGGTGCATCTGGTCTAGAGGGCCTGGCCGGAACACCTCAAAGGGTTGCCAGTCCTGGTATCACATCGCCAACGTCAGGAGGCGGAGGAATGGAAGATCTGATGGGTGTATTCGGTGACAGCAACGGCTCATCATCGAACGGCATGAATGGAACTGGCAATGAACACTTGATGAACGGCTTCGCAAGTCTGCATATAAATGGCGGTCAACCTCCGCCGCCACAGACACAGCTTGGTGGAGGCGCCGATCACAAGACGAAGGAAGACTTGCTCGGATTGTTCTGATGGAATTTCCCAAGCATACGAATCGCTTAATGACAGAAGCTTGAATCACGTGCTCTGGATACAGAGGATCTGCGTGGAAATATGATCGAAATACATGCCCGATGGGAGTGTCAACGAAACGAACACTACTTATGATACGATTCGAGTCTCCGCCCTGCGGGAACGATGTTTCGATGCGAAAACGATGTCAAATTTGCCCATGCTATATACCAATCCCAAGAAGCTTCAGAAACTCATTCTCGAAAGACCCTCGAACCAGCAATCCCGATCGTTGGACTCAAGAGGTCGTCTAATCCCTGGAGCTCCGTCGTTCAAAACGAGTCGCTCAATCAATCGTCATTCGTATCCGTCCGCATGCTGACATGTCCGGCGAACATTTCGTCCGTCTCAGCTCGCAACTCTCAAGACTCGTCGAGGTACAACTGTTTGCGAGGATGGAAGCTACTGCGGAGCGATGGCCTGCCACAATCTTATACCGGTAGAATCGAGGCTGTTGCTGGCTCCTGCACTCTGTTCAAGCCTGCGTAAATGACTATCATCTTTTGTCAACATAGCTGTGAATCGCCATAAGAAGCATACTGGCAACCATACCGCTTCTCTTGATCCATAAATCGCAAAGTCTCAGAATTATATCGATGATGCCGAACAGTAAGGTGAACAGTGCGTCAAGGTCCATCGCTGCTGGACTGTAGTTCGTGATGTTGCTGAGCTCGCGAAAAATAAGGTATGCAGCGAAGGATCTTGCGAGGCACTTCGCTCTTCATATACCTACTCTTGGGGCCTGGGACCTCTGGGACCAATGGTCCTTTCTCCTTCTGGACAGCACTTGGGACCGATGGTCCCTCTCGAAGGTCCCTCCATGACTAGGATGAGCGGTCCATGACAAGTGGGATTGGTCCGATGCTTGCGGGCCTATTGGTCCCATTACTAGAAGAGGAAAGGACCATTGGTCCCATTGAGTTGATTGGCCAATACGTTTCGCTCGCTGGCTGAGCAGACGGCTGAGCATCATCACTTGACACAACCTCTTCTGCCCGTACGCAATGAGCCTTCGAGGGGCGACAAGGGATAATAGGATAAGACACCTGAGGTCAGGTAAGGTAGGGTGAGGTCAGATCAGGTCAGGTCAGGTAACACACGCCATCGGTATAGTAGCGCCGTACCTAGGGTTGCGGTCCGCTCCCCGACGAAAGCTTGTCAGTGATGCCGATACGGCCCGATGAGGCTGAAAGATGTATCCTCTGCTAATAAACCTCCAGCTACCTACCTTCAAGGACCAGGTGATCCTCTGCTTTCGAACCAGCATCATTGGTACGCGCGAGTATCTACTCGATCGTTTCAATATCGCTCCGAAATATTGCTGGCTGGAGTCAGACGCCGTGAGGGTTTGCAGGATTATGATGAGCACTCGTCTCTCAGCTCGGATTGGCGGTACTCTCAACCTTAGGAAGACAGCTTATTCTTATTGTCGGGAGAGTGAATGGCCGTTATGCTAAGAAAGTCGAGCGGGGCGGATGCTCGTTACGTATGCGGGGGAATTTCCTAGAAATGAGCTGAGCTGGAACTCGCAGAGGGTCAATTTCTGTCGAGATCATGTGCGATTATGTCAGTAAGGCCAATGAATTGCTCTGTCAACAGATCAGGGATCAATTGTATGATAGAACCGTCGGTTAATAAAGTCACTTGCAATCCACTTTAAGAGCACTGGCCATGTCGACGAAGGACTTGAGGACGATCTGATTGACTCGATGGACAAGGTCTCCATTCATGGAAGTATTGATCGTGGAGTGGAACGGTATTTATGAGAAGTACGCCTGAGTACGTGATCGATCTGCTGCGAGCAAATACGTAGCTGTATATTGTGTATGAAAATACGCGGAACAAGCTCAATCATCCACTACGCTTTTGTCACCCTCAGCATCTTCAGTACGTGAGCTTCGGCAGCTATTCGCGATCTCCCGTGATACACCTCTGGACCTCAAGTTCGTGTCCCGGACCCTGATCTTCTCTGCACACTTCACGGCGGCCAACACGCCTCTATTCTGTTGGGAGATTGGAGGGATCGCGCGACCGGTAGAGTTCACGTAGTATGAGTCTACGCTTGCATCTCAATGGCCTCGTCGTGTCGAATTCGTCGGAAATAACGGATCAAGCGGCGTAGAAATGGTATATTGGAGTGAATTGATGCAGTCTGGACTAAGTCGGGTTGTGCCCAGGGTCTCCACCCATCGAGCCATACTAGTAACGTAAACATCCGTCAGTCTGACCCTCTCAGCAGTGAACAGACATTGATTCTCACACTTTATCAGGGTCAAGACTAAACCGACGGCGCCGATGACGCAGCTGACAATTGTTATGATGGTCAACGACATGTTTCCTCGATTCGATGTCTCTTGAAGGTGGGAGCTTTTCGTAGGTAGTAACCACGTTTGACGTAGTCAACTGGAGCCTGTTATTGAGTGTCGTGTGCGAGATGAGTGTGAAACGATAAGTAAGACAAGATCAAGAGGGGATGCTCCACCAGATTATATATGAACAACCTTCACCCTCCATACTCATGGAATCCAAGCGGGTTCAACGCTCAAAAAGCGATCTGATATCGAGCGCTGGCAGTATAGCAAGATAAGGGTCATTCTCATGAAGCCTGCATGTTGACTCGAGAAGTTGCTCCTGGCTGTACAAGGAGCGTTAGCCTCTCTCACCGGTCCATACCTGATGGCCAGGAGCAACTTCTGCCGACGCCACCAACATGATCAGCAGTCTGCGGAGGATGCTCCGCCATGTTCGTCCGGCCGTGTCCATGTAATAGTTGTTGCGTGAAATAGGGCAATCAACCGGCCGGACATGTTGGGAACATCACTAGTCTGTTCGATCTGTTATAAAGGTCTATACTGAATCGTGCAGGTACGGGATCGTGCTTGGACCTTCGTGGTCCATCTTCGTGCGCTGACATGCATACCTATGACCGGGGAAGACGCGTCCGCTTGACTAGCGGTATATTCGATGTATGATAGACGTGCCTCGTCGGCACATCTTTGAGTTTGTTGCTGCGAACGTGCTAAGGGGTGGGACAACTCACCTTGGATATCGTAGTCATCCTCGTGAACAGGTGATTGGTTGTTGTACAATATATGGCAAGCGGTAGCGTCACGACGTTTATATCAGAAACAGCCGTCGTGGCGACGTTCGGGTGAGGTTCCTTTGGAGCTACAAAGATCTTAAGGTGGAGCTCTGAGGTAGCTTCATATCTTAAATCCCACCGCACTTCTGATCGTAGCAGAGAAGGATTTGCACGCGAGGAGACAAAATTCTCTATCCCATCCTGGAAAAACATCCCGAAAGCTTCAGTAAGGTTTACAGTGGATCGATACGGCGTAGAAAGATCTTGAAACCGGATGACACCGCCACCTCGTGTGTTTCAAGCCTTATTGGCTAAGTTATACTGCACCGGACCTGAATAATCTTTCCGCGGATCCGCAATAGGGTCTCTAGCTAACTTACCGATTTTTTTGGTGCTCGAAGGCCTATCATCTCCCCGGCGCGATCTAGGCGGTCAATCTGCCCGCATGAGCTGCGTTACAGATCAAGCACCTGTAGAACGTCGCCGTTTCTCCCTTTCGGATCATGTCCCTGTGGCCCCCACACGCATTGACCCTAAATGTTGGGAATTCTCCCGCACATCCACCGTGACCCAAGCAGGGATCGAGACGGTACTGGCGAGTACTTGCACGGATGCGGGTTGAGGGAGATAAGTTCCATCTATTGCAAACATCAGTCGATGGACTTCACGAACGCCGAGTGCCCGACGTAAGTTTTGTCGACGTGATTGTCATCAGCGAATGTTGATCAATATCATATATATCGTTTGTTACCACCATTGAGGGTCGGCACTGAATTCTCATCTAGCGGACCTGCAGCTATGCCTAAGGCGCGACTAAATCGCTTCATGCAGGATGAAGCGGTGAAACTTTGCCAGGTATCTTCCTCAAGATCATACGGAAGGATTGGTCCGACTATTCGACACCCCTGTTTGATTGAGCGATGCACGAGTGTTGCGACCAAAGAAAACCCCTGTCCAGTCTCAGCCCGAATCGCAGATCATCCAATCGAACTTGTGGCGGCCACAATTATATTCCTTCCACTACAGATTATGAGCTGTAAGTGCATCATGAATCCAATGATAGCACGCCAAAGGACTTCCAGAACAGACTTGGCCAGGCCCAAACGGCTAGTAGAACTACGAGCTCCCTGTGCGCAACTTACGTATAATGAAACTCTACACATGGACTCATCAAAGTGGTCGACTTGGGACAGCCCAGTGGGTACTAAAAATGCAAGTCGCAAGGGTCGACAGGCTCAGCCACGAAATACAGAATTGTTGCATAGCGTCTCATAATGGCCGCTAATTTGATCATAACAGACGTGTAGCAATGCCGTTGGCTAGTCCCTAACCGTGGTCTACAGAGGAGCACCTCAATGATGCATAGGTTCGGCGCGGGACAGCGGCCTCCATTGCGCTCGTCTCTGAGCTTACCCTGTCTCTTCGACCATCGGCCTTCTTTGCCACTCTCTAAGTGCGTCAATGCCGCATATACAACTGTTATGCCTCTTAGTAACTTCGGGCGACCATCGAGTTACGCGTGATACTGGATATTGCATCTGTCATGCCTCTTCGACTAGTATTTAACGGACACAGCGGGCTTGTTCACCTGTATTCATGCTACTGGTTTCAACAGGCTCCTTACCGTAAGATAAGTGTGATGTTTGGACACTATAATGTTAAGACTATAGCACTAGAGACGGAGCGGTCTATAGCCTAGGCAGCTGAGCACTAGCCTTCCGTGCCAGCCGTTAGCATGTCGGGCACGGCTTAAACGCGAGAACTAGAAAGAAGATCCTAATACGGTATAGATTATGACTCTTACGCTAGCTATGACTGCACTCTTAACGTCAACGCAGCACGTTGATTGACAAGGCCAAATTCAGTCATTTAACGTTCGTAGGCTGCCTATCGCACTGTATTCTTATTGCTCGCCTCGCCTAGGATTCCTTGCTAGCCCTTTAAGACGAAGGGACGCCATCTACTACACTACGAGAGCTTTGTAAGTGCAGTGCTTACACGCTAATAGCAGCTCTAGCTCGAGGAGGTCTCGTATCCGTATTAGTATCGGTACTACTCGAGCTTCATGCTATGCAGCGTGTAATGATGGAATATATTCGAAGGTCGTTTCCTAGCAATTCTTGATGTAGTCAATTTACTTTACCTGTTTCGCTTGTATCATGTTATCTGTCTGTTTTTCATGTTTTACCTGTTGAAGTCCCTCACCCAACCAATCATTATAACGGGAGGTTTGATCAACATCCATTATGCTCGAATGCATGCTAATGTGATGTAATCGACGAGTGCTACCCCTGCCTACCTTGATCTCAGGTCTTTACGGCCTCTATAGGTGTGGTACTGCGTAGAACGACCAACGATGTAGCAAGCTACCGCGTAGAACAAAATTTTTGTGACTACAAAGATCATTGCCGAGTCAGAAGTGTTCACTACTTTCACTTTCGTCCAGTATCTTTAGAGGATACATGTACGTCATGTAGATACTTGATGTACATGTTCTCAATGCCAAAACGATGGAGCGTCGATGGTGGCCTGAGGCCAAGAGGATAGCGGCCTGCGCCTGCGGAAGTCGCACATCACTAAGGCACTTACTAATGCACCCTGCAGCGATAAGCATATCACCACCAGGCGCAATACATTCGACAATGGATCAACCATAAGAGCGCACCCCAGCAGTGTTCGCCGTCCACTCGTGGGTCATCATGGCCCGACGGACATGTGTTCGACAGGATTGCATATGCGTCAGCATGCAGGATCCGTGAATGTAACGCTCGCAACCAACAACGACATGCAGCTCTACGCAGACAGCGCGCAACATGCAATCCTTCTGCATGATTTGGCACACAGGCCGAGAAGCCGTCTTTACATGCGCCCACGAGGCACAGCATGGTCGTCAGGCGGGGCAAATTGAGTTTCATCACGTCGGCTCCGATGCAGACGTCTTCCCCGGAACTTTCCCTTGGTACGGCTATCTGCTCGACATCTTGACATGTTGGTAGCCGCCTCAGCACCACGTTGCTCGGCCCAGATTCCCTGTGGAAAGGTCCAGAATGCCAAAGGATCTACCAACGTACCGCCCATGATCTGTCATCCTGCGGCTGAAATTCGAATGCATCAAGCACAACAAAGCATGCCAAAGGATCCATCACCCTACCACCCTCTACGTCGTAGTCCTGCAGTTGGGATCCAGGTGCACCGAATACGGTACAGGGATGATTGCCGTCGGCTTTATCTCTATAGGATCTGAACCCGACATTGGAGCTGGCGTGGTCGACCTGTGGGTGGTGCTCTTACTAAGGACGGAGCAAGTGCACTGAACCTGCATGCAAGCTTCTTGTCCTTCGCCATATAAATATACACCTAGAGCTCTGAGGCTCCTGCTGTGTCCTGGTGCATTCAAGTATCGTTTCCACGACGCACAACTTACCATTCGCACAGTACTCGGGTGGCATAGGATGACATCCGGCGTGTTCCCTCTGTGGTCGATGGCCGATGGAAACACTACCCAACAAGACGGCAGGCAAGGCCAAAGTCATACAGCTTGCGAGCATTGCTACCTACGGAAACAAAGGTGTATAGCAGGTCAAGGTCAGTTTTCGAAAGTTTATCACCTCGACCTCTAATGACGTCTCGCGAAGGTTCATGTCATACATGTACTAGCCTTGGTATCGAATGCAAGCCACGGGAGCGCAACAAAACCGGTCGCCCACGCGGTACCAGGCAGCCAAGTTGGAGAGCGGAGACTCGACCGTCAAGACCAAGCGCCGATTCGTCTCAGCAAGTGGTCCCCGCAAGGAAAGATATAACCTCCGCTTCGCCATTTTCACCCCACTTGAATTTCTCCGAACAAACCCAGAATCTGAACAACATCAATGGTGAGCTCCTAGAACATCCACAGCATGACCCTAGTTTCCTGGATAGCTATCTCAACCAGATCTCCACCGCCGAGTATTCGGATCCTGCTATGAACATGGGCGCGTACCTTGACAGCTTCAACAACGACCCATCTCTTGACTTCAGTATGGGTCTCGACACTCAATCTCCTTCGTCTAGCTTAGACAACGATGACTTGAAGCTGCACGATATACATGTCAGGATTCGGCAGGCCATCGAGTCACATCGATTTGCCACAACCTCTCACGGCGATTTCTCGTACCGAGCAGGTGCCGATCAACGCATTCACTTGCTGGAGGACCTGAACGCACTGCTTCAGCCTCTGGCATACAATCGTACCATCTATCTGCTGGCTTTGGCGGTCCTGCGGGATGCTGTAGACCTTGGCAAATCTCTAGCGACTATACTTATGGACGGACTGCCCAACCTCAACACATCTTCGAATGCCTATAACCACCCTGAAACTCAATCTTATGCTGCATCGACAACCGGCCACGACTCAATCGACCATTCACCATCGGCCACTACTCCGATGTCCAGCCGAAGCAGGCGACGGAGTACCACCGTGGTGGCCCTTACGCGTCTGGGCGTCTGCTTGGGTGACTTCATTTCCTTCGTCAAGAACTTTGAGAATGTAATTGGCAAGCCCTCGCCTTCTGCGGACATTTCCAGGTCGTTGTCAGATTGTCTGGCCAAATCTTCTGCCGTACTCGAGGAGATCACACAGTTCATACATCGCATCACTTCCAATTGGTCAACGTTGAAC
Source organism: Microcyclospora pomicola (assembly GCA_002786065.1). Taxonomy (NCBI): domain Eukaryota; kingdom Fungi; phylum Ascomycota; class Dothideomycetes; order Capnodiales; genus Microcyclospora; species Microcyclospora pomicola. Next base: position 109,157 of record NHNY01000026.1, on the reverse strand, counting down.
TGATCCTGTTTGGACTCCCTTCGTCGGCTGTCCTCACGTCTAATCCTGGCGATTTCTGTTCCTTTCTTAGATAACGATATACCACACGTTCAAAAACTGAGATCTTGGCGAGCAATAAGGCTGCACTACGTGGATGATGATAAACTCTAGTTCTGATGACTATCGATATTGCCCCTCTTTGAGGGTGAAAAACCTCGTGGTGATGTGTTCGACGTGGTGCCTAGGTTGACTCCCTCAAGGTGCTGTGCTCACTCGCATTACGTGCCGCGAAGGGTGGCTGTTTTAAGCTTTTGACAATGTGGCGCGGCGTGATCTCAAGCAAAGTCCGCCGAAGGTAAGTACCCGAAAGAAGCACTAGTGGTTTCTACAGTTCTCGACGCACATGTCGGTTTCAGAAACACAGAACTAGTAAACTAACACCATTGCATCGACACACCTGTGCCCGTAAACGACGTTGTGCACACCATGATACATCGGCAAGGATGAGCATACTTTGGAAGCGAAAGTCGCCTCGGCTGGCGTACGAATACTCCATTGGGCAAACTCCCCATGGGGTAATTATGGTTCGACCTATAGCGACGAAGCATAAACGACAGCCTGAGCACAGCCGCGCTCTCCAAAGCCTTTCATCGAGGTCTGAGAACGTGCTGCACCAGGCGACAGAATAGAAATGTCTGCTTAAATGTCGTGCCCACCACTGACATAGTACCTGATAAGTGCGAAAGGTCAGCAGTTCGAGGATTCTAGGTCTTACTATGGCAAATCCTCCGCCTCAAGCAATCGGAGGATGGCGACTCGTCGTCATTTTCTCGTGTTTGTCCATATTCTTGCTGTTGTCGTTGATGGATGAGACCATTGTTGCAACAGCACTCGTTACTATTAGTGAGCTCCAGCTACAACCTATCGAAGCTGAACGATCACCACTAACCTTAGCAACTAGGCGAGGAATTCAATGATTTTCAGAACTCGATCTGGATCGTACTCGGCTACACCCTGACATACTTGGGATTTGCTGTGCTCGCATCGCGTCTGGCTGATGTCTATGGACGAAGAATGGTGGTGCTCGTCGGGACGGCAATCTTCACGGCGTTCTCTTTTGGAAGCGGGTTTGCGCAAGACATGAACCAGCTTATCGCATTCCGAACACTGCAAGGTGTGGGCGGCTCTATAATGTATTCAATCACGATCATATGCTTTCCGGAGATGTCGCCCATTCAGTAAGTACGCTCTGACACGGTCGTTGTGATATCGTACTCACTCTTGATAGCTTGCTGCCCCTTGCGAGCTCAATCGTCGGCGTGGTGCTAGCTATTGCGGGCTCAATCGGCCCCGTCATAGGAGGTGTCATCACAACCTATACAACTTGGTAACGCGACATCATACCATGCTTTCCAAATCATGCAATGCTGACATTTTGGCCAGGCGCTGGATTTTCTGGCTGAACCCACCAATAGCCATACCTACCATGGTCATTCTGTACTTCGTTTGGCCCAAGGATGACGAAAATACCCGTGGATCGCATCTGGTAGCTGTCACCTTGTCGCAGGTAGACTTCGCTGGAGCCGCTCTGTTGCTAATCTTCACCACCTGCTTCACCTTCAGCATTCAAGAGGCTGGATCTAGAGTATATGCTTGGAACTCTGCTGTCATTATTGCCCTGCTAGTTATAGCAGCAGTTGCGTTCTTGGCTCTACTGGCGTGGTCATACGTGCTTAGTCGAGGAAAACGCTTCGCCAATGTTGCAGAGACTCTGCCATGGCGGATCTTGACTGACCGGGTTCTTGTGTCAGCGATCATGTATGTGTCATGATCCGAAGGACTGTTGGATACTTGACTGATTATCCCAAAGTACGACCACCATGACCGGCTTTACGAACCTCCTTCTTGTGATCCAACTCCCAATCTACTTCCAAATCGTCAATGTACTCTCGGCCGTGCAATCCGGTAAGTTATTGGATACCATGAGTCGAATGTATGCGATAAAATCTGATGCTTGCGAACCACACAGGAATACATCTCCTACCCACAGTTATAGCCGTCGCCGTTGGGGCTGCAATCGGCGGGCTGATCTCAATGCAGAAAAATTTCACCTTCTACACCATCCTTGTGGGAAACAGTCTCATCTTGATTGGAGCTGGGCTTTACTCAATCACTCCCGTCTCACTGGACATCCCACACATACTTTACGCATCTCAAATCATCGCAGGCCTAGGCTGCGGTTTGACTTTTTGCTGCACCACGATGACCATCAGTCTCACGGCAGAGTTCCACGATCATGCACTTGGACAAGGATTGGTGGCTCAAGCTAGGATCGTTGGAGGTACCCTGGGCGTAGCAATGACTACGGCTGTCTTTGGAAATCACATCAGCGCCCTGGCAGATGTTTTGACACCTCAGCAGATCTCTACGCTGTACCGTAATACAGGGTACATCAGCCAATTAGACCTTACGCAGCAAGTTGCGGTGCGTCAAGCTTTCGCTCTCGGCTTCAACGCATCGCTACGGATCTGCACATACGTCTCGGCTGTCAGCTTGGTCGTCTCCCTCTTCACGTGGCAGAGACGTCCTCCAACCATTCAAGAGCGCAAGGACCAATTGGAGGCCGCGATGATCATACCTGAGGCGCCTAACACAGACATCGAGATGCGACGTCTATCTCATTCTTCTCGAGGCCTCCTGACGCCAACGGATACGCAAAAGGACCAGCCATTTGCTCATGTCAATGGCTAGAGATAGCCATCTGATATGCCTGGCAAAGATCGCGGGCGAGCGCAGCTTATCCCACTGGGAGAATATATGCTATGGAGTGTAAGTACGCCCGATGTATACGTATTAAGATAGTCAACGTCTGTTGTTCTTGTACACTGTCTGCGCCTTGCCATGTTCCTGCAATGCCAAGCATTTCGCTACGCCATCAGTAGGTCCTGCAGCAGGCATGATAATTTTGATTGCACAAGCGTCACTACATCCCGAGATGAACTAACAATACATGAAGCTTCCATCGAAAGGCCACTGTCCACTGCCAGTCGACTGCATGACGTACTAAATTGCAGTGTAAAGCTAGGGATTGAATTGGAGTTCATGGAGTACGTTATTAGAGCTAGCTATGACGTAGAGTCTACGCTGGTGTGTATCCAACATCCCTAGATACTCCATCCACTCTCATCAACGAGCAATGCCTCCCATGAGAGCAATCTGTGCCTGGTTAATGGCCCACTTGCAACTGGCTGCAGCCAAGTCTAAAGCTGGCCCAGCTCGTGGAACGTCATGTCCCTCTGTGTGGACCACGAATTTTCTCAGTCCCTTGGTACACAACCTCTTTTGGACGAGGCTACACAGCAAGAGCGGATCCTGCCTTCCCGTGATGATTACAGTCGGGATGTCGATGCGGGTTTCGAGCATCATGGGATGCACGATACGAGGGAACTCGTCGACGGATTTGCCTTCGAGTGCCGTTCGCCCATCTATCCAGCCCTCGGATTCCGCGGCATCGAGCGACAATCGAAGAAGGCCAAGCACTTCGTTAGTGACCTCCGACTTTTTCCCAGGCACTCTGTGCTTTGAGATGCTCTGCAGACGAGAAGTCTTGCCGTCCAGAATACTTGAGACAGACTTGGTGCCACCTTTCAAGCCGAAGCGATTTGCTTTCTGAGATCGAGCAGCTTCTTGGAGGATTTCTTCTTTGCAGAAATGTTCATCTGGAGACACTACCAGATTCGCATTGAACAGAATCGCGAACGCGAATGGTCTGGCTGAATGTGGGTGGTCGATGCTGTGTTGCAGGAGATAGCTTGTCGCAAGAGACGCACCCTCTTCGCCGTTATTGACCTTGATCAGCAACCTCTCCATTCCGCTGAGGGTCTACGGTGGGATGGCCATCACTTACGGCTGAATCCTAGAACTCCGTCGAAAGGACCATCCTCTTCGATCACTTCGTCCAGAAAAGCATGCGCATCTGCTTGGTCGCGGGCACTTAAGGTCTCGTGGTAGCAGAAGTATGGTCCGTCGAAACGATCTTTGACAGCTTCATGACTTTGTCAGCCAGCCTGTTGCCAAGTGGCGGGAGTCCTGCTTCACTGACAAGAGTGCGGTTTGTGCTCATAGGGACCATCGACAAAGACCCAGTCGTGATCTCCGCCGATGGCGTGCTGAATTGCGGCCAACTGTTTTCGAAGGATTTCTCCTGAGGTGCCCATCGCGTGGAGACACAGGATCTTCATTGTGAACGATCGTGACTTCACCTATACGATCAGACGATGCGACAGTAGTTCTTCCTTGACACACGTCTGATGCACAATGTCCACGAATATCGAGTCTGATGTACCGCCTGAGTCCAGCCGTGTCAGACCCATTTCCTAGTTCCGATTCCTCCTTTAGTCATGTATGATCATCCTTGACGCTTCGCAGAACCGACAGCACGAACGGCACAAAACGTGGATGCGGTACACACCCTGCATATGCACCTGCACGTGCGTCTACTGTCGGTGCGCACGAGGCGGCTGCATGCGAATCCTGAGACACGTCAAAATACTCCATGTGGAAACTATTGACACGCCACCCCGAAGTTCTATGAGGACGACCTGCAGGATTGCACTGACTGCCATGTCCGCGGATGAGCGATGAGCGCCGAAACGCCCCGTCTCACTCGAGGTACCTCCGCGGGGTGTGTATGGATCTGATGTCTGACCTAGCAGTCAACACCCGCACCGGACAGTGGAGCGCACACCTGCATGGTTGCAGAGGGGCAGTGGCGTACGATCCTCAATGTCTCCCGCGCGGCATGTTGCGGCATGATTGTCTTGCATTATGTCTGGCCTCGCAGCCTCGTTGACTTCGCGTGCCGCCTGGGGGATGGCTTCATTCCAACACACAGGAAGCATTTCGGGGGAAAAAAATGCGCGATACGGCAGTGATCCTCTTTGTGGGTGTCTCGGTAGGTGTTGGTATCTGTATGGGGCATTATTACCATACACCATGCCCGGCACCATGCCTCATCACCAAAGATCATGAATCGACAACACGTCGGACTGAGGTTCCTCAGAGCGTTAAAAGCACTGATGAAAGGACAACTTGGCTATCGCCAGTCGCAGTCAATTATTGACCAGGTCTATTTCCTCTATCATCTCATTGGGACACATCTGCCATTATTATCCACACTCTCTTATCCGCAGAGAACCTTTCAGCATGGAGCCCTCCGTTCCTGTACAGGAGCCCCTTGCTATAGTCGGTATGGCATACCGCTTTCCGGGCGGTGCGTCCAAAGACCATAAGCTTTGGGATCTGTTGGAGAACGGCCGCTCGGCGTGGAGCAAGATCCCCAAGAGCCGTTTCGACCATGATGCATATTATCATGCAGACCCGCAACGAGCCGGTACCATTTCGGCAAAGGGTGGTTACTTCCTAGAGGAGGACCCGGCAGTCTTCGATGCGCCTTTCTTTGGCATCAGTCCCGCTGAGGCCAGTGCTCTAGACCCACAGCAACGGTACCTCTTGGAGGCGACCTATGAATGTCTCGAGAGCGCGGGGATTCCGATGGAAAAGATTCGCGGCACAAAGACAGGATGTTTTGCCGGATCGTTCCTGAAGGACTACGATAGTTTGTCATCTGCAGATATTACCGACATCCCTACCTACGCCTGCATCGGATCCGGTTGCTTCCTCAGCAACCGTGTCTCATGGTTTTTTGATCTCAAGGGACCGTCATTGACGCTCGATACTGTTTGCAGCTCCAGTCTGGTTGCATTCCATCTTGCTTGTCAATCTGTATGGAGTGGAGAGAGTGACCAGGTCAGTACTTTCACAACACACTCGACCCACTGCTGATGAACTTTGCAGGCCCTAGCTGCTGGAGCTAATTTGATCCTTATGCCGAACTCCATGCGAGCTTTGACACAGCTACAATTCTTAAGCCCTGATGGAGTCTGCGCCAGCTTCGACGCACGCGCCAATGGTTATGCGCGGGGCGAGGGCGTTTCGGTGCTTATGATCAAACCAGTGTCGGCAGCATTGCGAGATGGCGACTGCATTCGCGCGGTCGTGCGTGGGACCGCCTCTAATCAGAACGGCCGCACCCCTGGTATCACTATGCCGTCAACTGAGGCACAAGCCGCTTTGATTCGTACGGCGTACGAGGCTCATGGTCTTGACATGAGAACCACAGGATACTTCGAAGCGCATGGAACTGGGACACCCATCGGTGATCCGCTAGAGTTCAATGCAATCGCTCAGACTCTGCTCTCAAAAGAGACCAGAACCTTCCCCCTTCTTGTGGGAAGCGTCAAATCCAACATCGGGCATCTAGAGGGCACAGCCGGACTTGCTGGACTGGTCAAGGCTATTCTATGCGTAGAGAAAGGTCTCATTCCCCCAATTGCTGGCTTTGAGTCTCCAAACCCGAAGCTCAAGCTCGACGATCCGCTACTGCAACTCGCTACGAAGCTCATGACATGGCCTTCCACTGGTATTCGTCGTGCTAGTGTGAACTCGTTCGGTGCCGGTGGCAGTAATGCTCATGTCGTTATCGACGATGCAGCATCTTACTTGAAAGACCACGGGCTAAACGGGAATCACGCAACAGAACGAGTGCCATCTGCTCCTGCTTCCGATTCTGGTATCGGTAGTAGCGACTCTTCTGATGAAGACACAACGATCTCAAAGAACAAGACGGCTACGACCCGACTTTTCGTCTTCTCAGCCCCGGAGCAAGCAGCGCTGCAACGTATCTCAACCATGTACGCGGAATTCCTTCAGCAGCGCATCAGTGCTTTCGCTGAGGAGGATGGCAAAGTCATTTTGCCCAGTATCCAGCAACTATCTGAGACGCTTTCCGATCATCGATCTCAATTTGATTGGAGAAGTTTTGCTGTCGCATCTTCGATCTCAGAACTCCAGGCTTCTTTAGCGACGGGTGTCACCAAATTCCCGAAGCAGATCAAGACCAAAGGTATTGCTTTTGTCTTTACTGGTCAGGGTGCCCAATCATACCGTATGGGCCTCGAGCTTTTGACTCATAAAGTATATGAAGATCATCTCAAAGATGCAGACACATATCTTCGATCAATCGGCAACTCCTGGTCCGTTCTTGAAGAACTCAAAAGAGACCTTGCTACTACTCGCATTGATGACCCGCGTTACGCACAGCCGCTGTGCACAATTCTCCAGACAGGTCTTGTTGATCTACTGGCTACTTGGGGTATCGTACCGACTTCTGTGGTCGGACACTCAAGCGGTGAAATCGCAGCCGCCTATGCGTGCGGAGCGCTTACCAAGGAACAAGCTTGGAAGATAGCATATTACCGGGGTTTGTGGTCAACCAAACTCCTTGATCAGTCTCCGACGACCAAAGGCGCTATGTTAGCTGTTGGTCTTGGCGAAAAGGAAGCCAACGAGCGTTTGTCGAGCTTCCAGGACTCAGCAATCGTGGTAGCGTGTGTCAACTCGCCTGGAAGTGTTACACTTTCAGGGCCCGCAGATTCCATCACAGAGCTGCGCGCGCAGCTTACCCAGGACGACATCTTCAGCAGCGTACTCCGTGTCAAGGTTGCATACCATTCGCCAGCCATGAATGTGATCGCCGAAGACTACTACGATTCCATCGAAGATATCAAGCCAACCGCTGAAACCAAAGTTACGATGTACTCTTCCGTCACAGGAGGTGCCATCAGTTCCGCATCGCTCAACGCAAGATATTGGGTCGATAATATGCTGAATCCCGTCAAGTTTACCTCAGCGGTGGAGAGTCTGCTTCACGCTAGTCCAACGAGTCGTGGTCGTCGACGGACTAAACTGAGCGTGGACACGTTCCTCGAGATTGGCCCCCATGGCGCTCTTCAAGACCCACTGAAGCGAATCGCCGATCTTGGGGAAAAGGAGCAAAACCAGCTTTCTTTCATCACAGTCTTGCAACGCGGGTTGGATGCTAGTCGTGCGGCTATCGACGCCGCTGGCAAGCTTTGGACGCGAGGACACCCGGTGAGAATCTCACAGGTCAGTCCTGTACAACATGATCCACGATCGTGTGGCCCAATCAACGATCTCCCTACATATCCATGGTAAGACACCCCATTCCTCGAACTGTGCCAGCTATGATAGGTCGACTAATGACATCCAGGTCGCATACGGAGAAAAACCGCTATTGGCACGAGGGCCCTCTTGTCAGAATGCGACGCTTGCCCAAAGGCCCCCGTACTGATCTACTTGGAGCTCTTGAGGACGACAATCTATCGACACCGACATACCGCAACACTCTCCGGATCGAAGAGAGTCCATGGCTTGTCGATCACAACGTGCAGGGGATGGTTGTCTACCCTGCTGCGGGATTCATCGTTATGGCTTTAGAGGCAGCTTTGCTCAACGTAGCAGACAACCGAACACCGGAGCGGATCGAACTACGAGACGTCATTGTCCAACGCCCACTCTTGTTTCAAGACCCTACAAAGGGTGTCGAGACTCGCTGCTGCTTACGACCCCACAAGAATGCTACACGCCTTGGGAGCTCTCCTTGGACCTCGGTCACGATCTATTCACGATCTGTGATCGATGATTCCTGGAACGAGCACTCATCTTGTCTCTTTACAGTCCACTACAAGACGGCTGTGAGTGAAGTGGAAGGTCTTTCTGAGCTAACGCGAGAAGCACAGCATCATCAAGACACATACAACACATTCAAGAATGAATGTGCGGTCGAATCTTCACCAAGCTCTGTGTATGGACAGATGGCTGCCTGCGGGTTCAACTATGGGCCACTCTTCAGAAACATGAAGTCGTCATACTCGGGTGACATGGTAGCTATCGGAACTTTCACCATTCCCGATACTGCAAAAGCTATGCCAAAGGAGTTTGAGTACCCGCAAATTATCCACCCGATCACCTTTGACAACTTCTTCCATCTCGTCGTATCCGCACTCCGAGTGTCTGGATTGAACTCCACCATGTTACCTACAGCTATGGGTACCATCATCGTCGATCTTGATGTCCCATCCGCAGCTGGCACGGAGCTGGTGGGCTATGCGAAAACTAAACAACAAGGTGCTCGGGAGATCTTGTCCACGATTGTCGTTTCCACAGGGGAGTTCGAAAAACCGCTGGTAACTATCCAAGACCTCTACTGCCAGGAGGTTGCAGGTATAATGAACGTGAACAGACCTTCTGTCGCGCAAGCGAAGCATGTTGCCTCGCAGATTCACTGGAAGGAGGACGTCCAGCTCATGTCTACAGCCGCGCTTCAAGAATACATGAATGAGCGGGCTATCAGCACGCCACAGCCAGTCATGAGTACCGAACAAGCTCGAACAAATGACGGCATTGCCGACACAATTCGTGGATGGACTCGTGCGCAGAAATTCGCAGCTGACCTGAACCCAGCACTCGAAAGACTTTTGGCTTACATCAAGGACGGTTCGGTGGTATCGTCGCTTGTACCAACATTCCGGGAAGAGCTTGTGGAAACTTCTATCCTTGCACAGAGTCTACAAGCACTGTGGACGAGACTGCAAGCTTTGGAAGAAGTCGGTGCGGCAATGCCGGACTTCTCAGACCTGAGAGGCGCTGTACCCAGCTTGTTGAATGACCTGGAAAGCACAAAACGACTGTTGCCAATTCTGACGGAGTTTGCTGATCTTCAAGCCTTCAAATCACCTTCTTTCAAGGTACTGGAGCTTGGAAGCCCCAGTCCGCTGATCGCAAGTGCTTTCCTTGATCGATTGAGCGACCAAGGTAGGCCGGTGCGACTTGAGAAGTATATATTGTCAGGTGTTCAGCCAAAGCCATCTTGGGCTGCAGAGTTCCAGAAGAAGGAGCCTGCCAATATCGATTATGTTCAGTTCGACTTCCTGGATGACAAACCGAGTCTTCCTGTCGAGGAGTGCAGCATGGACTCAATTATATGCTCTAACGCGATCGCTGACCTGCACTCCCTATCGGTGTTGTCGGAGCACGCCTACAATATGCTCAAGCCGGGTGGAAAGTTCTTTCTGATCACAACAGAGACGCTCTCTGGAGCTGCCGACTTGGTCCGCGCAGTTTCATCTCTCTCTTTTGATTCGGAAAGTATCACGCCTACTTCCGCGTGGCTGCCCATGCATACCACACCCAGAAATCAGCTCGAGGATATCCTGCTTCGCGCTGGTTTCAGCGGTATTGATACTACGTTCACTCGCGAAGCAAGCTCGGGCGACAATAAAGCAACTCTCTGGACTGCATCGAAGCCCACGGAACGTCAGCACGTCATCAACGACATTTTAATCATCGAGCCTATTGTGCATGATAGCATCGTGTTGACATTGATGGTAGAGCTGGAACGACTTCTCCAAGCTGAAGGGCACTCCGTCTCACGCACTTCTCTGCACGAGCTTCCAGATACCGCGAATAAGCTTGTCATCGCCTGCATGGAATTGAGCCAGCCTATCCTCAATGACATCAACGCAATCCATTTTGAGACTTGGAAGCGCATGTTGTTCAACAATAAGGGTTTGCTGTGGCTCACCTCGGGTGCCCAGCTCGCTCCAGTCACAAATCCGCTGTCTAGCTTGGCCACAGGCGTGCTCAGAACTGTCCGAGCTGAGGCTTCGCATCTTCGAGTCATCCACTTTGATATTGCTACGGAGACTTCTCTTGATGCTCAGAAAAGTACTCAGCTCATCATGGATGTGTTGACCAACACGATCCTCACGCCAGGAAACATGGACTTCGAACCAGAATTGGCGGAATTGTCAGGACGAATCATGATACCCAGACTATTTACGCATCATGAAATGAATGCCGCGATTCACTACCACACCTATGATCCCGCCGTGGTCAAGCAAAAGCTTGGCCAGTCGAACGAGATTCTGACGTTGACCGTTGGAACGCCTGGAATGCTGGACACTCTGAGGTTCATTACCTCTGAAAAGACTTCTCAAAGTCTTCCAGCAGGACACGCTAAAGTGAAAGTCACGGCCACACCCATCAACTTTGTTGATGTCATGGTTGCTATGGGCATGGTACCTGCATTTGGTATCGGCTGCGAATGTGCGGGTGTGGTTGTCGAAACCCATGAGTCTTCACGCTTCCGCATTGGAGACGAAGTGGTAGTACTCACTTGTGACTCCTTCTCCAACTACGTTGTTGAGGATGAAAGTATGATGCGTCGGGTTCCAAGAAGTCTTTCCGCTGCAGAGGCAGCATCATGTGCCACCATCTATGTCACCGCGTATGTTGGCCTCATCGACGTGGCTCGAATCCAGAAGGGCGAATCAATCTTGATACACGCTGGTGCTGGCGGTCTTGGACAAGGTAATCAGCCCCAGGCCTCTTGGGACTTCTATACATGCTAACCATCTCTAGCTGCGATTCAACTCTGCAAGATGATTGGCGCGGAGATTTTCGTCACTGTTGGGTCAGTCGCCAAGAAAACCCTGCTCATGGAACAGTATGGTATAGATGAGGATCATATATTCAACTCGCGGGACCTGACCTTCGCGAAAGGTATGTCGGACAAGTCCTCCTGGCCGTCCTTCACTGTACTGACACATTTCGTAGGGATCATGAGGCAGACGAAGCAACGCGGCGTGGATGTCATCCTCAACTCCACATCAGGTGAAGCACTGCGCCAGACTTGGCATTGTATTGCACCTTTCGGTCGCTTCATCGAAGTCGGAAAGCGAGACATCATCATGAATGCTGGACTAGACATGACACCATTCCTGCGCAATGTCACATACACGGGCGTACATATCGACCAGATGGTGGGACCGTTCAGAGGCCGAGTCGCAGAAGCATTGGCGAAGGTCTACGACCTGCTCGAAGCTGGCCAGATCGGCGCTGTCCACCCAGTCTCGCTCATGACCTACTCGCAACTCGAGGAAGCCTTCCGTCTGGTGCAACAAGGTAAACACAGCGGCAAAGTCGTCTTGACCGCGCATCATGACGATGAGATCTCTATCGTGCCGAAAGGATACGACGCATTGGTCTTGAAACCTGACGTGACATATGCCATTGGCGGAGGCCTTGGTGGCGTCGGGCGATCCATTGTTGACATGATGTTCCAAGACGGCGCTCGTCATTTTGCTTTTTTCTCCAGATCTGGCGACGCCCGACCAGAGGCTCGGAGGTACCTTGAAGCTCTCAGAGCAAGAGGTGCTGATGCAAGAGCTTTCAAGGCGGATCTTGGAAATTATAACTCATTATCTGCAGCGATTGCAGAGATGAATGCTCAAATGCCACCAGTGGCAGGGTTTATCAACTCAGCCATGAACTTGCAGGTAAGCAAGACCATCTACTTATCTCGAACATATGAACTGACACAACTTGTCATGACAGGATTCCCTACTCGAGATTATGAACCACAAGCAGTGGGTTGAATGCCTCGCACCCAAAGTCAATGGAAGCTGGAACTTTCACAAACTTCTGCCCGACAACCTGGACTTTTTCGTACTCCTCTCATCGATTGCAGCAATTATTGGACATCCCGGACAAGGTACATTCAATCAGAGCATGACATGTGACCGAGGATATCACCACTAACTGTGACGCAGGCAACTACGCAGCTGCCAATGCATACCAAGATATGCTAGCCCATTACCGAGTGTCGCAGGGACAAGAAGCGACTTCAATCAATCTTGGTGCAATTTTCGGGGTAGGCCACATCGAAGAGAACCACAAGACCGACGACCTTCGTATGAAACTTTATGAGATGGTATGTCTGGACGAGAAGGAAGTGCAGATTCTTGTTGGGTCCGCCATAAAGAAGACGACGACAGCCGGCAACGCAATGCCAATACAGGTCGTGACAGGTGTGAACCCTGCGGTGCTGAATGTGCCGAATCTCAGATGGTTAGTGAACGATGATTCCGATGACGAGAGCCCATGAGCTTACAAACATCTGCAGGGCTGAAGATCGTAAATTCGACATCCTTCGACGCAAGGGGCAGACCGACGCGAGCGCCTCTGACGATGAAAACGCCAAAGGCAAGATCCTAGACGATCTCGCGGCGTGTACCACGCTCTCAGCAGCGGCCAGCGTCATCGAGCAGGCTATGGTGACGAAATTGGCCAGATCGATGATGGTCAGTCCGGAGGACATCAACACGCAGAAGCCTCTCAACAGCTTTGGGGTGGACTCCTTGATTGCGGTGGAGGTGAGAAATTGGATCTTCAAGGAGCTCAAAAGTGGTAAGTCCTACGTCCAGGTTGCGCTTGAATACTCTCTTGACGGATACTAATGTGATGATGTCCAACAGAGGTCACTGTCTTCGATCTTATGGACCCCCAGCCGGTTTCCACTCTTGTGGTCAAGATCACGGAGCGGTCCAAACTGGTGCAGGATAAGATCAAGGACAAAGGCGAACAAGAAGCTGCCGCTTGATCATTTCTCGGCTTTCGATGATTCGCTTTATTTCTGGGGAAGGTCTCCGAAGGAGGGACATTCTGGAGCTGTTTGTTCTTAGATGTTGGTGATTCGAGAAGATATCATGCCTACTCTATTGCATTGAACATTACCATTGGCCACATACTTTAATACACAATGGAAATGCGACTACCGCACCGCGACTAAATTGTTCAGCCGCGAGCCGCTGTAAATTTTAAGACTCATGGTCCGAAACTAGGCTCAAGAGATACTTCACCGACTCCGTCTGCACTCGGTGACATCTCCGACGATAATGGTGGAGTAGACGAACTGTCTGCAAAAAGATTTCCACGGCCGCTCATAGACATGTAACTACACAGCTGTCTATGCAGAAACGAAGTGAGCCCGTTCAAACGTCCGCATGATCGTCTTGGCCATCTCCCTCGACTGCTCCGGCACCCGCGGCACATCATGTCCGCCGACGTGCTCGAACGCCAGCGCCTGCGTGGCGTCGCACAATCCAAGGAGATGCAGACTGAGCGGCCGAAACGGATCGCGCTTCCCGTACAGGTGTGCGGTGGGGATGTCGATGCGCTGCCGACCGCCGCGCCCCGTCTGCTGCGGCTTGTACGTCGGCATGGCGCCGTTGACGAAGATGGCGAAGCGGAACAGCGGCGCTGCGAACGGGTCGTGGTCCTGATGGTGCATGATCAGCGAGGCGGCGAGCGCCGCGCCTCTTCACGTCCGCCGCCTCCTAGTCAGTGCCAGTTCCGAGGAATAATGGACAGGACGCAAGATCTCAATTCAGGAGCTGCACATACTGCGAAAAGCCCATGACAGCGTCAAACGGCCCGTCCTCGTCCACAATCTCATGGATGCACGCCATGGCCGCCTCGACGCCCTCTTGCGTCGGACCATCGTAGAAGCGGAGGTATGGGCCGGGGTAGACGTCGGCGATGCCGTCGGCGGGGTGGCAGGTCTGCTCGCCGTCGACGAAGTCGAACGTCCACTCGGCGGGGAGCAAGCTTCGGAAGGACTCTGCTGGAGATATGGAGGGTCAGCGCTCTGATCGTGCCGGGGGGACTGGAGGGGTTGTGGACGGCGTACGGGACTGGGCCTCCCATATCCTCGCGCTGGTGCCCAGGCCGTGGAGGGCGAGGATGCGGAGAGCCGGCATGTTTAAACCTCCACTTGCAGCGAAGATGTATGCTTGGGACGTACACGGATTGCGGAGTTTTGGCAGAGAGGAGAGCAGGACGGGGCATTGCAGCTTGAGCTAGACGGTGCAGATCGTGTTGAAGTATCACGGTGCGAGGTCGTAGCGAGCTCCACATCTTCATGCACGAAACTGCGCGCATGCTAGAAGATAAATTCCCCATTCGTCGAGTAAGTCCGCGGTTTCGTCCACGGTGGGCGACATGCGTGTGCAGTGTTGATCTCAAGGCAGTACGGGGCCGAGCCGCTATGCAAGATAACTCCGATCCTGCATCAATGGAAGGTCTCTCAGATCCCGAGGACATGTGAATGGGAGGAATGCTGCATGTCATTGCGTGGATGGTATTGTGATGCACCTGTATGCCTACTCATACATATTCTTCTGCATTTCCGCCCAGCCCGCTGAGCCTAGAACTTCTGCTCAGAGATTCATCACAATCCAACATTCTCCTCTCCTTTTCCCGTGATATTCCTTGGAATCACCATCCGGTATACTTCCTTGAGGCTCAGGAACCTCCGATAGGTGACATTTCTGCCTCAGAACGTCACATGCACCAAGAACGCCATGCTATTGTATGCTCATCATGAAAATTGAATCAGACTCGTAAAGAGAAAGTAGGATTTGGAAGCGCGTCACGACCGGCTTCCAGCAGCACCAGCACAAACAGAACCATCGACGTAAAAATCACCTCCGCCGTGCACGCTTGGCAGGGCGAGCGTTCTAAGCATCACCCTTCCCGCCCACACCGCCGAGTGTCTTCGCCGTCTGGATCGCCTGCATTTTACTCTGCCAGCCGGGCGCCGGCTGGAACTTGCGCACCGTACGCACCTCGTCGAGACTATAGCCGGGGATGCGGATGCCGTAGTTGCGCTCCAGCACGATTTGGATATCCTTAATGTCGAGAGTCTGGTTGGTACGGAGCTTAGCGAGTCGACAGGCGGAAGTGATGAGGTCGTCCACGAAATCATCAGCCAGGTCTAGCATTGCCTCTTCCACTGCGGGGTCGAGTTCGTCTGCAGCAGTGCGGCCCGTGACTTGACGGACAAGCTCGTCCAGTTTGCGCTTCGAAAGCACTCGATCGCCCTCGCCCTCGAGAGTGAAAGGTTGTGGACGGACATTACCCGGCTGAGTCATCATTCCAGCATTGCCAAGAGTCGGGCGTGACGGCGGGCCTTGCACTGGTTGCTGCGTGCGTGGGTCAAGCTGGAGTTGCTTCGCAATCGGGAACTTGTTCGTTGGTGGCTGAGTGGGTTGCATATTGGGGGCAAATGCGGAGGAGGGCGTGTTGGTGGCGGTAGCAGACTGTGGGACATTATTGAATGGCAGGCCGTTCGGCACTTGTGATGGCTGCGGCTGCGGCTGATTTGACTGGGGTTGCATGTTTTGTGGTGGTTGGGCACGACCGATATCTGCTTGTGATATTGCAGCTTGTTGTGTGAGGGCTTGTGGGCGTTGCGGTGCTTGCTGTGTTGGAGCTGCGCTGTTCGGCGCCGGAGTGTGAGGTTGCTGACCCTGCTGAGAGCTCATCTGCGTATTCATCTGTGGTCGCTGAGGCTGCTGATTAGGATGCTGTGGTGGGTATTGAGCTTGAGGAAAGTTTGGTTGGGTCGAGCTTTGCGGAGTTTGCTGCTGCTGCTGCTGTTGCTGCTGTTGTGGTTGCGGCTGTGCGTTGTGGTTCACGGGATTGGCAGGCATATTCTGCTGAGTGGGCTGAGCTTGCTGCGGCACATTTCCCTGTGGTTGCTGTTGCGCGCCTTCGACCTTCGGTGCGACCTGCGCAGCATTGACTTGTTGTGGATTCTGCCCTGGCTGCTGGGCGCCCGGTGCTCCGAGCGATCTGCCGTTCTCCTCGTTCTTGGTCTTCATCGCGTTGAATTTCGCCTGCGACTCACGGATGTGCTTCTTCTGAAGCTCGATCTGCTGGGCCAGTTGTGGCGGGATCTCCGCGCCTTGCTGCTGTAGTTGAGTCGTGCGTTGGGTCAAAGTGCGATAGGCGTTGGTCGCCTGCTCTTGGCGACCGAGTTCCTGGGCAGCTGACTGGTACCAACGCTGGCGGTATGCCGCTTGGTGTTGCACATTCATCGAGGGTGGCATATGTAGCGTGATACCACCGAGTATGGAGCGAACGTAAGGTGAAATGGAATTTTGCGCGTTGTTCCCTGGCTGCGCTGCAGCGTTCGGCGCTCCAGCGGGATTGCTGGCAGCAGTACCAGCGCCGGCATTGCCTTGCTGCCCTGCCTGACCCGCCTGCTGTCCCCCCGTGCCCGGTCGCTGCTGCGCCGGGCCCTGGCTGCTGCTACCCGGCCTCGCCTTGGCCGACACCTCGCTCATGATCCTTGTCGTCGCATTACGGATCTTGACTTCAGCTTCATGATGCGCCGGGGTGCCGGCAGCGCTGTTGTCGTATTGTTGCCAGATCCCAATCAACGCATTCTTCCACTGTTGCTTCTTCGCCGGGTCGAGGATGGGAAGTCGGTCGAGGGTCTCTGGCCGTATAAGCACCTGAGGAGTGCCGCCATTGCCTTGTTGAGCCATCTCTTGAGTTTGGTGCGAGGGTCGGCTGGTAAAGCCTGCCACCAGCGCTGCTTCGAGGAGGATGTGTTAAGCTCGGTGTCGATGCTCAGGCTTTCGCCGAGGATGGTCGACGGAATCTGTACGGTCGTCGGACTGGTCGGCAGCTTTAATTCGACAGTGTAGTCTGTTGTGACCAAGAGTGAAGCAACGACTGTTTGCTGCGTGTGCTGGGGGAATGAATGAGAATCACATGCACAGCGATCGAATCTCGGAGAGAAAGAGGTACAAGTCAATCACAGGATTGCGAAAATGACCGTGCTATCACGCGAAAGTAATGAGTAGTGAGGTCAACGTCGAATTGCGAATGAGGTAAATGTCATATAGAGTGGAGGTAAGTGAGGGTGTCCATCGGGAAAGACGATGCCGTCCGACGGCGTTTGAAGCCGAATCAGCTGACATCAGGTCGTCTGCCACCCATATTGTGCCTATTGAAGAACCATTGATGAATGCCTTGCAAGTGAGGTTTGATGGCTTATTGTCCCACTTAAATGGATGAAGTGTCTATTGAAGCTGTAAAGGACGACCCCACCCACATGCGCACATAATGTACAATACGACATGGATATGATGCAACCCTCCGCAAAACCGTACCCTGTCTCTATGCCACCGGAAAACGCCCTTTGAATCATGATTTCGTGGCCCCCTTGTTAAAAGCTGCATGTGACTTCATGGCTCGATCTTAAACTTCATCTGGACGCCCATGGCAGCTAGCTCGACGTCCAGATATCTCAACACGCCCGGCACCGCGACGACCGTCACGTCATCACCTCCAAACCACTTCACCCCCTTCTTATCTTCCCAGCACTCACTACGCGGATCGCCCGGCTTGGCCCTCCGCGAGCATCGTCGACACTTCATCCGGCCGCCATATCTCATGTCCTTGCGGCCGTACGAGTTGACACTCGGTTGGGTTGAAAGGAAAGATCCGCACGCTTTACAGATCCATGCGCGGGTGTAGTCGGAGCAGTTCATCAAGCGGTCCTGGAGCAGAAACGCCGTGCCGTGCGCAAGCAATGCATCGCGCTCCATCTCACCGACACGGATACCGCCACCCTTGGCACGTCCTTTGATGGGTTGGCCGGTCAGCGGCGTGACAGGGCCTGTTGTTCGCACCTGGAATTTGTCGTTGACCATGTGTCGCAAACGTTGGTAGTACACAACACCGATGTAAATGTCCGCGGCCAACTCCTCGCCAGTGATGCCGGAATACATAGGCTCGTTTCCATGGTAGTTGTAGCCAGCTCGCTGCAGTTGGTGGCCGAAATACTCGACAGCGGTTTCGCCTTCCTTATCCTTGAACTTAAACGGCGTGGAGTCCTGCGCAAGACCATGCAGAGCGCCGGATTTCCCAGCAAGAGACTCCACAAACATTCCAATGGTCATACGTGAGGGGAAAGCGTGCGGATTGATGATTACATCAGGTTGCATCCCGCTCTCCGTGAAGGGCATATTGACGGTGGGCCACTTTTGCGAGCATACACCTTTCTGTCCGTGTCGGGATGAAAACTTGTCGCCGATGACGGGTGAACGTGGAATCCTCAACCGAATGCTGATGGACTGACAAGGCTCGTTCGTGCCAAGTTCGTTCCCAATCAGCTTCACTTCCTCCACATATGCTTCTTCTGCATCCTTGTATTTGTGAACATGTGTGACACGATCACGGTTCTCATAATTGCCTTTCGGGTCTTTGGTGACAGTGTAGGATGCGGCAATCACATCGCCAGCCTTGAGCTTCACGCCAACGATAGGGAGTCCGTCCAGATCAATGGTTTCCAACCACTTCGCTTTCTTGACGTCTTCGGGAGCAAACCCAAATAACTGTGTCACGGCTGTAGACCGACCACGGCTCGTGCTCTCGGTGAGATCAATCTTCTTCGTCTTGTAGATCGTGCCGTAACCGAAACCACGCTCATGGGCCGTCTTGTTCAGAATCATAGCATCGTCCATGTCGTAGCCAGTATAAGAGATGACAGCGACCACAGCGTTGGTGCCATTGGGGAAGTTGTCTAGACCGTATTCGTTATATAGAGGCGGCCGCACGACTGGAGTTTGTCCTGTCTGTAATCGATAGGACTTGTTGTCTGTGCGGTATTTGAGGGCAGTACCAGGTGTACCCATGGTTTGTTTGCCCATCTGACACTGAAGAAACCCTCTAGTCAGTAAAATATTCTATATCAAGAGCACTGATAGACTGTACCTGATACATGTTTCTTGGGGACTGGTTGAAGTCGGAAAACGGAGTTTGGTTAGCAACGATAGAGAGGATGTTGGTAGGGTCGAATTCCACATGTGTCGAATCCCCAGATACCACTTCCGGCTCTGTACATGCGATAGACATGAATGGCTGCTCGAAGGAGCCGATGTGATCTACTTTATCCAGGGGCAAGTACTTGACAGGGCGAATGAACCGAGCAGGCGTGGAGAACATGTAGATACCTGGATATTGTCCTCCATTGGAAGACGGGATATAACCGACCTCCAAGTCGAGAGGGACGTTGTGACTGCCTTCAACCTTCCAGTAGCGAAGAGTATCGCCAATCACTTTAGCTTGCTTGGGTGAGCAGAAGCCCAGGATCTTGCCGTCCAGCTGCACGACCACACTCTCGTTGAGTGTTGCGGCCGAAGTGCTAGAGACTCCTAGTTGAGCTATCAGATGCGGAATGTTGGATGTGTCCGCCTGCTGAGTGGCGATGAGACATTTGTGTGCCAAGTGATTGAGCAAACCACAGGGGGATCCATCAGGCGTGTGGACGGGACACAGAAATCCCCAGCTTTCAGGTAGCAATTTTCGTACAGTAGTAGTTTTGAGCTGTGCAAAGAAGCTTCCTCTGTGCACCATCCGGAAATGGCTGATGAAACGATAGAAGTTGATCTTCTCCGCAACGACGGTGAAACCGGACACTTGTTGGAGGTCCAGCCCACTAGGGCTCACCAGATTGCCGGTGGACAAGAAATAGTCCAAAGCTTGCCCAATGTTTTCATTTGTTTTTCGCACGATTTTCGTCAAGAAGTCACTCTCAAACTCTTTGCTGGTGAATGCAGGATACTGATTGGATCTGCCCCATTCCCGTAAGCTCTGACCTATCGAGGCAATCCATTCCTCCACACGCTCCTTCACGATCATGCCATACAGAAAGCCAGGCAAAAGAATCTCTTGGTTCGAAACGGCATCAGGGTTGTCGACTGCGCACTCTCCCTCGACCAAGGCATAGAGTTTGCGGGTCATGAACAACAGCATCCTGAATTTGTCCGCATCGTTGGTCTCCGTAACATCGTACGTGCCTAAATGTGGCAGGACGATCCTTCTCAGAAATTCTGTGCCGACATCTTCATCGTTCATATCCTCGGGGACACCGAGCACAACTCTGAACTTCGAGCCCAGGAACTGCCGGGTTTTCGCTCGAGTTTGCATGTTATAGATTTTGTATGTCGACAACAATAGCTCCACCCGATCGATCACGAACTGCTTCGTCTCTAAATCTTTGCTTCTGGCCGGCCCAACAATGCCTTCGAAAACCTCTCGATCATTGGTCTCAACCAATGCCTTGAAGATCATCATGACCGGGACAAGGTACTCATTCTTTCGCCATGAGAATCGGAATGTCACATTGCCGTCGTTAAGGTAATGTAGTACGTTTGTTTGCGACGTCTGATCAGGCCTCACTGACCGAATCTGCATACCATACTTGGTGTATGTGGCACCTCTTCCTTCGAACGACGGTCGCACGATAGCCATGGGAAAGTTGCGTTTGTTAACCACCAACATTCGGATGAGCTTCTCGATACCGTTGACGATGAAGTAGCCTCCCAGCTCTTCGGTCTCTTCTCTACAGTCCACCAGCGCTTTCGGTGGAAGTCCTTCCAGATGACATCGATTCGACCGGAGCATGAGCGGTAGGTGTCCAAACTCGCGAGTGCTGAGCTTCCAGTCGCCATCATTGACGCGATACTCCAATCGGGCCTGGAAGCGCCCCCGATATGTGACATGTCTTTCTCTGCACTCCACGGGCAGGATGTTTCGCTTGGTGGTGATCTTGTTCGACAGTGGTAGCTTGCTCTTCTCCAGATATAGTCGCGAGACCCGGACCTGCAGTCGGTTGCGGGGTCCTTCTTGTGTGGGGGTGCCATCGAGGAAGGTCTTGGTACCAATGTCCTTCAAGGCGTGGTAGAGCTGACCTTCCTCGGCGAACAGCACATTGAAGGAGTCGACATGAGGCTTGATCGCAGCTGCGAGTGCTGGGTACGCGGTCTTGGAGGATGGCGGCTGTGTGAAGAGTTGGTTGCGACGTTGTGTATCGAATTCGGTCGACCACTCAGGCTTGATGGTGGAGGAGGGATTGTGCATGGTCGAGGCCGACATTGTCGGATCTGGTCGTAGGTTCGAGCCGGGATGAGCAGATTGAGAAACAAGTCAAGGCATTTCTCAGATCTGCACAGCCTAGGATCTCTTGCACCACCGTCAACGACTAGAGAATGGGCGTTGTGAAGCTGTTGCGCATGCGCCTCAAAAGTTTGAAGCTGATACAAAAAAGTAAGGTAATCGGCGATGTTGCGATGAAAACGCCGAGCCAATCGCTAGTGAGTCCGCCGGGAGAATTATTCTGTACTCTTTGAGACACCGTCACGACTATTGGCACTTCACTTTCCGCCGCCCGACTGCGCAACAATATGGTGAAGGATGGAGGGGATCTTGTATATTGTCGCTTCTGCTTCATACGGACATCAAGCTCCATCGGCGACTACACTGTACGTATGCGTACTTGTAACAATTCCACGTTGGTGATGGTAGTAGGTAGCTTTATAGTAAGGTACTCGAGTGTCCTCGCACACGTCTAGTGGCGGTTCGGGAAGCGCCCCGCGGTTGCAGTCGAATCCCGGATCACTCACTCTCATCTACAGCCACCACTCGAGAACCTCCAATCTTCCAGCTGGAACGAGCCCCATCCAAGCTCGACGCAACGTCGATTTGCCTTCGTCTTCCAGCTCCCAGTGGCCAAGCACAAACCGAGACGGCAATAGGCGCAGGCCGACGACGGCGGCTTCTACAGTACATACCTTACCTACATCCTAAATCTACCCGCCGCCAGTCCACCCGGCTCTTAACGTACCTCGCCTGACCTGACCTGACCTGACCTCACATCATCCCACTCGCCTGTTTGCTGTATCTCAGCTTCCGTCATCTAGGTTGCCGCCATGATGGGCTTCTTCAGGAGGTTCTACGACTGGCTCTTGAGTGTGTTTTGGTATGTCCCGTCGAAATTCCTCTTTTCTTTTCTTTCTCAGGCCGCTCCCCACACTCCTTGCACGTTCTCCTCCTCGCCGCCCGGTGCCGCGATACACCAATAGCCGGCAGGATCGGACTCAACTCTTGTGTGATCGCCTCGCCTTGAAACAACGCTGATTTGTTGACTATCGCGCGCAGGGCGACCGAGCTGGATGTGACCATGATTGGATTGCAAAATGCCGGCAAGACTTCGTTGCTGCGTGTGTTGGCTGTGAGTCTCGTCCCCACCCTCCAACTTAGCAGGCGACCGAGATCTAACATGAGTGATGGATAGGGCGGAGAATTCACCATCGAGTAAGTGTATGATGTGTGGAATGACCCGCGCGCAAGATGGCCCGTTCAAGCTGTGTTGATTGTCAGACTAACGTCTTGTGTCCAGCTCGATACCAACGGTTGGTTTCAACATGAAGCGAGTCCAGAAAGGCCACGTCACGTTGAAGTGGTATGTCGAGTATCCGCCAAGGGTCGTCCGCGTACGTGGTGACTGTGCTATCCACATGCTAACGTGTTACAGCTGGGATCTCGGAGGTCAGCCTCGATTTCGGTCGATGTGGGAGAGATATTGCCGAGGCGTGGACGCGATCGTGTATGTCGACTGTACAGCCGGTAGAACTGCATGATACTGATTCGTTCTCCCAGCTTCATCGTCGACTCGGCAGATGAGGAAGCGCTTCCGGTCGCCAAAGAAGAACTTCACATTCTTCTGGACAAACCCACGATGGAAGGTATTGCACTGTTGGTGCTCGGCAACAAGTCCGACCTGCCGAATCACAAGGACGTGAATCAATTGATCGAAGCTCTGAACCTCAAAGCAGTCAAGCATCGCGAGGTCAGCGTTTACGGCATCAGCGCCAAAGAAGAGACCAATCTGGATGCTGTCCTGCAGTGGCTGATTAGGCGCGTGCAAAAGTGAGCTGGAGGATCATGCGCTCAGCGCTCTGATCGAGATTGGGAACGACTGTGAACGAAGCGATTCAACGACCTTGACGACGGCAGATGAAGCAACTGAATGACGAACTCGGCTTTCCTTTGCCGCAACTTACGAATATGAGAGATGTCTGCACCGTCAGTGCTTCCAGGTCGCGGTCGAGGCGTGAGTCAGCAGACGGCTGAAAGCCAGCAATGGTGATTGCAAGCGCTTCCTTCTGATTTTATCTCCATGTGGGCTACCACCTAGCTTTCTCTTGTTTGGGTGACGGACAAAGTCTAGCATATCTTCCTTTGCTTGTGGCGGAGTACTTGGCGCACCAGAGCTGTCTTGACGAAGATATGTCTCGTGGCAGCATGCCGATTGAGCATGCATGGCGACGCCCGGAGACGTCGAGGCGGGTTGTTCTCGATGTGGATGAACTCAGTGGTCGGACAGGCACGGAAGGCAGCACAATGTTGAGGTCATGTCGTTGGTGGCATTGGAAATCGTATTCGCATGTCTTGCCTCCATACTTTTCGCCTCTCCAAGCCCTGACCAGCGTTTTGATCCCTCATGATAGCATCTTCAGACATGGATACCAGGAAGATACGATGAGGAACAGGAAGACGTTGGGAGAGTTGGAGAAGAGGAATGTGTCATTGGCGACGCAATAATGCACAGGCCTGCGTTGACAACGCATCCATGCAGCTCTAGCCCTGTCTGCAGCGGGTAGAGGACATGCCACATATCACCAGGTCGTCTAACTACATAGAACTTCTTGTCCATGGCGAGGGCGATCTGATCAGCGATACGGAACTGGGTATGCAATAGTATTGACAGTCGGAATGTGATGTACCAGGCGAGGTATGTGTTCTGATGGACAGCGTAGGTATCGACGAACAAGAAAGTCGTCCTGCTGCAGCTCTCCACACTCCCGCCGACCACACTAAAGCACTCTAAGCTCTACCTACTAACCAATGCACGTCTTCGCCATGCGCCACGATCTTCACAAGGAACCTGGCACCAGTAAGATAAAGTCAGCACACTTCGAACACGAAACAGTCGAGAACAATTCATCTTCTATCTATTCCTCCCCACCCCGGATCTTGGCAGAGCCACCAGGTGAAGTCGGGCGCGTCACAAGATCGCCGCTCACGTAACGTTGCCGCGGCCAAATGAGGCTGAGCAGCGTAGCCAAGCCTAAAATCTCCGTCATCGATCGCCTTGGAACTTCACCCAAGACCAACAAACGTTCGACTGTAACCAACACCAAGACTTGAGGCGACCCACGTTAAGAACTCTTTTCTCGCCTCCATCTTCTGCTTCCTTTGCACCACACCCGTCGTTCAAATCCTCTACACCACCAGCACTTCATACGTACTGCATCGTTAAACTCAGCGACTTCAATAGCAACCACAGCTTCAGACATGGCAGTCCTCGAAGCACGATACTCAACGTAAGCCTTGCACCAGACACTAAACCACATCGCAGCACATCCAATTGACACCATCCTCAGATGTCGCAATCGCTACGGCACCTACTACAACTGTGACTCGGCGTGGAGCAGCTGGGCGCGCTGGCTCGTCCTGGGCCTCGTGATCCTCGCCGCACTCGTTATCTTCTTCCTGTTCTCGTGAGTCCTCCTTCCATGCTGGCAGGCGCAAGCGCATCGTCTTCTCCAAGCCTCGAAGCTGACATCGCCCCTCATCTAGCTGCCTCACCGCTCGCCGCCGAAGAAAGATGGGCCACCAGCCGTACCGCGGCACAGCCTGGGCGCTCGGCCGCACTCCCCCCGGTCACGGCGCGGCGCAGTACAATTCGCAACAACAGCCTTACTACGCCAACAACAACAACAACGCCCAGCCGGTCTACAACAACAGCAACAAGCCTGCCCCGCCGCCGTACCAATCCGGCGGCGCGAACCAGGGATACTACGCGCCTCAGCAAGAGACCAACGTGCAACACCCGCAGGCGACGTATGGCGGATATGGCCAGTCGAACTATGCGCCGCCCACTGGTCCGCCCCCGGGCAGATAGGCGGTCGCTGTCCTGCCATCACGTGGCTTCGATGGTGAACAGCCATCGACCGCGGGCACGAAGACACGTGTATGAGGACTGGGTAATGACTGGTGGCGTTTTGCAAGAGTATATGAGTGCGCATACTATCAAATAGCGAGAACACGACACTTCTGCCTAGTGATGCCCGGTCGGTATCTGGAGAAGATCGACTCAGCGTCATTTCTCCTCGGCAAGGCCAAAAGCGATACCCTGTAACACACTTAATGATCTCCTACACGCACGCTCCCTCTGTGAATACGCCTGTACCAATCGCAGCTTTCAGTCATTTAATTGTTTTAAATGTGCACATTTGTGTACAGTATCCTCTAAGCAACAGACATGATCCTTCTCAACACAGTACATCACCAAATAAAACAAAATCCTCCATGGCGCCACTTTCATTTGCCACGGCATCATCCCCACGCTCGTCAGCCCCATCCATACTATCCGAGGTACCTAATCCACTGCGGTAAGGTAGGTAAGTAGGTAGATGTACAAATTTGCCAAATCCAGTTCTACTAGACACGCTCTGCGACCCACCGGGACGAAACGGTGCCGAGCAGTCGACATCCCTATGGGGCATATATGGCACGCCCATACACGTCGGCAGACGATGGAGAATTGTCCGTCGACGGCGCATGCAGACATTGGGGAGAATCGGACTCATACGCCGCTGGTTGATCCGTTCATGTCCATGGGCATGGCTGGTGGACAGGCACGAGGGCACGCTCTGCTGAGACTGCACCGAGTATCCGCAGGACACAGTGGACCGATGTGTGTGAGAGTATCATAATCGCTTCTTGCATTCGTGTCTGTCTACCTTACGCCTTAAATCGCCCCTCAAACCCCGGCCGGGCCTTTTTCTTGCCGCCCTTCGACGCACCGCTTTTGCCCCCGCCTTTCCCCTTCTTGCCCCCCTTGTCCTCCTTGCGCTTCGCCAGGTTCTTCTCGCGTTTCTTCTGCTTCATCTCCTTGCCGTGCACGACCGCGTCGACCCGTTCCTGCCACGCCGTCTCGCTCTTGCTCTTCTCCTTCTCCTTGCGCTTGAGCGCTTTCTTGAGCAGACTCGTGTCATCGCGCACCTTCTCGCCGTGCGCTCGCTTCTTCGCGTTCAGCCAGAGGTCCTTCTCGGCGATGTCGGCTTGCTTTTCGGCGTCGTAGCCCGCGATCCGCTTCTGCTTGTTCTGGGCGGCTTCCAGCGCGGTCTTGGGATCGGATCGGCCTTTGCGATGCTTCGGGTCGGAGAGAGTGGTGAGGCCGGCATCCGCGGCTGAACCGTCTTGGAATGCTAGCCGAGAGAAGGAAAAGTTGTTCTCGGGTTGTGGCGACTGGTTGCCAAACATCTCACGGGAGAGGGGGCTACCCGACCCACGAAGTTGCGCTTCTTGCTTGCGCGCTTCCTCTTCTTTAGCCTTCCGTCGTTGCTCTTTCTTCGCGGCTTTCCGCTGCTCGTCCTTTTTCCGCCGTTGCTCGAGCAGATCCTGTCGACTTTTCACCGGCTTTCCATCAGGACCGTCTGCCTTTCGCTTCGCACGTAATTCTTCAATCCGCTGTCTTAATCGCTCTTGCAGTTGAGCTTGGTCGATGTTGGGTATTTGTATCTTTGGCGAAGAAGTGCCTGAAGGAGGATCCCGAGACTTGGTCTCTGCTGGTAATGTGGTATTGACATTGACATTGAGTTTTGCAGGATTCTGCTTCGTTTGCTTCCGTTGCGCGGGCTCTGATGGTGGTACGATCGAAGATGATGAAGAAGCAGTAGAGTGATTGGCGGAAATATCAAACGCGGGGCTGTGAGCAGGACTTGAGGGTACTGAAGAGGCATCTTCTGGGACGTCGGCATCGCCATCATCGTCGTGATCTGATCCAGCCAAACCTGAAGCATCGAAGCCGTTTAGATCGCCGGACTGAACAGTGTTGATCACCTCATCGTCCGTTTTGTCGTCATCTTCATCATCGTCATCTTGCGTTCGCGAATCCGACACCTCTTTCACATCTTGCCCTTGCTTTGCTGCCTTCTTAGCATCTGATTTCGCCTTCTTCTTTTCCGACTTTTCCTTCTTTGCCTCACGCTTCTCCTTTCTCTTACCAGCTTTTGCCTTGCGTTTCGCCTCTTGGGCTTCCTCGCTCAACTCAACCTTTTGACGCTTGTTCGAGGCTGAGGCAGCATCCTTCGGCGCAGCTGGTGTGGGTATAGTCTCACCAGCCTCCTCGTCCATGCCCAATTCTCGCTTTCGCTTGCGTTCTCGCTCCTTCATGACATCCAAAGCGCTCATCTGGTTGGCGGGGTCAAGCTTGGCTCTTTTAGCCGCCTTCTTTTGCTCTTTGGTCTGCTTCTTCCGGGTCCATTGCTCGCTCGGATCCAGACCGTCGACAATCTGACTTCCAAAGTATTCGCGAGCGGGTGTGAGGGCAAGTAACGACTCGAAAGCTTTGTTGTGGCTCTGTAATCGCTCCTATGATGCAGTGTCAGGATGTGTGGCGTTACTGTGAAGAGCCTTGAAGGACATAGTTTACCTCCAGTCCTTCGAGCATGTCATCAGTGTGTTCGTCCATGGCCGTCATTGTGGATAAGCAGCACTGTAGAATATTTGCGGTCAAACGCCTGCTTGTAGAAGTCGGGCGGTGAAATGGTACCGAGCAGGATCTTCTAGGATTTGCTCTTTGCTCTGCTCACTCGCGAAATCTTGGCGCGCTAGTAGAAACCTCCAGCTCTATAGAACAATGGGTAGATTGTTCACATGTATAGGTATACACTTCTCTTGCTGCGTTAATCTTGGATTATTTGCATGTATTTAAATATGTCACACGCGCACACGAGACAATCATTTGACCTGGTCTCTGTGAGATTGCCCGGTATTGGATGGCTTTCCAGTCGGGATCCAGCGCTACAAAAGTCTAGGTTTGCTTTCGATAAGTGAACTGTTCGCCTAACCATCTTGGGCCGGGCGTCCAACGACGTCTACACAGGTGCGCGATGACCACTGGAGCTATCACGAGTTTTGAAAAGTCTCGGTGTTGTGCTAATCATGACTTATCCTGAAGACAAGAAGCAGAGTGAGGAACAGAGTTAACGCTGGTTTTGGCCATTCGATCATGAATCAAAAAGAATTGTCGGGTGAAGTGGTGTTGCCGTAACTAGTCCTTGGAGCGTCATCCTCAATCGCGTAAACACTGCTCAGCCACAACTTCTGCTTAATATCTACATCGTCAATACAACTCTGAAGTCGTTTCCGTCATATAAATTCCCTAAAGACCGTCTTGATCACGCATCTCCTCCATAGTCCAGCATGCGGAGAGCCTTGACTTTCTGTGTGTAAGTCGACTATGCCAAAAACCAAAATTTCTGGAGATATGGAATGCGATTGCCTGGTCCACGGTGTCAACCAGCACTCGCACCACAGACCGCAAGCAGCTGATACCGGGTTGGTCGATTGCAAACAGTACTCGGAGTAAATTACTCAAGCATGAATTACATGCAGCAGTCCGCAGTAGAAGCCAGCTCATTGTCTTCGTTGGCTGCGATTGCGTCTCAACCTCCGTCAGACCCTTATGGACCTGTCCCAGCTCCAGCGTTACCACTGGTTCTCTACATTGCTCGAGTACCAGGCAGTCAAGATGTCTTCCTTACGCCGATCAAGCCAAGGGAAA
This sequence comes from Microcyclospora pomicola, assembly GCA_002786065.1. Taxonomy (NCBI): domain Eukaryota; kingdom Fungi; phylum Ascomycota; class Dothideomycetes; order Capnodiales; genus Microcyclospora; species Microcyclospora pomicola. The sequence goes on along the minus strand of NHNY01000026.1, from coordinate 80,143 downwards.
GGGTCGTCACGGCCGAAGATGTACGCAGTTCCTTGTATTATGTCCATATCAGTGGTGAAGACCATTACGAAGTCTTGCAAGGGCCGACTCCTCCATCTGTCAGGGTGAACGCTCCGGAGATGCTTCCTGCTGGCTCTCAAGATTACAACCCAGCGATGTCCCCACCTCCTCTGCCTGTCCGGCCTTCTGGACAATCGCTCTCTTCGCCCTATCCGATGCACGATCATTCCGCAAATTATACGAACGGGGTGTCTAGGACGACCAGGGTGGTCAACCGCATTACACGAAAACCTGTACTACCGAGTGCGACTAATTATGGCGGTTCATTTTCGCCATCGTCCACAACAAAACTGGACCTTCCAGTACTACCACCTCGACCTCTTCCAGCACTCCCAGGCGAGCAGGCCGGTCATACTTCGTTACATGCTGACAATACTCGTCTTCTACGGCACTCTGAGCACTCCGAAGGTGCCAATCCATACATTCGAAAGCACGAGCCTGCTACGGATCCTGGTGCTCGGGAGGCTTGTGACTCTGCGCCTGGAACGCTTACGCTCATCCGGCGTGATCCTGGTTCGAGTGAACAGTGGAACGTAGCGTCTATTCACGACCCGCCTGTTCATGAGGTCAGCTCCAGGGCGCTACCTAAGACAACAGCAGCTCGACGAGTGAAGAAGAGTGGTTCGCCTCTCTATCTTGACCTCACCAACCCCGGCTACGCCGCTTTCCTTGATTATGACAGATCTCAATCTAGGACCAGCACATCTTCTGGCTCTTCAGAGACTGAAACGCTTCCTGAAGGCATCTTTCGCCGACGCTTGTATATGCCTGGTTCGCGTCATGCTGAGCATGATTACGCCCGCCAGACGCTCGGTTCTGAGAATTCGAGCAATAACAGTAATAGTGATATGCGAAAATCGATGCACGAGCATGCCTCCCACCATCTTACACCGACCAGTAACATAACACCTTACTCGGATCGTCGCGCAAAAGGCTACGCTTTCACAAGTCCTTGGGGTGGGCACTGCGAATTCACCACGGGTGTCACGGGCAAGAGTCTCAAGTGTGCCCACTCTTTGGGTCGCCATTCTCCTATGGATGTGAGCGAGCTCCGCTTCAATCTTCCCACCAAAAGTCGACCTGACCCGGGCCCAAACAAGCGCTCCTCATACTTCTCCCATCAAAGACATGAATCGCTCGTGGAGTGGGAAGGAGGTGTCGATCCTCCGACCATCGTGATTGGCGAGGATGGCCGGATTGACCGCTCTCTTGGACAAGAGAAAGCTGGAGGTGGATTCGGCGGGAAGCAAGCAAAGCTGGGCAAGCTTATCATCGAACCAGAAGGGTTGAAGATGCTCGATCTACTGGTCGCTGCCAACATGGGACTTTGGTGGCGGGCCTACGAACGATCGTGATGAACGCCTGTTGCAGGACTTAACATGCCACAACAATCTTTGGAACCCAGTGTGCTATACATATCCGTCCGTGATCAGCTACACAGGATATTCATGAATCCACGTCAACCAGAAAATATATGTACCTTGTGGAGAATCGACATGTACTGTTGTACTCGTGCAAGACCTATTTTTAGAACAACTCCAATGCATGTTGTTCCAACTTCACCCCTACCGCGATGTAATGTCAATACCTGGACATCCACTCACAGACAGGCAGATATACGCAACGGCCGTTTTTACCACATGCCAGATCCCTTGTTCGCTGATATTCAGCTCAGTGGATCTGTGCACATGCATCCGGTCGGCCTGCTGGGGCTGAGCTTCTGCATTAAGCGCCGAAGGATGCGATGGATACATTAGTGTTGATCCGTGTGCAATTGTCTTTCTGGCTTCACAATTGTCGGTCTTGCCATACTCTTGTTACAGACACTCTTACTTTGCTTGATCGCGAGTGTCGTGTGACTCGCATACACACAGGGTGTCGCTGATCTTGCAGAAGCGGCAGCACCAGCAGCAACGTGAGCAGAGTCCGGCAACCTCAAGTATGAAGCCTCATGACCGACACCGATCGCTCGGCCAGGATGAGGATGAGAACTCGACTTGTCTGCCTGGCCATTCCGACCCGTCTCTTCTCGTCAGCAGTGAAAGCTTCGGAGGAAAGTTCACGTCCAGGAAGCTACATCAGTTCCCAAGCATCGCGTTGCTCGCTGCAAGCTACGCGGCACTCGCCATATTCCATTGAATAATAATATGCATATCTGTCTTCCGACCGATCGGGATGAAAAGCTATGGTAAGCAGTGCAAAAGTATCTGGCCAGACCGTCACTCACCTAGATATCTCAATTAGGGCTCTGGCTTGTGTGGAGCGATCAGTATGGGGAGGATTACCCAAACCCTGGATCTTACGAGAAAAGCCAAAGGTGGCTACATGCAGCACGTGTGATACAAGCCATCGCCACCGTCGTCACAATTCCTTTGACCTCAGCAGTGTGTTCCAGCGCTGCTGTGGTCTTTGTCCAACGCAGGTCCTGGGACTCTCGACTCACTCTTCGCCAGACTGCCGTGCTCGCAGATAATGGTTGGACAGAACTTGCTACTTATGGACATCTCTTACGAGGCCACTGGAACCGCTATGGCTCAGCCATGTTACTTCTGGGAATAATACTAAACATGCTTGGTATGCTATCTTGTGGTCACGGTTCCCATTCTTCTTCTCACTGTTCATAGGCATTTTCATCTCTCCGCTACAGTCCATATTCGCCACAACGAGAACAGTGCAGATTCCACAGAAACTCGGCGAGGTACAGCAGTTGACCGATTTGACGAATTTTTTCGACGCGCCCAACGATGACTCGCAAAATCAGCTTACTATAGCAGACCTACGCTCGATCTTGACCAAAACGAGAAGTACTGATGGACAGCATCATCTGTGGAGCAAGGAAGGTGCTACAAACTGTTCCGATGCTCTCTTCGCTGATATTGGAATCTGTGCTTTGGGAGAGGTCTCCCTTGCCAACATCTCGAAACTCGAAGACCCCTTCCTTGCTCAGCTTCCCGCCGGATACAATACCGGGGTCGTGCGTCAGTTCCTCCCTCGGATCAACTCCTCGGTAACAAGAGACAGTGTCACTGAAGCTGAATCTCCTCAGAATTGCAACAGTTCGCTTGGAGCTTTCTACGTGGATTATGCGGCATCAGTAGTGACAGATTTCTTTGACGGTGTACAGGTCACTCCTGCCTGGAGACTTACAGCCTGTATGCCTGGAGACCAAACACGATCGCCGTGTAACGACTCTCGTACCCGGCAAGACTTCACCGAAGTACTGTACCTCAACCTCTCGGCATACTCTGGCCTATCGGACCCTATAGTGCCCACACAGTGGAGTGGCTACTTCAAGATAACCGCCAACACCACCGCAGGCTTCTTCGAGCTGCCGAACTACATGAATGGAAATTTGCCAGTTCCTTTGTTGAATGATGAGTCTGGCGATCTTTGCGGGCACGATTGTATGCCTCAGATCTACAGTGAAATATCCAAGTAGTAGGTACACCTCCGGGTTACCATCGATGCAAATGACACTAACCAGTCAGCGAGCGTAATATCTCTCGTAGAGCGTACGTCCGTCAGGCCGCGCCTGAATACAACAACAGCTACACCAGCCCAATGACCATGCAACTGGGAGCTGTACCAGACAGGGGACCCCTTCTTATGGTAGCGCTTGCGCTGTTCGGACCAGGATCTTTCGTGGCAGAACGACTCGCGCATCCGGAAGCCTACATCGAGGACGACTCGGGAGAGAAACCGTATGATGATGAGCACTGCGCCGAGCAAATGCCGTTCATTGGACTCCTGACGGAGGCGTTGCCGAATACACTCGACAACACAGACGATTTACAAGGCTCACTTTGTGTGGATGACCTGAATTACAACTTTGGCTATCTACAATCGGAGCTTCTGCAATATGTGCAGGCTCTGATGGTCCCACCAAAAGATGCTCTATCTGTTGGGAGCTACGACGACCGGCTACAGAGTGGATTTGCAGCCGCCGTTTTTCTTGCCAATCAGCTGTCGTTGGCACAACAAAGCTACACGACTCTTAACGTCAGCTACGACTTGGGTACCAGTATCGAGATACCATATATGTCCAGCGCGGGGATGATTCTGATCTCGGTCCTCCTTGGCACATACTTGTCATTCCTTCTCGCGCTTGCATTGTACAGTAATGCGCCTCATTGGACGGCCAAGCTCGACGCCTTTGCCATGATGAGGCTCGGTGCTGCGATTGCTGAGCAGCTTCCCCTGGATATGGCCGTCGACATGAATGATGTCAAGATCTTGGATGAGACTCCTGGTTGGAAGGGCGATGCAACTCATGGCAAAGGAGCTTACGGGTTGTTAGCCTTGGGCGAGGGAACGCCATTGGAGGCAAAAAGACAGTATCGGTGTTTTGCGCGCGAAGAAAATAAGGCATGATGACGGTGACAATGGTTCTCTGCACCGCTAGAGGTGGTTTTCCATCCCTTCAAGCAATGCAAGCCCCTGTTCCATTATCCATATTCCTTCTGCTTCATAAGTGCTGGACGTGTCACGAAGTAACAAGGACTCGCCCAGCAAGAGGGCCATTCACCGCTGTCCAGCAAGCATCCACTGCCATTCATTGTGAATATGTGAGAAGATATGGCATCTAAGATATATCACGTACAGCTTTGCCAGCAAGAATGACAGCGATGGTTCAGCGACCCTAAGGTATACATGTGTAAGGTAGCTAAGGTACTCACCTCGCATGGTTCATCTCACAAGTACGCATGCGTGCTGAACACTACGCAGTGGCTGGAACAGGGTCTATCCAAGGAGGGGCACGAGGGGCCACATGTGAGCTTTGTTTAACAACACCTCAAAGTCAGAAAGTTAAGGTAACTTACCTTAGTATTAGTTACCGACAGCGAATACGCTGTGCACTATTGCATAAATGATTGCATGCAACCGCGGCATCTCTCAATTGAACAACGCATACATGCATATGCAGCCCAGTATGATGCTACTCCGGCCGCAGATGTAGCTTACTTGCACGTGGCCTCATTGGTGATGCTCGACTCGACATTGGCTGTTGATCTGCATCACGGCGGTTAGTGTTTGAGATATATTCCCTTCTGATTGCTGCTCGCTCTCTCCCCCACCCCCCTGTCACCTTACACTTGCACCTCACAACTCCTTAAAACCCAGCACGCACCGCCGCATCATGGCCTACTACAACAGCGGCTCCAACCGCTACGACGAGGAAGAGCGTGTCACAGAGACTCAGTACACCAGCACTGACTACGACCGCGGCTACGGCGACTACAACCGTGGTCCTCGCCAGGACGAGCGTTTCTCCGAGACCACCACCACCACATACTACGATGACAACAACGACCGCGGTGCTCCTCCGCCGCCGCAAGTCCCCTACCCTTGGCGTGCTCAATGGGACGACCGTGAGCGTCGTTACATCTATATCCACACCGAGACTGGTGAGCGATCATGGGACGTCCCTAGAGCCGGCGGATACGGAGGTGGTGGGTACGAGCAGCAGAGCACGACATACATCGAGGAAGACGAGCGTGGGGAGCGTCGCGGTGGAGGACACGGCCTCGCCTACGGAGCTCTGGGCGCCGTAGCTGGTCTCGCAGGTGGGGCATTTCTTATGCATGAAGGGTCCGAGATCAAGCAAGACTACGACCAGGACAAGTACCGCATGGAACAGGATGTGGAGAACTTCCCGGAGAACGCAGCGGAATGGACGGGTCGGAAGGTCCAGGATGTCGAGGACATTCCGCAAGACGTCGAGCAGGGGTTTGACAGGTTCGGCAACCGTGTTGAGCAGGGGTGGGATAACACGGTCAACGACGTCGAGGATGCTCCGGAGAATGTGGCGGAGTGGGTGGGTGACAAGGTCGGTGGTGTTGAGCGGTTTGGGGACAACATCGACAATGCTTATGACGAGGGCAAATACGAAGGGAGGAATGATGATCGGTGGTGAATAAGGAGCTCAGCCGGTTGTGCGGCGCATACTCCGAATGCACGAAGCGATCGATCTCGGAAAGATGTGCTGACGGTCTAAACCTGTCTTTTCGTTGCAGCATACCGGGCGTAGACGGAGATGATGTGATCACACTCATGGACGTTCAATATCGTTAGACCTCAAGCTGTGTATACATATCTTGGTTCGCCGTCTATCATGCACCCTTATATGTACCCATGTTTCAGATGTCTTCTTCATAACGTCTAACCAGAAGCCCTCTTCTTTGCAGATCCTCCTTGACTTGCCGTACCGTCCACTCACCACGGTGGAACATGCCTGCACCTAGAGCAGCATCGACATTGGTCTCTTCAAACACTTCCGCAAAATGGCCTGAGTTTCCAGCTCCACTCGACGCGATCACTGGAATCCTGATGGCCGCTTTCACGCTTCGAATCAGCTCCAGATCAAAGCCTGAGTTCGTGCCGTCTTTGTCGATGCAATTCAGGAGGATCTCGCCCGCACCCATTGCTTCCACTGCAGTGACAAGCTGGATCACGTCCAGGTCTCGCGTCTCTCGCCCACCTTTGATAGTGCAAGCATACCAGCAGTACTTCTCACCATTTGGTCCAGGTGAGCTCGTCTGGACGGTGTGATGAGTGGTCGCGTCAGGTCCGGAGACATAGACTCGTTTTGGGTCTACCGAGACCACCACTGCCTGAGCCCCGTATGCTTCGCTGATGGTCTCGATGGCCGTCTTGCCGGTCAGTTGGCGTCCAGCCGCGTGATATGCTTCAGCAGCCGTGACAGCATCGGACCCAATCGACACTTTGTCGGCGCCGGATTGGAAGTACAAGGTCGCCACTTCGAGAGCAGGCACCGTTTTGTTTGTCTCCGGGTCAACAGTATCACGGATACCTCCGCCGATAGTCAGAGGTACGAAAACAGTGGCAGAGGCCTGACGCAAAACCTCCAGCATAGGGAGGTCTTTGAGCGGGGTTTCGCGGAACGATGTGATGTTCAAGAAAGTGACTTCATCCGCGCCTTGTTCGTAGTACTGTTGTGCTTTCTGTACAGGCTTGCCGAGGTTGCGAACGGCGTTGTCACTTGACTTCTCGCGCACATCATACTGGTCACCCTTGGTGACAACCAGATCACCTTGATCATTGGCACGGACATCCAGGCATGCAATGACTCGCCGAGTAAGGCCGTCTTTGCTTGCTGCAGAAGAGATCTCTCCAAGAGGCTGAGAGGCCGTCCCTGATAGGAACGCTTTCAATACTCGTTGTCCGGCAGCACCACTCTTCTCAGGGTGGAATTGAGTGGCAAGAACATTGTCTTTCGACACTGCGCCAACAAAATCTTCGTTGCCGTATCGTGCTGTCGCCACCGTCCAGCCGTCTGCCTCCAGCTCGCCTTGGCGGTAAGGCACCGCGTATGAGTGCACGTAGTAGTATTTATTGTCTGGACGAAGGCCGTAGACACTTTCGCCATTCGTCAAGCCTTCTTTCGAGATGGTGTTTGCAGAGTTCCATCCGATATGGGGCACGCTTTTATCGCTGTTGTCGAATCGTTCAAGTCGACCTTTGATGACGCCTAGTCCTGGAACATTCGGATTCTCTGCTGAGCCCTCGAACAGTGCTTGCAGGCCGACGCAGATGCCCATGAAAGGCTTGCCGGCTTGGATGTGCGCTCGTACTGGTTCCACATAGCCCGCATTCGCGAATTGGCTCAAGCAGTGTCCAAAATGTCCAACACCAGGCAGTATCAACTTCTACATATCGCACATCTGTCAGTCATCAGTCTTGAACAAGTGTGAAATGCCCGTATGCCATACATCTGCTTTGGCAACGTCCTCGGGACTTTTGATCCATTCCACTTCCCAACCAATCTTCTCAATGGCGTTGACCAACGACCGAATGTTGCCTGCGGCATAATCAAGCAAGTGCACTTTAGGCATCTTTTCAAGCACTCTTACTGGACATATACTTCAAGCACACTCTCAAAATGTCAACGAAGTGACGAACATTCATCGTAACAGTCAGAGGTCGATATGACTAAGCAGGGTCCTCGAAATTTTGAGTAATAGCGGGATGAGCCGCTCGATTCAGTACTCCATCTCATTCACTCTCGAGCTGTCCATCCTCTATCGAACTCCCTCAGCAAATACCCGCAGATCTGAAAGATGGTGCGCAAACTGAAGCACCATGAGCAGAAGCTCCTGCGAAAAGTCGACTTCATCAACTTCCCTCAGGACAAGACCCATCGCTCCGCAGAGGTCATCCGACGCTATTCTGTCACGAACCCAGCGGACTACCAATCGTACAATCGTCTTGCAGGCAGTCTACGACAGCTGGCTCATCGTCTAGCACTTATGCCGCCGGAATCGGCGTTCCGAAGAAAGCATGAGGACCTGCTATTGGAGAAGCTATCGGACATGGGCTTGTTAGGCATCGGCGGAGAGGGCAAAGGGAAACTCAGCGACGTGGAAAGGAAAATCACCGTGTCTGCCTTCTGTCGGCGACGTCTAGGAGTGGTGATGACCAGATTACGTATGGCGGAGTTGGTGTCAGCTGCGAACCGATTCATCGAGCAGGGCCATGTACGAGTCGGTACAGAGGTGGTAACAGATCCCGCTTTCCTTGTCACAAGGTATGTCGAACATATGCTATGAGAATCTGACTCTCTAGCCTTGCTGAACCATGTGCTGACTCTTAAAAAGGAACATGGAAGATTTCGTCACCTGGGTGGATTCCTCCAAGATCAAGCGGAACGTGATGAAATACCGCGACAAGCTGGACGATTTCGACCTGCTCTGAGACTATGCTGCCCGATCCGGAAGATATCATGAGCCATCTCAAGGCTGTGTTTCGAAGACATTAGAGCGCAGTACTTACCAGAACGCCGCAGTGGATTGTGGAATTCCAGCCATGCATATCTGTCACGTGCAGAGGGAATGGCATAAATTCACTTTGCACTTGCGGGGCGCTCCTCCCACCCCCTTCTTCCTTACCTTCCACAATCACAGACATTGGATTTGCAGCCAACTTGTTCTGCATTCTTTTGTCGTCATCGTCGTTGGATCGAACGATCTTCGGGCATCGTTCTTGACACCATCAAGACTCTCTTCTGGTACCGCCCTGCATACAGTGCAAGGACCTCACTGTCGACCCCCCCTTCCTCGACTCATGAGCAAGTCTCTGTCTTGGCTTCTCTGCATGCTTATAATCCTCCACGGGGTTGTCGCAAGCACTCACCTGATGGGAGTCGGGGGTTGAGTAATGTTTTCTACCCCACTACCCGAGCTGTCACTGCCCGCGGGCTTACCTGTGCCGCAGCTTGAATGAGCTTCCACCAGCAGTGTGGTAGTCTTCAAGCACAGGTTGGCGACCTTAGCGATAATTTCTGCTGCTTAGAGCTGGGTATTGGGGTACCATCAGCGAGCCGTGGTGGATCTGCATCTGAGACAGGCCGGCGGCACTTCAAGAAGTGCGCAACATCACCTCCAGACATCACCAACTGCTCCTTGTACCTTCGAGCTGTTTAGGCCATGGATCGCACACCTGCCCATATGAAAGCGCCTTCTGCTTCCAGGGCGCTGGGGAGGCAGCCTAATACAAACATCGAAAGGTCACGTGATACTCTCGTTATGAGGCCGCCCAGTCTCGCTGCCACACACCCTTATAAATACGCCGATGGAGTCCCTACTGCATCAACACAGGAACACATTTCACTGCAGAACAAAATGCCATCATGCAGAGACCCAAAAGCTGGTTGGACTCCTTTGACGCCAGAGAGCCTGCCCGAGGAAATTGGCTCGCCGTCCCCAGAACCGGCCTCGAGGGTCCTCACATCGACTATGGGCCCTCCACCTGTACCCCGACGTCATGAGCTGTCGCCCAAGGTCTTGCGACCTACCCGCTCCTCATCGGTGATCGACACGAAGAGAATCTCCAGAGCGCAGTCCTGCGCAAAAGTTTGCTGTGCACCGCACACGCGCCTGTATGATCCTATGATGCAACACTCAAACATCCCTCCTTTATGGCGCAATGATGCCAATGTCGATCGTCGAGACACTGACCTAGCAAACGGGAGTGTCACCTCTCCTCTCGCCATGATTGGCCTTCCTCTCGGAAGCATGATCGAAATGGCCAACTACTATCCGCCGGCTGACGGACATCGGTGGGAGCGTGAGAAGATGTGAGAGCTATTTGTTTTATGGTATGAAGCTGGCAGCAAGAGCGAGCCCGATCCAGCGGCGCCGCTCGCCAGTTTCGAGAAGAATCAGGGCACCTCAACAAGATTGTCATGCAACCCAGTTACAGAATTATACGGCGGGCTGTAGCATTGCTGCGCAGCCATGAATTCATGATAGAGGTTGGCATTTTGGGCGATGATTGTCTCTGCTTGGGTCAGCAATACAGGAGCTCTGTAACGTAGTTTGCCCGTCCACTCCAGATGATGGAACAGGTACACATACATGATCAAGCACAAGTTCATCGAACCCTGAGCCGTGATACCCTTTGCCTCTAAAATCGTCAGGAAATAAGCTCTTTCATTTTCATTCCGCGCCACTTCATAAGCAGAGGTTTCTCTAGCCAGCACTAGTCAGTGCGCGCGTGAACGTTAGTTCTACCACAAAGATTTGTGGATGAATCTAGACACTAGTGACTACACCTCTCCATGTAAGATAAGGTACCTAGGGTACTATGAGGTCCTGTAGAGACCGACTAAATTCTGCATATTTTATACAAGTCGAGGCAGAGATGCTACACTCCGATCATGTGCGGGTACGGGCTGAAGCTCATAGGGAGTCAATAGAGGACTTAACGTGGCGGGATCGATTTGACCTCTCCAACATTCCACCATGAGAGGCATTGGAAAAATGTCACTGGATAGCCGAGTAGGAATGTCACGATTGTGTTTGCTGCTGTCAGTTCGGCCTACAATCAATCCTACGCTCATCATGCGTCGTGAGTCTATACCAGGCCCTCGACTCCTGCAACAGTGCTACAGAGTTATCGCTCATTCACCGATGAGCACACCGTGGGCCTATCACTTTGGGGAACTCGTCGGAGATTCACGAGTACTACCAGGCAAACCAATACTGTGTGCAACATCGAGTCATCGCTGACGCCCGGCTGGAATGTATGTCCAATAATGTGGCTTCATGCTGCCAGGCGTCAGCGGCCTTGTGCATTCTCGTGTAGCAAGGCTGAGGCTTATTGGATTATATGTATCTGACTGGGCTTTGCTCACTTCGATACTCTAAGTCTTCCATATACATGTACGTCCTTGCTTGCCCGCTTGGGCAAGTCGTATGATCAAACCTCGTCGTGACACCATGGGCAACACGGTAGCAGTAAAGGGGTGACTGCTAATGGCCGTCTTCCAGGACAGCCTCACTTCTCTCAATATTCACGTGAATGGCCAGTTCGCTCTTCACGCGCTGGTGTGAATGGTCGCGTCGCTCGCATGAATCCTACTTGCCCCCACCTGGCCAAGGCATGAGCATCTGGTGGATTATCATCTGACCAGCCACCCGGAAGCGTTTGTCACATTCGAGATGCCACCATCATCGTGTCGTCTGGGGCACATCTCCAACGACGGCTTCTTGGATGCTTTTCAAGAAGGGACGTTGTCAGGCTTCAATCGAAAGTCAGTCTGGCATACAGATTTTCTGACTTTGCCATTACACATCAACAGGTCGTTCAAATTGAACACCGACTTGCTCGGTGATCGTATCGAAGTGACTGCAGAATACGGCACCAATTCCCGTCACCCACGGTTTCGCTTTCCTCGAGTCGACGTGAAACCAGGACACTTGCAAAATCATATATATAACACTTTCCAGTCTGGGCTCAACAAGGAGAACACACCTTACGGGTTCGAGATTCGCGAACCTTCTTGGATCCGAAAGTATACTATACGCACCAATATGACAAGTGAGGACAACTCCTCACAAGATGCGCCATATGCAGGTCGCCGATGGGGGTTTCCACCAAACCCTGAGGCACCGGTCGAGAGACACAATGTAGAAGTGTTGACCGAGAGCCTGAAGCGCCATCGAAACCAGGTCAAGGCCAAGAGAGAGGAGCTGAGAATGGCGGCAGCAAGGCGATCAGTCTCCAGCTCGGGATTGCTGAAGTTGGCGAGAGAGCTTCAATTCCTTGAGGAGTCGCTTGAACGGATCCAACAAGACCTGAACGTTGCTTGTGAAGAATTGGCGAACGCTCAGCCAAAGCGCGATCATGATCACTCCAGCTTCCGATCTCGTGATGCTTGGGATCATCGTTCACGCTCAAGCTCGACTCACAACGCTTCGGTGTTTGAGGAGGCGGACGACTTCTTCGGCTCATCCTTCTCTTCGTCGTCGTCATTCTTCGAACGCTTGAGTCCATCGACCGTATTCGAGAACTTCGAACGACTATCGCGAACGCCTTTTGTCAAATTCAGCCAACTGGGTCCTCAAGAGAAGACCTATAAAGCGAATCGCAGTTCAAGTCGACGCAACTCCGACAGGAAAGACTGGAGAGAACCCTATGGCACAAGAGCCCGACATGATTGCAAGGTGCCTCAGGCAAAGCATGGGAACATGCAGTATACATTTCACCATACCAGCTTGCCGCCCACAGTGCTTCAAACAGCCGAGGCTAAGGCGCTGTTCCGTCAATATGACAATCAATGGCAGCGTCTGTCCCCCTTTAACCCCAGCATTCCATACCCTGCGCTGGGGCTCAAAGCGGCAGCTCTGGTTGACCACCGAACTCTGTGGTCTCCGTATACTGCTGAAAAGCCCTCCACATGGTCTGAGGACACCATCATGCGAGCGAACGTGCAAGCTTTCTTCCTTGGCGCGATGGGCATGACTCCCCAATACACGTCAATTTCCGGTCGAATTCGATGCGGATTTGAAAGCGCCATGGCTTCAGATGCACAGATCAAGGCTTTGATCGACGTGTTGAAGAAGGAGAAGGTCCGTTGGCATTCAGACAGGATTGGACGACGCAATGACGGACGGTCAGGTGTGAATCATGCTTTGCAACGGGACGAGCGGGTTCGGGCTGTATTTCATGCTGTCTGTGACTTGATGGAAGTCGCACAGGGATTTGGTAGATTATAGCCGAGCGCAGGTGGGCATGTCGCTGGTGTCAAGATGACTGAACGCTGAATTGACTGTGCAGACTGGTCATCAACATGCATGCAATCTGCGACGTCTTTGGAGAGAATACATAGAATAATTATTCTTCGCTCACTGCTCCACCGCGTGCCCGATACTCATCTACATGAGGCTGGCTAAGTTCGAGGAAGCTTCGGCCAATCTTGCATGCCACAATGATGATGAGGCGAAGTGAAGTTTCAAGAAGTCGTAAGCAGGCTAATGCTACTTCGTACACAAGCCTTCCCAGTCTAAAAGGATAGTCAGCAAACAAGATCTGCGACGAAAGCGTATCCTCATTACTGCAGAGTGCACGATGGATTGTGGCCACTTACCAAATCGTGATCGCTCTTTGTTTCTTTTGCTCACGGCCACCTCGTCGCCCACGTGAATGACCTTGCCCTCGCACGATGGGAGTAAGAAGGAATATCTCCCAAAGATTGGACTCCACTTCGACCCCGGATCGACTCTGCGATCGCGGCTCAGCTCTTTCAGCATTTTTCCGGAAGGGCTCTCACCCTGCTTTCCGGTGTCATAGTCTATATTGATGCTTTTGCATCTCCCACAATTATGCACGCACTCCCACACTGGCTGCCCGGCTACGGAGAGTTCGCCCCAGAAATCCTCCTCCCATACCTCGTCCGCACCTGAAATGATGATGTTCGGGCGAAACTTGCTGATGTCCATGTCCAGACCGTCTGGAAGACGGCGGTCAACATCGTCCATAGACTTCGAAGACACGATCAGATATGGCGCAACGTCGGCGAAGGTGATATGCGACTCGGGGGACCCTGTGACGGACGTTGAAAGCAGCGAGGCTGTCTGTGAGACTAGAGACGAGAGCCAGCCATTTGAAGCATCAATGGCGGACTTCGAAAGCTGCGGATTGTGTGACGATGACATGCGGACTTTTCGCCGGTGGTCGCCGAGATATGCTAGTACGACCTCGAAGCCAAAGCATTCTGATAACCATTTGTTACACTCATCTGGCATTTTGAATGCGTCCGTAGAACTGAGATGCATAGTAACGCTGACTACCTCTAATCCAATCGTATCAGGGAGAAGAGGAATGGTGAAACTCCTCTTCGGGTCGCCATTGGTCGGATGGTATGTTAGATCGATCTCGCCTTTCTCAACGTTACCGTCGGCAGGAATGTTGATCTTGGCGGCATACCGAACCAGTTGGTTGTGGTCTGTAATTGCCACGTTGCTATATGTGATGGTTCCAGCTTCATCAGTGCTCGGGCGGAGCAGCATAAAACATCGATCAAAGGCCACACCGTGCTTTGTGAGTACCGCTGAGTCCAGCTCCATCGCTCGGAAACTCTTGATTGGATACACATATATCTTCTCGATCTTGAGCTTCGGGACGGCGTTCTTTTCGTCCTGGCCGAGAGAACCCATGGTGAAAGATGATCGAGATGATGCCGACGGGATAGGTGCAGATCACAGTGTGGTGAAGTATCGAAGCATGCGATGGTAGAGGATTGCAAGTCGCAGAAGCAATCAACAACTTGATTACATCGAAGCCGGATCGGGCAAGAGGGGTCGCGGGTGAAGCTTGCATCCAGGATTTCTTGGCCTTAGGCATACTCGCCATCCGGTCATCACGCCTCAAGCATCGTCTGGTCTTCGTGAGTCCATTCTTGGGCATCATGCATAGCGACCTCTGCCTGTTCGCTGGACATGAACTGAGTCTCCGGCACCACATCGTTTGCATGTGATCCGTTTGCGCTTCCTCGCCTTGCACTACCTTTCCACACGCGAATTGCCTTGTCTATGCCGCAGGTGACGATACTTTGATCTTGAGATCTTACATCAACACCAAGCACCACGCCTTCGTGTGCTTCCAGCCTTTGCAGAACGTCCTTGGAGCTCACGTCCCAAAGGTACAGCTTGCCATCCTCGCTTCCACAGGCTGCAAATGCCCACTTCGGCGGCGCCTCATCCATGTCCATGTCTTCGTCGTCGACCAGACCATACGTTCCGAACGCTGTATTGATGCTGTACTTTTCGTTCTTATGCCCTTGATAGGTCTTGACCACACGACCATCAACGTAGTTCCATAGCCGCACGCATGAGTCCAATGTCGCAGCCAGCACGAATTTGCCATTGGGAGAGAATCGCACGCTTGTGACGTGAGCATTATCCTCGTGTACGAGCGTCTTCAAGCATTGTCCCGTGCTCGCATCCCAGAGTCTGATCAACCCATCAGAGCTACAACTCGCCACAAGCGTACCATCTCTGACAAAGTCTACTCCGGAAACAGGATCAGAGTGAGCTGGTAATGATCGCATGATTCTTGCCGTCCGTACATCCCATAGAAAGACGGCTTCGTCATACGAACCAGAGACGAGCATGTTGCCTTTCGGAGAGAACGCGAGGCTGTACACATAGTTGTGATGGCCGACCAGCGGACTGGGCAGACATCGTCCGGTAGAGATGTCCCACAGCCGTATGATTTTGTCATCCGAGCCAGAAGCGAGGACCTTGCTGTCAGGTGACCATGCGATGGTGGATATGCCTGCCAGATGACCTTCAAGAGTGTGTGATAGCTGTCCAGTATACGCATCCCAGATCTTGATCGTACAGTCCGCAGCTGCATCATTGTCAGCGATTGAGCTTCATGTCGGTAGGATAATACATACAGCAGCTCGCAATCCACTTTCCATCCGGCGAGAACTTTACTGCAGCCACGCCTCTTTTGTGTCCTCGCAATGTCATGAACAGTTTGTAATTCAAGTCCGACGGCCGCTCGATCCTTCGTCGTTTCGTCTCTTGCATCGGCTCCTCCTCAGGTGTCTGGTATTCACTCGGCACTTCTTCGTCGTAGGCATATTCAAGGTGTCCCGCTTCATCTGCAACTCCATTGAGGTTTCCTACGTCTGAGCCATGGGAACTCGATCGCTTGCGTTTTGGGGACTGGCTGGAAGCCTCGGGTGTGGGAGATATGCTCATCTTCTTAGATGTGATCTATAGTCCCATTCCACGTCGCGTTGGACTATTGGGAGACGCGCATTGCAGAAATTCGGTGACACGACTTTAGGAAGCGGAGCTCAAGCTTTCACATGCTACATGCTTCTACAGGTACAGGTATACCCAGAATCGTCCACATGTGTTGCTCCGATCGCCAACAATAAACGAAGAAGATTGTTCCAAGAGGAGCTGGGGAACCGTGTGGTGTGATACGAAGCTCCCACCTTATGCCTTGGTGCGGTACTTTAGAGGTGAAAATGAGAACACAGGTTTGGTAGATCGTGGTGCAACTCTCTCAATGCTGATCACGGCAAGCCTCCTTGAACGAACATCATTTCACCGGATCAGTACATCTTAGGGAATTGAAATCTTCACGATACTGTTACTTGCTAGACTGGCGCCATGGCCCATGATCCGCCCATCGAGGAATTGGCCTCTCAATGGCTGAGCCAAGATCAAGATCCTAGCACTCGCAAAGAAATCGAAGATCTTGCTCGCTCTAATGACCTGGCAGAGCTGGAAGGAAGACTTCGAAAGCCGATTGCGTTCGGGACTGCTGGACTCAGGTCGTCCATGAAAGCAGGCTTTGCTCATATGAATCCGCTTACCGTGCTTCAAGCATCTCAAGGCCTTGCTCAGTATGTTCTTCAGCAACGGGATTCGGCGAGTTCAGGCGGCAAGACCTTGCGCATAGTCGTTGGGCACGATGCACGATACCACTCTGAAAGGTTTGCCAGATTGGCCGCCAGCGCTTTCATTAGCAAAGGGATCGAAGTGTTGTGGTACGAGAAACTGGTGCACACTCCTATGGTCCCCTTCGCGGTGGAGAAATATAGAGCTGCCGCAGGCGTCATGGTCACAGCGAGCCACAATCCAAAGAATGACAACGGGTACAAAGTATACTGGTCCAATGGCTGTCAGATCATCCCGCCCCACGACACTGGTATAGCGGTCTCTATTCGAGAGGTAGCAGCAAATTTCACATGGGGTCATGAAGAGGATATTGTAGAATCGAATCCATGCGTGCAATACATCTTCACTGACGCAACGGAGGCGTATTACGAGTCTCTGCAAAAGCTAGAGATACGCTTACCACCGGCCAATGCCACGGTGTCCTTTGTCTATACCCCGCTGCATGGTGTTGGCCTGCCATTCATGCAAGAAGTCGCGAACATGCTTGGGGTTGGAGAAAACTGTATGCACATAGTCGAATCCCAGGCATTGCCAGACCCAGAGTTCCCCACAGTACCATTTCCCAATCCGGAGGAGAAAGGGGCCCTCGAACTTGCAATCCAGGAGGCAGATAAAACTTGTTCACACGTCATCATCGCCAACGATCCGGATGCTGATCGCTTCGCTGTAGCCCAACGTCTGGAAAGCGGCGAGTGGCATCAATTTACTGGTAATCAGATGGGCATCCTGCTTGCATCATATATTCATGAGACATGGACAGGCGAGAAAAGCCATCTTGTCATGCTGGCCTCGACTGTTTCGTCGCGAATGCTTTCCTCCATGGCAGAAATGGAAGGGTTCATGTTTCGGGAAACTTTGACAGGGTTCAAATGGCTAGGCAATGTCGCGCAGCAGATGACTGCCAATGGCAAAAGGGCTGCATATGCTTATGAAGAGGCCATTGGTTACATGTTTCCCGGTGTGGTCTGGGACAAAGACGGGATCGCTGCCGCTACGGTCTTTTTGACGGCGTGGCGGTCGTGGTCATCGCAAGGTCTGTCACCCTGGCAAAAGCTCCAAGAGCTGTACTCACGGTATGGCTGCTTCGAGGACGCGAACACATATCTTATCTCGCCCTCGCCAGAAGTAACGACAGCTGTCTTTGCCACGATCCGGTCGCTCAAGCAAGGGTCTCCACCAACGCACGTGGGCTCACGCAAGATCCTCAGGTGGAGGGATCTGACACTGGGTATCGACACGAAAGATCCGGCTGGCGTACCGGACCTGCCCATTGATCCTACCGCGCAGATGATTACATGCGAGCTGGAGGACGTCGTGTTCACCGCACGAGGATCGGGGACTGAGCCAAAGATCAAGCTCTACATTGAGGGTACCGCGGCAACGTCTGAGGAGGCAAAGGCGAAGGCGGCTGAAGTTCTGAGGGACTTGCTGGTAGAGTGGTTCATGCCAGAGCAAAATGGGCTTCGGTTGGCTTGAAGCTGAGGTACATTGGGCGCGGATTGAAGTCTGACAAAAGGAAAGAAACCCGTACTCTTTAGCAGGAAGCGACATGATCATGATCACAGGTCATTAGCAGGCATGGGCTGCATGAGCAGTTGTTGCTCGACAGTCATGAGAAAAGTCAGATGATACGGCCATAAGAGGTCCACTAATGTTACACAAAGCTATCATAAGGTAGTCTTTCTGGAGCAATTGCTCCTATCAACCTCAACTGCCATGAACAATCGAGACAAGCTACTTCCAAAAGACACTCCACCTTGTATTTTCGCCCATTCGGCACAACATTCTTATGGTTGTATGACGGACTCCAGTGCAGCCGATATTTGGGGTGCAATGTGATGGGGTCGTATGTTCTCACACTACCCTCATATCGTATATCATTCCACAGCTAGGTCAACACCGTCTTCAGATCAGTAATCAAGCTCGTCAGATTGGCTCGAGGAACGCTTGTTACGTATTGGAAGCTTGAAGAACTTGCTGAATTTGGACTTGTGCGAGGTAGGCATGCTTGGGTTGGTGGTGTGGAAGTGCTTGGGGACTTGCTCACCACCCATGTTCCCTGCTGGTCCCGCCTAGGAACCAGCACCAGGACGTGAATAGGGATGGAACCCGCCCGCTCCAGCCACACCGCGCGCACCACCACGTCCGCCGCCACGATAGTTTGCTCCAGCTCGACCGGCGTTCTTTGGTCCCGTGGGAGCACCGACTGGCGCTTGTCCGGCGGGTTGTGGTGTCGGCTGCTGAGATCCTCGCCCTCCACGACCGCGACCATTGAAGCCGCCTCGCATTTGTTGGTTATTGAAGCCGGCGGGAGCCTCGGCGCCTTCGTACATACCATCCCAGGTGTTCTGGTTTCCGCCTGCTACGGCGGGTCCGCCTCCCAGAGCTTGACGTTCGTACTTTTGTTGTTCGAACATGAGTTGCTCTTGTGCGTTGAATCCTGGCCGTGCCCCGGCACCACCGTTCATAGGAGAGCCACTTTGTGCCATATTTGGGTAGGCTCCACCTTGTTGCTGTTGTTGTTGCATGGCCTGCATCTGCTGCATCATTGCTGGATTCATACCTTGGCGTTGCATCATCTGCTGCATCATTGCTGGGTTTTGTTGCATTACTGCCATATTCATGCCGCCGCCCATTCCGCTGGCCATCTGTTGCTGCATCATCTGGAAATACTGCTGCATGCGCTGCCAGTACTGTGCCATCATAGCCGGACTCATGGCGTTCGGGTTCTGGTCGCCACCGCCATTGCCCTGATCTTGACCACCAAAGTTGCTGTGAGATTGGAAGCCTTCCTGCTTTCCTCCGCGTCCACCGAACTTCCCTCCACGAGGACCCTCATCATCGCGCATATTACCACGAGGCTGCGCGCGTTTGACTTCGATGCTCTTGCCCAGGATCGCAAGGGGGCCTTCCAGAGTACGATCAACAGCAGCATCTCCATCGAATGTGACAAATCCGAAACCCCGAGGACGGCCGGTGTCTTTATCCATCATCAGTGTCGCATCCAAAACAGTCCCAAACTGCTCGAAGAACTCTCTGAAGATTGGCTCGGTAGCTTCTTGACTGACTCCACCAACAAAGATCTTCGCTGTGCGTTCCTGCTCGTCTCTGGGAATGGCGCGCTTTGGATCGATCTGAAATTATGTCAGTAAGGGTTCATGAGTATAGCGATGCATCTGAGCTCACAAGCTTTCCATCGAGCTCGTGCTCTTTGACCATGACGATGTTGACAGTTTTGGGGTCCTTGAATGTAAGGAAACCGAATCCACGAGAGCGGCCGGTAGGACCGTCTCTCATGACGGTGCACTCAAGCACTTCGCCAAACTGCGAGAAGTACTCTTTCAGGCTCTCTGCGGCGTCCAGTTAGTAACACCAACAGTTTGGGTTTGGGTGGCGAAGCTTACGATCCGTTGTCTCCCAGTTCAGTCCACCGATAAACATTTTTCTGTGCATATGTCAGTCACAGTCGTTGCCATGTTCACTTGAAATCCAATCATCGTGCATCGTAGGTGTATGTTAGTAGATCAACGGTCGTATACAGATTCCACTCCCATTTTGAGCTCCCCATGAGCTCCCCCACAGAGGCACATATATGCCAGCTCCGAGAAATCCCTTGTCGATGAACAAGAAAGCGTGACTGCGTGTACTGCTTGACTTTGTCGCCGAGCACACAGCTTCGTCGTTGGGAAGTGTCATCGCACTCTCGCATCAACAGTACATTGCCGTATGGCTGGACTGGCTTCATGAGCCCATTTAACCACTTTTCAGATGCGGCAGGACAGTAGAGCAGCATTTGAAATGTAGGCCCAGGATGCGTAGAGAAGATTGCAGACCACAGCCGCGCAATTGTTGTTTTCTTCGTCCTATAGATCTGCTTGTGGAGATTCTGCGTCCTCTGAGGACTGGCCAGATCACCCACAGCATTCATCTATTGCCTGTCTGCTGCTATCGTGGCTAGTTCTCGGTTCTCGACACCTCGCAATTGCGCTTCGGATAGTCGTTATGTAAGTATGTCTTGTCCAGTACCAATGCTCCCAGCATACATCGAGCGAGCCTCCATTCTAAACCAAGTCCCGCTTCAGAACCATGACACCGTCTCCAAACTGCCCATAACCCATTCGCGTGTGGGACATTGCCGGGAAGACTTCAGTTCCACATACATGTAGAAGTGTTTTGTCGTCATGGCGCAGAGGTGGATAGATCGGCCTTAGATGCACACACCCATGTCATGCTCAGGCTGGAACGCGCATCCGGCCAAGCCACTCTTGCCATTGTTACAGGTGGACTCTGCAGCCCAACGACCGTGGCTGTGAACTGACGGCTTACTATCAGGGCGTGAGGCCGAGCGCTGTTATCGAGGAGCAAAGTGAAATCTACCATAGCTCTCGTCGCAACATGTTGTTGAGAGCCAGACTTTGCTACGCCCCGGAAGTACTAGGACTTGTGTCGCAATTGACCATCCTGATTCACACAATCTTTCGCCTTCGAGCTCGAGCTGACAACAAGTATTGGAACCCCTCCGCAGTGTCCAGATGATCCGCTACGATGAGAACATGCCTCCGGAAAATGTGCAGAAGAAAAAAAGGTACTCACCCATCTTCTTTCGAGCCGATAGGCCGCTGCTGGCCACCACCGTTCCCGAACCCTCCACCATTGTGCTGGTTCCCGTAGCCACCGCCGCCGTTGAAGGCTGGCGATGTGTTGACACTTTGCTCTTCGTCATGGTATGGCTCAGAGTTGGTGTACTCTTGTCCCACAGGTTCAGCTGGTGTGGGATCGGGTACGGCAGTATGTGACTCTTCTTGCTTCACTTGGGCTGTCTGTGCTGGTGCCGGTGGTTCAGACTTTGGTGCCGGCGCCGAAGACTCCGGATCGGCATCTTCGCCATCGTAGCTTTCAAGATGTCAGTAAATCCTGTATGCAGCTTATTGCCTTTTCAAATCTCGAGGCTGACATACAGATCGGCGAAGAGATCCTCGTCCATCTCTTGCCCGTCCGCCATGAGTGTAATGACTTTGCAAACGGTGTTAGATCAAGATTTCGTATCACGAAAGGAAGTCGAAACAAAAGGGCTGAGTTGCAAAGAGTTGTAGAGCACTTGTAAGAGTGACAGGTGTGTTATGATGTGCTCGGCGAGTTCAGTGCTGTTGTTCTGCTTGGTGAGAATGCACCGGGTAATGTTCGGTCTGCATGTCCTTATCACGTGACATTGTATTGCTGCCTTAGGTTGAATGTGAAGTCTGCCTCAACGCAGCTTTGTTCGTTCATCAACGCACGGCAGCTCGCCACCTCAGTATTCACCATGGAGATCCTACGTGCATTGGCGTACACCTACGTGTGTGCACCTTCTGCTGCATTCCTACACCAAGAGTAGTATACTTCATGGCCAAACATGTCTCTTGATCGTCTGTAATCATAATTTGGGTATCTTACACGCACATCACTCTGCTAATCTAGAATCACATTTGCCAATCCTCTGTCACGGACTGCACCCTGAACGCCATCTTTGACCTCGTGAAGTGCAGCAGCCCAGGCGATCCTCACTTGCTCAGACTGGTATTCAGCCTCACTTATTATCCATGCCATCCATTTCACTACTGCTACGGCTTTGTCAAGCTTGTGCTCCACGCATACGACATCTCGCAGATATCTGATCAAGGCCTGTACGTCTTCTTCATAAGGTCCTTCATCCCTGAACTCGACACACCACGCCTTGATTGCATCTCTCAGATCGGGTATTTCGGTCAATTTGCGGCTTGTGAACGATGGTATAGGTGAACATGCTGAGAGTCGTACCACTCGATCTGACGGCTCTTCATCGTCCACTTTCTTCCTACGGGCTTTATGTCGCTGATGCAAGTTTATGTCAATCCCCCCGGTTCGCTGCAGACGGGCTTGCCGTTGTTGTTCCACAACCTCGCGACGAATGTCTGTTGGTAGGGCTGCCAGGATCTCTTCATCAAGCTCTTCGTACTCTGGCTCAGTATCGGTCGCATCTGTCAGCCTCGCAGTTGGGCGCGCTACAAAGTTTGACTGTGTAAGTGTTGAATTGTCATTAGTGCTCATACGAGAGCGCCCTGGAAACAGTCCTCCAGCCCTTCTCCGCTTGAGTGGCTGCTTACTTATGGGCGCTGTCCTGTTTTTGCGCGGTGATTGTGGTAGCAGAGCTTGCTTGGCGGGTTTAGACGGCGATTTGTAGAAACTCAGAATCTCAGTCCGAACATCATCGGGCAGAGCTTCGAGTATACTCGGGTCCAGCTGAGACTGATTGGGTAGGCCGATGGTGGGAGCCAACCTACGTGAGGTGTCGCCAGATTTCCCAGCCACCACTGGTTGTTTGACGGAGGTCGCATGCTTGGCCAACTTCATACGAATGTCTTCCGGCAATTCAGCTAACACACTTGGATCTACTTGGGTCGGTAGAAGGAATTGTGTGCCGGCGATATTCAGAGGGCGCTTCTTCGGCGTGACAGGGTCTGCGATATCCTTTGGCGTCCTACCTGGGGAGGCCCCAGCGACACGTTTGCTCCTCAGGTCCACGCCTTCGTCCTGGATAGGATCATGTGAGTGATGTTGCACATGTTCTGGCAGCTGAGCTTGCGGAATCTTAGACGGTTCTCCCGCCTTAAATGGCAAGCGTCGTTGACTACCTTGCTCCCCAGCTCCAATCTTGATCGGTTCAAGCTTCTGCATTTGCACACCGATGCCTCTCAGCTCGCCTGGAGATATATTGAACGACTTCATCATGGCGATGGCTTCTTTGGCGATAGTTCCAGCTTCGTTGGTCGCAAGACCAAGCTGTATGCTTTTGTTGATCGTGTCGCATTTCCCGTGACCCAAATGCTTTGGTGGGTCCCGCGGTGCATCGGCAGCTCGTCGCATCACTTTCATAGTAAGCTGTTTTCCTTTTACACGTTCCTTAAGTAGCCGCTTCTGTAGTTCTCCCGAAAGACCTTGCATGAACTCGTCGACTTGATCCTGGGTTTCGAAGCGTACGCCCCAGTTTACCTCAGCAGATACAGATTTTCGAACGACTTGATCGCCAACTTCAGTCTTATCAAGTCCACGAGCATAATCCCAAAGTTTCTCGCCTGTTTTGGGTCCGAGTGTGCTGAGGAGTCTTTCGCGCGGGAACTGGCGTATGTCTTTGACAAGCTTGATACCTACGTCTTCAAGCTTGCCGCCTATGCTCCACGCGACACCAGGGAGCTTCTGTACCTCGAGCTCGCCGATGAAGTCAAGCACGTCTTCAGGTTTGAGCTGATATTGGCCAGCGGGCTTAGCTTTGCGCAATGCCACTTTAGCTAAAAGTATGTTGCCACCAATGCCAACAGAAACAGCACAGCCAGTCTTCGCATAGACGTCTTCTCGCAATTCTTGCGCCAATAAGTCAGCTTTCGCTTGTTCTCTGTGCACGGCACCTTCATATCTCTTGACTCCATCGGTACCACTTTCGACGAAACAGATTGCGCTGATATCGACTAAGGCTTCGTCGATGCTCACACTCTGGACGAGACCACCGGTGGCTAGTATAGAGTTGTAAAACTCACGACTGGCGGCTTCGTAACCTGGAAAATCGTATGGCAGAACTTTCAGATCGGGGCACAGATCTTGAGCCCGCTTCATCCACATGCCGTTGGCAACGCCAAACTTACGTGCCGGGTAATTGCAACTTGCGATCTCCGAGCCTGATCCCCCTCCATGGGCCACGACCGCAGGCTTGTCCTTGTATTGGGGGTGCTTTTTCAGGGACACTGCTGCGAAGAAGCTGTCGAAGTCGACGTGCATGATATATCGACGTTGGCCAGGCAATCTTTTGAGCTTTGCTTTTTGCGATGAAGACTTCTCCGCGGCCAGTGCTTGCAGCTGTGACTTCAAATCTGCCTTCCATGTTGACAAATGGTGAAGTCGGGATTCTCGATAATACTGTTCTAGGAAATCCGGATGGACGACGGTGGATTTGCGAATCTTTGGATCAGAAAGTAGCAAAGCATTGTATTCTTCGGCACTCAGCTTGGCCAATGTCGTGGGCGATATTGACCGGAGGGTTTCCGACTCACGAATCACAGCAAGAGAGACTTCTGATTCGTGTGGAACGTCGCCCGGCTGTAGACCATGGGATTGTAGCTTGTCTTGGTCGATAGTTTGCGAGACAGCTGCCTGAGGTGGTAATAACGGAGAGGACGGTGGAGGTGTCTGGATCATCACTTCAGGTTTCGTATCTGCTGCCGTTACCTTTTTACTCTCTTCGGATTCGACCGGTGGTTCCATCGCTGATTGTTGATCCAGTGCACGCTCATCCGAACTTGTGATCTCGGTCAAGGGGAACTCGTCATCGTCGATCTCATCAGGCGTGACAACTTGAGAAGCGCTTGGATCTCTCTTGGCTAGCACTGAAGACGATCCGTCCTTGAGTTTCAGTTGGTCTGTATACCAACTTGTATCGGTCTGTTCGCGGTAGCCTTGCGTTCTGGTATTTGCTTGACTTATGACCTGCCCAGCATCGAAACCAAGAATCTTTTGCTTTACACCCTCGTCAATTACACGGTAGCTATCCCAAGGCAACAGCCTCCCAGCAGTGATGCTGTCCACAATCCAAGCGGGCTTCACGATACGGTAACGTCGAAATTCTTCTTTCTTCTTGGGAGTCAGATTACTAGCGATTATATGAGTGACCATGGTTTTCCCATCCAGATACTGAATGAAGCCACCACCGTGCTGCACAATCATCGTGTGTAAGTCGTTCAACGAAGGTTGGGTATATCCGTTAACGTGGCAAACCACCCCTTTAAAAATCGAGGGTTTGTCTGCCGACTGCGCTCGAAGTTCGGCATCCAAGTTCTGGAGTTTGATCTTCTTCCTCCGGAAATAGTCGCTGAAGCCGCCAAAGGCAGATGCCCCATATTCGTCTCCATGCTCACCCTCGAAAGTATGGCCCTCGATCCTTTTGCGGACCGCGCTGGACTTCTGCTCAAGTCGGGACCCCATGTCGCGGAAGGCCCGGATAGACTATAGGCCCCAGTCATGTCCATTCGATCCAAATTATGTTACCGATCAGAGTGATGAGACGGCATGCCGAGACTGCAGGTGAGCTGCGCGCGATTCATGACGGAGTGCGCGTGAAGTCATCGCGTTCCCACGGGAACAGCCGACGCCGCAGCCTAGTCGGCGAGCTCTGCTCTACACCGCCTTGTGTCGGCTGGCAGAATGGAAAAAAGTTACAGGCGCTGTCCGGAAACAAAACTCAACAGCTTCTACTCGCTACAAGTCTTGGACTTACCTTCTCCACACATACCCATAAGCCAATCGAGGCTGTCATTTACTTCCCCCATACCTACCGAAGATCACACTGCAAGCTATGTCTGGTCTTACACCCATGGCCTTCTACGGCCTCGAGGTCCCAGCTGGGGATGTTGCAATTCCCGCGCGGCCTGAGATTCCCTCTGCCTTCCGCATCACCATGGCAGCGATTGACCCCAGCGCTGAACCTGAAGGCGAGCCCGGTGCACCTCAGCGCGCTACTCTCAAGATTATGCGCCAGCCGCTTGGTCTTGACGACTACGACAGCGACGATGATGAGGATGACTTTGATGCCGAAGAGATGGAGCGCATACTTGCTGAGGAGGCTGATGAGGACTCCGACGAGGATGAAGAAGACGACGAGGATATCGTGGGTGGCCCTAGTGATCCTGCTAAGAGCAAGAAAGCCAAGAAGGCTGCCGCACGCGCTGAGATCATGAAGCTGCTCAAGGAGGATGGCATGGACGTTGACACGAAGCCAAATGGCGTTAACGGAACCAAGGGCAAGGGCAAGATGCCCATCAGCGACGAAGATGAGGACGAGGATGACGATGAGGACGACGAGGATGACGAAGAAGTGGACATTGAAGAATTTGTCATCTGCACCCTTGACCTGTCCAAGGTATGTCCCGCTATGTCACATTGGTATGTTCCTACACTAACCCACTGCACCAGAACTACAATCAGCCTCTGGATATCACGATTGGTGAGGACGAAGAGGTTTTCTTCAAGGTTTCCGGCACACACAGCATCTACCTCACAGGCAACTACGTCGACACCGCGGACGAGCAACAACGTCTGTTCGACCCCGAGGATGATTCCGACGAGGACTACGACCTTGATCCTGATGAGGATGAATTGGACGAGTATGACTCTGAGGCGGACGAGTTGGACGACCTAGAGGATCCACGTATCATGGAAGTCGACGAGTCTGAAGAAGAAGCACCCAAGCTGGTCGAGAACAAGAAAGCGAAGGCTGTCAAGGGTAACAAGCGTGGTGCCGAGACTCTCGACGAGATGATCTCCACCGAGGCAGGTGCTGTCAATGGCGAGGCCCCTCTCAGCAAGAAACAGCAAAAGAAGCTCAAGAAGAACGACGGATCTGCCGCTGCGGTTGACAAGAAGGATGCTGAAGCACCATCGTCCACGAAGTCAGACAAGACCGTCACGTTCGCTAAGAAGCTGGAGCAAGGACCCACACCCAGCAAGACTGCCGACAAGGCTGCAAGCAAGACTGACGACAAGTCCAAGACGACTGGTATCAAGGTCGTGCAGGGCGTCACGATTGATGACAAGAAGGCTGGAACCGGCCCTGCTGCCAAATCTGGTGATCGCATTGGCATGCGTTACATCGGCAAACTCCAGAAAGATGGCAAGGTCTTTGACAGCAACAAGAAGGGCAAGCCATTCAGCTTCAAGCTTGGCGCTGGCGAAGTCATCAAAGGCTGGGATATCGGTGTTGCCGGTATGGCTACCGGCGGCGAGCGTCGCATCACCATTCCTGCCCACTTGGCATATGGAAGCAAGGGTGTTTCTGGCATCCCTCCAAACTCGACCCTCGTCTTCGACGTCAAGCTGATCGAGATCAACAACCGCAAATAGACGGGCTTGCTCCTTGACATGTAGATGTGCAATGTAGTGCATGTCACCGAACAGAGTGGAACGCACGAGCGATCGTGTGTTACTTGACCTTAACAGCTCTACTCTACAACATCCTGCGCACCCTACTTTTCAGACCCCCAAGTGCTGGAGGGAAGGACGGGTCAAGCGTTTGGGTCATGTCTTTTTTCTCTGTTTTATTTCTGGCAAGCTGATCAAGCAATACCTGACCTGCATAGCAAGTTTGACTTTGCTCGAAAGATGGGTCACTAGGTACTTTGCGCTGCTGCTCTTGTAATGGCTGAGGTTTACTGTAGTGGTCCACTTTGTGTATCATAAAAAGTGGTTGTCGAGATGGCGTTCTGGCAGGGCAGACAGAGTATGAAATAGCAACAGAATGTAGCTCTACTTGTATTTCACATATGTCTGTACAGCAGCTTCATCAACTGCATGGAATGCCGAAGGTACATGTACACTGTTGTGATGTCGTCCAGTTATAACATTCTTCGATGATATTCCTGCTGGCTCATCTGCATCTACATCTCGTCCTCAAGAGTATATCACATTCGCGCCATTTGCGCTCACATTCGATCTTTGTGCAATACTCACTACATATTATCGACACGGGTACCACGCTCATGGCTCGTGTGGATGATGCACGGAGACAGTGTAGGCGGATGGATCGACTGTTGAACAAGGTTCAAAATCTGGTTGCTACAACTACAAATAAACGCAAAATGCCTAGGTACAGATTTTCTTCTACTACCTTGATATCCCTTGAATGTTCTCGAACAATGATACGCTACCCACGAGCCGTTTGCCTTCTCTTCTAGGCTCAGCCAACTTGAAGGTCTCGGTCTGCCTTCTCTCGGTGTACGGGAACGGTATTCGAGGTGTGAAGGTCCTCAGTCGTCTTGTCCTCGACCTTTGAGTTGCCCCTGTTGCGCTTTGTTTCGCCGAAGACGATGACAGCCAGATAGACAACACCGACGATGCCTGTATGGTCGGTTAGCAACAGCTACGACACAAGAACCAAGTGTGCTCCAACATACCTGCACAGACGCCATAAGCAATGTACTCTCCACTGGATGCTTCAGCCAATTGTAGTCCAAGACCGCCATTGATGATGCCCAGAATAATGGCCCCACGGCCGATCCAGATGTGACCGTATGAGACAGCGGTTCGCCTCTCATGGCGCTTGTACATGAGATGGTGGAGGATCCCACCAAATGGCTGGAGGAAGATCACGCTGAGCAACACCAAACCGATGATGGGGTGGGCGTTGTTCAGACAATCTTCCACCAGTGCGATATGCAACCCCATCCCAACGCAGACGATCAGAACCAGATAAGCGGAGGCCTGTATTGCTGCATGGACCCAGATAAGGCCTGTGAAGCTGGCAACTCGGATCAGGATAGCACCCAGGGGGAAGAGTGCAACAAAGGCGATGCTGCCTAGTGTGCCGTGTGCAGTGATGAAAGCGTCTGCAACACTCGGTGCGGAGTCTGCACTGTCGTCGCTTGACGAGGACGTGTCGTCGTCTGCTGATTGAGCCCATGCAGCAGTTACTTTCACGAATGGTCAGCAAAGAGCCTCAGTCCCACTCGAGTGATGTGAGCTCACCCATCAGCAGGAACACTGCGGCAGCCATCCAGTAGTGGTTCGCCATGATAGATCGACCTCGCGCTTGTCCGAATTACGCTGCTGCGTAGATGTAGTAGATGGACAGCTTGCAAACAACTCATGGATGTCGATCTGATCCATTATGCTTCTTAACCAGAGAGGTCGTGCACACACAGGACTGGAATGTCACCGTGAATCATTAAGAATAGCTCAATCCCGATCATGGCTTACAATCCGAACCGTCCTCCAGGCTTTGGATGTCGTCCATCCGGGCTGATTGGATCATGAGTGATTTATCATTGCACTTCCACCCTTTGTCAAACAACATGGGTGACATTGGTAGCAGCAATCAGCAAGAATGTCGGCGTCACCAATGCGCCATCTCGCGATACCTTTTGAGCACGCGTCCAGAAATATGTTGTTCCTGGGTGATGGCAGGGTCATGAATGCAGCTGATAATTTCGTGTGTGTTACTTGTAGATATGTAAATGTTGAGGCAGAGGTTCCATACCGAAATGCTGCTGTTACGGATAGACACCATCATCTGTACCTTGACAGTAAGACGTGGCGTTGGAAGTCCTTGGAACATTGCGTCACTCCCTCAGTCAGTATGTGTCGAGGTGGGATACAAAGGATAATATCAAGTAAGGTATGAACTACCGTGGGTAATGATCATTTTGATCAGATGATGCAGCTTTTTACTTTTGCGGCTGGTGACACCACATCTGAAATAGACCTGCCTAAGTGACGCCTCGACTCATGAACAGCGAAGCCGTCGATCGTGATTTGACCTTTGTGCTGGCATAGAGTCGTGGAAAAGTCTTGGGGAACGGTGTTCATTGACAGCATCGTTAATATTCACAAATGATCATGGTCAGACTGTGCTCACTATCTGTTGTCGTTGGCGAATAGCCGTAGAGTCTTGAGGCTCTTTATCAGGATAAGTGAATTATTGTCAAGTCAATGTGTTCAGTATTGTGAATGTTCTGCAGTTCATCAAGCCGCACCCGTACTCTGGTCTAACAATCATTCCTTCTCAGGCATCTTCTCACAACTCATCAATCATGGTGCAGGACATCAAGTTTGTCGCGCTAGGAAGTGTCTGGCTCGATGAAATTCAGCACGAGGGACAAGACCCGATTCGTGATGTCGTCGGGGGATCTCTAACATATGGTAAGCTCCTTCTGGACGCCAACCCTAAGGATACCATTAACTGTCCTTCCACCCAATAACGAGCAGACGCTGATCAGAAGATCAACAATCGTAGCATCTCTCGGAGCCCGGATGTTCCTTCCCCATGACCCGCACAGCATCGGTATGGTCCTGAACGCCGGTCACGATTTTCCCGAGCATATCATCGACGAGTTCCGTCGCTGGGATGTCAGCCTCGAGATCCGGCGACACGAAGATCAACCGTCGGCGCGAGGGATTGTCTCGTATGCCAAGGCCAATCGAAACAGTAGATGCCATCCGATCTTCTATGAAATCTATTGAATAACACCTCGTCTCCCCAGGAAAAGGATTCCAGCGGCTGACGCCCCCTTTACCAGTGACTTGGGCCGATCTCTCAACGACACCGTTCGCCCAACCTCGCGCGATCGAGATATTCAGCGATGCCACCGAACTGGTCGCGCAGTTCCCCATGGCTCCAGGCCTCGCTGACTCGCGGCCATGCATCATCTGGGAGCCTCACCCCAAAGCTTGCCTCCCTTCAACCCGAGTCCAGCATATTGAGGCCTGCAGTCGTGTTGACGTTTTCTCCCCCAACCACGAGGAGCTGGCCGCCTTTTTTCCAGATGTAGTGGGGAGCGAAAGTAAGTCTGCGGTGAAGTTCGACAGAGCGACCGTCGAAGCACAAGCGGCGCAGTTCTTGCGTCCAGGGAAGTGCGTCGTTGTGAGATGTGCCGAACATGGGTGTCTAGTACTTGCACATGACGCCCAAGCGGCGTGGCAACCTGCGTTTTACGATGCCCAAGCACAGGACAGGGTTGTGGACGCGACTGGGGCTGGAAACGCGTTCTTGGGCGCTTTTGCGGTGGGGTGGCTAGAGACTGGAAGCTATGCGAAGGCCGCGGAATACGGTGCAGTTGCAGCAAGTTTCGTGATCGAACAGGTCGGACTACCACAGCTCAAAGAGCTTGCTGGCAAGGAGGTATGGAATGACGAGCGCGTGTGGCAGAGGCTGGAGAGATACAGAAGCCGGATTCTTCGATGAACACTTCTTTGAACAGGGTATTGTATATCGCATTGATCAATGGTGAATGTACGCAGCTAATTCGAGTTGACGACAAGACTGTTCGGCAACTCGGTACGAGAATAATAGCGTACAGAAGAAGTGCTACAATCCATAAATCTCATGTCGTGAATTAGCCAAAAACATCTCTGCTCATGCACCGCTTGGCGCCCAACGACATCAACCATCCTCAGTCACTTATATGCCTTCTAAGCAGTAGCCACAGTCTGAGGCTCGGCAGCATGTGTTGGCACAGCTGGCGCGGGCTGCACTGTGCCCTCGACCCTCTCTTGCGCAGCCTCCAATGCTTGCGCCTCCGCTTGGTGTTGCTCCACTCCAGTTGGCATGGCGTTGGCGCCGACTCTATCAGCGCTGGAAGGAATGGGGGCAACGGACGGTGCCCAGTTCTTCAAGCTGTTCTCTGCATCGTTCAGCACCTCGCGGGCAGCCTCAGTGTTGGCGAATGGAGCACGCTCCTCTCCAGGGACGATGGGAGTGTCGTCAAGGAGAGCGATGAGCTCACGGGCATGGTTTGCCAACAAGATCTGCTTCTCGGCACGTTCGATGATGGCCGCGGTGCGGAGATCGTATGCCTCCTTGAACTTTTGGCGGGTTACGTTGGTGAGCTGGGCTTCGGCGACGAGCGACTGGGCCTCGGCGCGTACAAGCTCTTGCTCGAGTGTGACGAGCTTGGTGGATTCTGGCTCCTTGTACTTCAACTTCTGGATCTCGTCTTGAATCTGGACCGGCGAAGTCAGTAAAAGTCTATGATGCGAAGAAGTCTCAATCACAAACGAACCTTGGCTTTGTGGTTTCGGCTTGGCTGCACCGAGCTCTCAGTGTTTCGGATCTGCTTCAGGACGCTACGGCTGTCCTCGAGGTTCTGTGCGAACAGGTCCTCCTGCTCGGCGATCTCGGCCAGCAAGACACCGAGCTTGTCGCTCACATCGGAGATGCTGTCGTCCTCGGTGCTCTCACCCCACTCCGACAGCTGGTTCGCAATGCTGTGGCTCTCGCGACCGGCGCTCTCGTATGCGCCAATGGCGTGGTTCTCCGTCTTGATCAGCTTGTACAACTTTTTGGACAACTCAGGCTGCTGCATGCCGCGCAGCGAGGACATGGTGAAGCGATGCTTGGGAGCGGAGTTGTCATCGTGCTTCTTGGAGCGGATCGAGTGGGAGCGGCCGATGTTCCTGGTGGGGTCTTGGGTTAGGCTGGGGTGTCTGCGGAAAGACGGAGCAGAGTACGTACATATTGGCGACTGTGATGTGATGAAGTGCAGGTTATGTGAGTTGTTGTGTTGTATGAGTTATGTGATCAGAATGGTTGTCGTGTTGATGAGGGGCAGGAAACAGAATATATTATTTCTTATGACGCAAAAGCACGACCGGGAGGAGGAGCGCGGCGGAAACGAGAAGATGGGGCACGACGTCATGCTCCTGGTCAAGCATGACGCGCATCGTTGTTCTAGACATGCACACGCACACCTCATGCGCCAGCAGATGAAGCAATTTTTACATACTAACAATATCAGGGTATTACTACTGCAGGCGGGCGCTATATGTACGTGATAGCGCGACATTTGCCCCCGTCCAGCTACACCACCGCGGCGAACGTCCTGATGTGCGCTGATTTGCATATGGCAGGTGGTGTCCTACAGCAGCACATCGCCATGTCAAACAGACTCATGAGGTGTAAGATCAATTTCTGGTCTCGTATCCTCATCCTGCACATCAACGACGTAAGCTTGTCTCTTGTACACCAAATCAGGGCAATCAGCCTCGAAAGAGTAGTTTAAAACAATATCATCCAACAACTTCAGCGTGAGCCTGCCATGATAATGTCCAAACGCCGAGCAAAACAGTCCGCCGTATCCAGATCCTCGCAACCACATTCCCACAGACTCCTGCTCTTCCGACGATCTCATTAAGCCATTTCTCATATCATGAAATATCTCTGTATGCTCAGATCACCGCACATACGTTCTGCTCTCGCGCACATAACTGCTGCCGCTTATTCGGGGGGCGCTCGTCCGGTAGGTGACCCGTTCACGCGGCACCGAGCTCGTGCGCCGAACATATGTCGACGAGTATCGCGGCGCTGGTGGTCCACCGTGGTAGTTGGAGACCGGACGAGGCCCATACCGCTCGGGCTCAAGGACGGCGCCGCCTCTGCGCGACGAGGGTGTGATGAGACACATGGTCGATGGTGTCCCGGAGTCTTGGTCTTGTTAAGGATGATGGTGGATCTCAGGTTGCTGGCTAATATGTCTTGTGGTATGTTGGCGCGGTATGAAGTGCGTACACGTGTGATAAAGCAGTTGCGTGTCTTATAATACGGTAGGTAACTCAATGTAGGCATATATAGTAGGAAGGTCGATCGACTCAAGCTAAGGTATGCATGTCATGGCAATGATGCATAAGTACGATTAGAGTTGAGAAAGGCGGGGCAGTGCCGCGGAGGAAGACGCGGACTTGTTCTAGAACCCAAACAAGGTATTGGATACTTGAATAAAATCCATCACCGTTCTACAGAACCGTCACCAATGAGCCGGCATGACGGGCGTCGTCATCGCTGCCGTACGTCGTCAGATCTTAAGTGCTGCCGTCAGAAGAACTCCTCGGAGGAACCAATGAATCAGCAAGGCTATGCCATAAAGTATTCTATTGAAAACTCCATACGCCCAGTGTTGGATATCTGGTACATGACTGTCAAGATCGGGTCCCGTTAGATCTTGTCAATGTGCCTTATCAAAACCCCATGCTTGTGCCAGCAGTGCTGATCAAGCTCTGCCTGCTTTTCCGCGGATCGTCGATGTCCATCGCACCGCTCATCACTCTCACCACCTTCTTGCCCTTGCCCCCATCGTTGTGCACCAACACTTGGGCTGGGCACACCACAATCTCCTCCTCTCCTTCCCCAGACTCATCCCCTTTCTTGACCACCAACGGAAACAGTACGATTTTGACCACGGCACGTCCCTGCTCCAATTCCGCGTTCGAGCTGAACAAGCCCGATCGTTCATTCATCAGCGACGCATTGAAGTGCACCTTGCGGATCAGATCCCCGTTCGTATCATACTCTGGCTGGAGGGGTGGTAGCATGATGAACTCGGCCCGTTGCGTCCTCATCTCAATCGACAAGTCGACCGCAACAGCCATCACCTTCTGGAGTGACATCAGTAATTGTTGTTCCGAGCTCGATGGAGGAGGTAACAGCGCGCAGAGCGCGGCAAAGATCTCGTGTGCCACCGCCTCGGTGTCGAGCTGACATTGCTTGCTGAATTCCGGTCGTTTGCATAGCAAGGTCAAAGTCGTCGCACGCCAATGTGCAATGGCTCGTGGTGGCCCCACTTCGGCGAGGATCTTTTCCAACGCCTTGAGCTTCTGGCGTTGCTCACGATCCATGCCGAAGAGATAACGTGTGAAGATGTACTCCCAAGCCATAGTCATCACCACTGACATGAAGACGTCCCGGCGCCTCACGCGATCGCTCAGTAGTCGGTCGACGTCGGAGCCGTCAAGGATTGCATTGTCCAGACGTTGCTCGATCTTGTCATCGTTCAATTCAGTGGAAAGCCGGCAGACTCGGTTATCTGACAGCTTTGAGAAGCGAAGAACCCATTGTTGGACATGTTGACACAGTTTCTGGCAAGCACCATCGAAATAGTCTTCGTCGCGAGTCGTGAGGATGTCGTTCGATCTTGAAGACTGAATCTGCACCTGCATGGCTCGGATCTGTTCTGTGGCGACGTCTAGCTGTTCTCGTAGCCGCAAAATCTCCGCGTTTTTGTCAGCAAGCGCGTTTGCTATCTCCAGTTCCACGATTTCCTTCATGCCGTTGGTCAGTCTACCATGTTCCATGCGCGCGGTTTCCAATTCTCGGCTAGTGTTTTGCCATTGCTCGTGCGCATTGGCGTGTTCGGTCTGTAGGGTTGCGTAGCGACCGTTGGCATCATCCACAAGATTTTTGTTCGATTCTGTAAGACCTTCATTGATCTCGCTGAGACGCGCGATTTCGTCTTGCATAGGTTGCAGGAGAGCTCGAATTTGACTGATCTCGACTTCCTTTTCGTGAAGTAGCAGCTCGCGTGCTTCTAGCGTCTCTCGAAGGATCTGACTGTCGGCATCATGCTGGTCCGTAGACGACTCATGCGAATGCTTTGCGTCTTGTAACGCCTGGTTTTCCGCAACAAGGTGGTCAAGCCTGGATTCTAGATCGACGATGTGCATGCTTTG
Source organism: Microcyclospora pomicola (assembly GCA_002786065.1). Classification (NCBI taxonomy): domain Eukaryota; kingdom Fungi; phylum Ascomycota; class Dothideomycetes; order Capnodiales; genus Microcyclospora; species Microcyclospora pomicola. The sequence continues at coordinate 44,369 of NHNY01000026.1, read as the reverse complement.
TCTCTTTCGCACGCTTGGCGGTCGTGTCGGTGAGACATTTGATCTTTGTGCATCGCCATACCCTTGCTGCAACGCGAACTCAGTGTGCTGGTCTTCCAACTTGGTGGAAGTACTTACGAAGACGTCGTCCGCCATCGCCACGTCGCGCGCTTCGCTGTCCTCCATCACCTCGCCATCGTTCGGTGGAGGTGTTGGCGGTGCTTCGAACGTGATTGTTTTGGTCGACCCGACCGCGGATCCGGAGTCGCCCCGCCGGGAAGCGGCCCGCAGATCACCTGACAAGCTACGGTCTATGCGTCTCAAGGTGGGCGTGGAGCTGCGATTGCTTGCTCTCGAGTATGAGCGCAATTCTTCAGGGGTCTTGAAGTGTGCTGCGCTCGTGCTCGAACGATTGCTCATGACACTGGGAGAGCGATCAACTGCTGTTGGGCGCACAGAAGATGGCCTCATCAGTAGCTTGTCCATGCTCACGGTGTCGGTATTCTCATCTACCGGCGGCCACGAAAGCCTTTGTATGATATCATCGGTAGACAATGGGATACTCGCAGAGTGGGCGTGAGCATTGGTATCTCCTGCCGTGAGTGGCGTCGGGGTTTGCATTGTTTCGTCGTGTTTCAGGCGACGGATCGGTTGTGGAGTCTGCGTGCGATCTGTGGCCTTGGGAGACGGTCCCGTGGTGTCCATTCTATCAATGCTCCGCTTCTGAGCATGCGTTTCTTCGGCGATAGGGTGCAAGTGTCGCGGACTGGTCATCTCTGTCGAGGGAGACAGTGACGTGGAACGAGCATGGCCTTGCCCGGTACCGGCTGGAGGACTGAAACTCTTGTGAACAGCTGGCCTATCAGTCTGATCTCGAGAGCGGCCAAGTTCGCCATCTTCGGCATTAGGTGTCAGCGTTGAATTCATTGCTTCTGCAATCCCGCTGAGCTGGGGAGGTGATTGGAATAGATACGACGTACGGTTCTTGGTTGTTGGTTCCAATGGAGTGTCATCCGTGCCACCGCTTGTATTGCGTCCACGCAAATTTGATGGCGTTGTCTCGTCTCTCGACCGTCCCTTCGAGACCTTGAGATCCCAATCGCTCTCCGAGGGAGTGGATATGCGGAGTGGCTCTTGTGATCTTCTTCGGTGAAGACTGTCTTGCGACGATTTTGTATTCATGTCATGGGCGGAACTTGACGTAGAACGATCTGAGTGCTGCTTTTCTCGGGCGTCACGACGGTCGACGTCTCTTAATGTTCCGTGGTTGGTTTCAGGGGCTGCACTACCGTCTTCAAGCGCGTCGAAAGACCACGAGGACGGTTCTGCCTTAACCTCTCGAGGTGTGGGACTCGGACCCGTATCACGGACAGAGGTGGCCGGCGCTTCAGACTTGTGACTGAACACATCATGCTCCATTCTCAGAGCACCAGCAGCTAAAGCCGCGGCAGCGACAACATTGGCAGGCGAGGAGCTTGCTTCGTCTGGCGATCTTATGCCCTCCCCGTGATCAGGCCTTGTCGAGTGGTGATCGTGCATTTCTGCCTTCGGACTGATCAAGTGAGGTGCCACTTTGACCGGCGAAGAGTCCTCAGAGGTGCGACGGAGTCTGGATTGGCTTGAGGACTCCTTCGAAGCTGCGAGACGCTGTGGCTCGTCCGCAGGTGACGGTGCGGCCTCAGTACCGTTCTCACGAGCTCTTTGCTTCTTCTTGTTACGCTTTTCTTTTTTTTTGTAAGCACGATATGCCTCGTCCATTTCATCTACGTCCATGTCTCGTTCTCCGGCCACCGCAAACATTTCCGTCGGGTCATTGGCTGGCCGTGTGTTGATCTCATCGTTCGAGCTCGGGCTCTTGCTTGGCACGTGTCTGGACTGGCCGAGCTGATCAATTCCCGTTCTTGCATGGTCTGGCATGTCACCTTGATTGGTATGCTCGCGCTTTGAGGCAATGCCTTGATCATCGGTCATCTGTGGTAACACGTCGATCGCATCGTAAGCGTTCAATGAAGTTGTTTCAGCGCCTGGTATAAACTGGTCTGGTACCACCGACTCGCCCGGATTTGCACTTCCTTTCTTGCCTTTCTTGCCCTTCTTGCGACCCGGCATATTGTATTGAACCTCAGGCTCGGATTTATTTACCTCGTCAGACGAGACATGTTGAAGAATGGCAGGGTCAAACCCGGAACTAGACAAAGCTTCAGTGAGTATACCATCGAAGTCATTTTGCGTTGTGTCGTCTGTCCCGGGTGGTGCGGCAGCAGACTTTTCGTGTGACTCCGTGGTCTCCCCTGCCCCGGAAGTGTCCAGAGGCTCTTTGGCGCCCTTTCTTTTCCTGTTCTTCTTTGTCTGCACCCCGGAGAATACCTCTGGGTCTGCCTCGGCCACTGAATGAGGAGGCGATGCTCTCCGGTGGAATGTCGCATCGTTGATGACAAGATCAGGATTGAACCCAGTTCCTGCGAGTCCGGCGGCAAGCGTAGCAGCAAAATCAATATCATGCGTGTCGGAAGCAGGCTGCAGATTTTGCCCTGAGATTTGGCGTGTCATTTTGTGGGGTTGACGAGATGGCGATTCTGACTCTTGCGCAACATCGCTTCGTGCTACATGATGAGTTGCATCAGTTTTTGGTGCAGCATCATCTGTTGAGTTTGATGATACTGTGTCGGGAGCAATGTCGCGATGATCAGTGTTGTTGATTTGAGTTGCTTCCTCAGCGTCCGCCGCGGATACTGTTGCACCAACACTTTCCAAATCGTGACGATCGGAAGTGTTGTCCTTTGCAGCCTGAGGTTCGCCATTAATGTCATCTTCCTCAAGCGTATATGCATTCGAGTGTTGTGACTCAGCAGGTGGACCAGCAATGCTGGAATGTTCATTCATCGACATCGTCTCAACATTGGCATCCGAACCATCGACAGGTGAAGTATCTGTAGGATTGTCTCCCTCATAGTCTGTTGGTCGAACTTGAGGTGGGCTTTGGACCGTCTCAATTCGCTCAGGTAGGGGCGTAGCATTCCCATTTTTCTTGCCCTTCCGCTTTTCTTTTTTGGACTTTTTCTGAGATGTGTTCGACCACTCGTCACCACCAGTAAACGCATCTGTCTCCGGCGGCATGGGACTTTCAGTCGCCGTGGCTGCCGTCGCGTGTGATGCGAGAACATCTCCAAGATCCTTGTCCGCATCAACGCGCGTCTCTAGCTCTGGGGTCGGAGCATCTGTCCAAGTGTCATCAGTGACTTGTCGGTTCTTCTTCTTCTTCTTTCGATCTTTCTTGCTGAGAAAGGGCATTGCACCCTCGGCAGTTGCGTCGTCATCTGCAGATGGTTGCTGCTCGGTCATAGCTCCCTCGAACTGCTCATCATTTTCTGCCTCTGCATGCTGAAGAGTTTCGCTTCCAGCGGAGTCTGTGGCACTGGCCACTAGCGGGACTTCTTTGTCGATAGGCGAATTCATGCCGGTGCTATTTACATTTGTTTCGACGAGATCAATTGAAGGGACGGCAGACGCCTCTCGAATTCCCGCCGTAGAATCGGCATGCCCCTCGTCCCACACGTCGATAGAGTTGCGCTGTTGCTTGCTCTTTTTAGCCTTCTTGGATTTCTTTGGTTGTGCTACGATGAAGTCGACGTCGCCATGATCGGTGCTGTCAGGGAGGGAGGAGCCAAGCGTGTCGTGCACTTCCTTGCGAGCACCTGTTGGAAGGGCTGAGATGTCCTCGGAAGTCTCAACCCTAGTATCGTGATCGGGCGTGGGTGGACGTGACTCTGGCAAGGGTGGAAGGTCCTCATTCACATGAGAATGCGAAACCAGCTCATTTTGAGCGTCAGTAGCACTCGTTTGGTCTTCTATGGCCGTGGGTCCTTGTTCTGCGGTCTCGCCGGACTCTTGTGGTAGAGCTTCGGAATTTTCTTGTTCAAGTCCGTGTACTGGAACGACCTCTAGAGCTTTAGAGGCATCGGCCTCGCCGGACGGAGCTGAGGTCGTCGAAGGCGCTTCGACGAAGTCGAGATATTGCTTGGCCTTCTTGGCCTTCTTGCTCTTTTTCTTTCCTGCTGGCATAAACTGACTGTCGTCCTCGGCTGTTCCGGAAACAGAGCCCTTGTCCTTATCCTGACCTCCAACGAAATGGTCGGAATCTGCGCTGCCCTTATCATGCTCGCCTGGGACATCCTGATCTTCAAGAATGGCTACGGGCAGGGATACTGCGAGCTCCGACATCGGTGGGTCCTGCACACTCTCAGACTCTTCAGCACTGATCTGCTCAGTAGCAGTCTCCGATGCAAAATTTGACGCAGTGGGATTGGCAACTGCTCCAGCTGCAGTAGAAGCAGTAGCAGCATCAGAAGAACTGCGATTTGCAATTTCGAACGTGTTAGTAGTCTTTACTGTTTCGTTGTCTTGCATCTCCTGTCGACCCTTTTTGCCCTTCTTCCCCTTCTTCTTCCCTGGTTTTGTTGGCACCGACCATTCCGTCTCAGGCTCGGCAGTCTCGCTCGCCATCATGTCAATTTCCTTCGAAGCATCCACATTCTGCGAGTCTTCTTTCGTGGCCGAGAAGTCGGTCGGGAACCGAGCATTCTCTTCGGCCGAGGCAGACTCAGAAGGGTCCGCAGCAGCGGGTGTCGAGTAAACACTGTTTTGGGCCTGAGCGAGATGGCTGTCGGATAGCTGTGCGAGGCCTTGATTCCTCGTGGAAGATTGTCCGTCTCCATCGGCTTCAACACCAGCTTCGATTGGCGAAGGTATACTCTCTTGCGCAAGTGATTCGGTGAACCCTTCTGCACCATGGTGTTGATCGTCGGGAGTGTCCGTCGTCGTAGGCGATGGTTCAGGGTGAGAATCAAGCTTCCCACTAGACGTGTGCTTCGCAGAGAAAGCATTAGCGACTGCTGCAATCCCGGTGGCGGACATTACTGATTCGACGACGCTCATGAAACCCGACTTCTTGTCCGCGTGGTTTTCGTCATCATCTTGAGTGCTGCTCTTGCTGTCGTCATTGGCTGACTTCTCGACAGAACGCTCGTTGTCAGCGATAGAGTCGCGATTCTCATCAAGCACGGAAGGCTCTTGCACAGTCTCAGAGACAATCTGAGTAGGGTCTTCCGTGCGTTCTGACATGACATGGTGGTCCAAAGATAACGGTTGTCGATCAAGTTCTCGATCGTCATCGTGCTGCTTGTCATTTTCCCTTTCTGAAGTGGAAGAAAAGCTAGGAATTTCAGCCACAGGAGCTGGAAGTTGGGCAGCACCAGAATCATCTAGGATAGCACTGTCCTGCTCCACATTCTTGAATGAGTACTCTGCGTCAGTTGGTGCACGTAGCTCTGTTTCCGGATCGACAGTCTCTTCTTGCGCCTGGTTCGCCTGCTTCTTTTTGCTCTTCTTGTCTTTTCTTTTCTTGCTCGACGAAACAAGACCCACTGAATCGTCATGGGGAAGCTGGTCATCGCGAGGATCAAGACTTTCGACGGCAGGTTCCACTTCAGTCTTATCAGATTGGCCGAAACCTTCGCCGACGGCATGAGTAGGGGTCTCCACATTAGTCGCAGCCTGTGATTCAATATCAGGGATATCGTTCGAATCCTCCCAGTCTATGATCTCTCGTGCCTTTTTGCCTTTCTTGCCCTTCTTCTTCTTCCCAGCAAATGCGAAGTCATCAAGGTCAACCACGCGTGTGGTCGACGTGGACTGCTGTGTATGATCTGGCTGGGCTTCGGCCGAAGGTACCGGCACGATTTTCCTCACTTCTCCATGCTCTGAGTTCGGAGAGGCGTCTTTTGGCTGCTTGGTCATGGCCAATGTAGCGTTGTCATCTGATGGGGTAAAATCATTTTGTGCACTCGACTGACCATCTGCCTCGGAGCTTGAATTGGCCGCGGTGTCTTTGCTTCCCTCCGACTTTTGGTCAAAGTTACGGAGATCAGACATCGTCTCATGATCGTCCGTCCTATGCTCGTCGGTCGTGGAAGATAGAGCTGGGTCCGGAACGGCGATCGCGACCTTCGAGTCCTCTTCATTCTCCGACTGCGGTGAAGATATTGAGACTAAAGACTTTCGATTCTTTTTACCCTTCTTCTTCGACTTTGGGGTGTCTACATCTTGTGCGATAACGGCAACCTCGTCTTTCGTCGGAGGTTGCTCGTTGGTGACTTCGTGCTGCGCACTTGCGGACTTGGTCGGCTCTTCGTACGAATCATCAGTGCTCTTTGTAGCGTCGACTGCTACCTCGGGTAGAGCAGAGGCAAGTGACTGTGCGTTTGACGCCTTCTTCGACTTCTTTCCTTTCTTGGTCTTCTTCGATGTCGCTGGCCAGAAGTCGTCCTCGATTTGGTTGTTGAGTGGCGTGTTCTCCGTGGGCTTGGGTGTGGAGTTCTCCACGAGGGAGGTCTCTTCTACATCATTTGCCTTGACGTCTTGGATATCAATTACATCGCCTAGACTCACGTCTTTAGAAGGTTCGTTGGTTCCTGCTCCTTGTTGATCATCTGGAGGTCCGCGAGGTAGTGCTTGCTCACCAAGAGACTTAAGTGCCGGTTGGGCGACTGCCAAAGAGCTTGAGGGCAGCTCTGTATATGGGGTCTCAACGAACGCAGCGGGGGCGGCACTCTCCATCAGCTCTGCATCATCGAGGTCATCCACAGGCAGTGGTACCTCCTCGGGCCTGAACGTGTCCGCTCCAGCGACAGCCAGGGGGCTTGAGGGCAGCTTTGTGAGCGGGGCTTCAATGGACGCAGTGCGGGTGGGATTCTCCATCAGCTCTGCATCATCGAGGTCATCCGCAGGCAGCGATACCTCCTCGGGCCTGACCGTGTCCTCGTCGACGCTCTTGCGATCATCATGAGCTTCATCGGCAGGCAGGTCGGAGGCAGACGTTACGGGTCCGTCGATGCTCATTTTAGTTGTCGGTTCAGATGGATCACTTTGACCATCATTGCTGGGGAGCATCGCAGTAGAAGGGAGACTTTCCAAAGCCGTTGGCACTTCTGACTCCGGTCCGAAAGCTTTAGATGCCACGTCACTCGAATTGCTTGATTGCTCTTGCGATGTCTCCCTGTCGCTCTCGTCCTGTCGGTACGGCAATGCGGCAACAGGGTCCACAGGAGCTTCTTCCTCGTGTACGGGCAGGGTCGGACCATCAGACACGGGTTCCGGGGTTTCTTCCGTCGGCGGCGCTGAAACAATTTCTTTTGCCGACGACGATGCATTGGAATCCTCATCTTGTAAGTGTCTCATCTTCTTCTTCTTCTTATCCTGCTTGCTCTTCTTACGAGAAGTCGTGGTCACCGGAGCCCATGTGTCATCCTCATCCCGCTTCAAGTCAGGCACTGAGACTTGGGTATTGCTGATTGCGGTGTCTGCAGCACCAGAGTCGTCCGTTGGAGCATCTGCATTGGGCTGTCCAGCAGATGTATCGGGATCCGTGACGGTAGGATCAGCTGCCGACATAATGGCCTCTTTGTATACGGAGGGCAGTTCATTTGCCGATGTTTCAATTGTCTGCTGCATTCCCCGACTTGGTACAAGGTTCTTTTCAGGTTCAACAACATCTTCCGACACCACAGGAACATCAACATCCCGGAAGGAGTCATCGTACGCGAGACTTGCGGCAAGTTTCTGTTGTTTCTTGTTCTTCTTTGACTTCTTGCTTGGAATCATTGCTTCGCTGCTTGGCTGGTCGAGGTCGACAGCTTCCGCGCTAGAAGGCATCACTACTGCGTCTGTGACCGGCTCCCGTATCGACTCCTCGAGCGTGGTCACTTCTTCCGGTACCTCTTGGGACTTCGACGGCAGGATCTCTGTACGAGGACTGAAGCTGCTGTCCCTTTCGGAGATGTGATTCTCGACGTCTGATTTAGCGCCCTTTGCCTTCTTCTTTGATTTCTTTGACTGCTTGCGGGTAATTGCAGGAGCATTGCTCTCCGCCAGTGGAACAGATTCTTCAGTTGACGCCATGACTTCTGGCTCTTGCACGCCTTGCTCCTGTACTTCAGATGCGCTTTTCTCGACAGAAAATGCTTCGCTGGCGCCTGACTCCGGAACAAAGTCTTGCGCATCTTGTCTTTCGTATAGCGGAGAGTTGATGGCATTGATGCCACGCACATTCAGTGCTTCTTCCGGAGGCACAGAATTCTCTTCAACAGCCCGTGTATGTTCGGGTGAAGGAGAAAGGGTTGCAGACTTCTCTTGCTCGCCAGTCGGAGCTACGCCTCGTTTTTCAAGCTCGGGGGATTGAAGTGTCGTACGTGTTGCTGTATGTGATGCTTGCTGGGTCGAGACTTCAGCGTCTTCTGTTGCAGTGGCTTCTGCTGCATGCGTCACTTCCCCGTCCGCCGCCTTGGATTGTGTCGACCCCTCCCTAGCTTCAGTGCCCTCAAACCCAGTCTCTGTGCGATCGTCAAGGCCATGCGCTAACGCCGCCAGACCGGCCAGAGCTGTGGCTGTAACAAGAGTAGATGTTCTATCATCATGTGGCTGAGTAGAGTCCTCGTTCCGATCCGATCGGGATCGCGAGCTGGATCGACTCGATGGAAGAGTAGGGAGGTCATTGAGATCTGGTTCTTGATGCAGTCGCGCGTCGCGTTCGAAATCTTCCCAGGTATAGAATTGAGGTTGTTCGCGGGCTGGTTTGTTGATTGCGGTGTGCGCAAAATCGCTGGCCTTTGGCGTAGTTTCGGCAGAATTCAGGAAATCGGCGCCAGCTTTGTGCTGGTTTGCCCGCCCAGTGTCTATTGTAAGATCTCTTAGCCTTGCTGGAGACTCCGGATCTTCGTTCGCGGAATGCCAGTCTTCGCTACCTTGTACACTCGAAGCGCGGCTCGAGGGCTTGCTTGACGGCAAGCTGGGAAGCGTGCCATCTATGTCCTCAGCCTTACGATTGCGCTCTACAAGATACAAAGGACGAATCTCGGAAGAAGACGGCCGTGCCTGTCTTGATGTCGAAGTGGAGACCGGCGACACAGAATTCGCAGCATTCACGGGTGAGCTGAAGCTCTTCGCCCTGCGTTCATCTTCGGAGTTATGCCGAGTATGACCGAAAGGGAATCTCAACGGGATAGCTGTCGTCGAGGCAAGTCTTCCAGACACACTTGGTCTACGAGGGGTTATGAACGGTGCCTTGGGTGACACTGGCCTAGAAGAAGGCAGCGGCGGAAGTTGATCGAGCTTGAGAACCTCCTCGTCGTGATCACGGGCGTTCGGAGGGTCGCGGATCGTCGTTGGTGGAGGGAAGTCGGAGGTTCGTCCTGCAGAAGAAGACGATCCCTCGTCGACATTCCCTTCATGATGAAGTGCAGTCTGTGTGTCCGGTGAAGCCGAGACAGGTCTGCCGTTGTCCTGCTCGTCTTTATCATCTACTGCTTCAACCGGAGATTGTGGGAGACTAGCGGGTAGAGGTGGCAGGTTCTCTACCCGAATCCCTAAAAAAGACTGGTCTTTACTGTCATCTACGCTTTCGCCGGTACGACGACGACGATGATGTCTGTGGCTTGTCGAACTCCCATCGCGAGTCCGAGACGGCGAATCATTCGTGTCACCGGTTCTGCGCCGACGGTGTCTCCTCCCTTCGCTGGCAGCACGGCTTTCCGTGTCGTCATCTTGAGAGGGCTTTGAGCCACGGCGCTCCCGGCTATATTCGTCACGGTCATCGCGGTGACGACGTTTGGACTCGGTTGTGGTGGATATGCTGTAGGAGTCGTCCTCGTCGACACTCTCATCTCCATTGTGACGATGCTTACGTCGTGATTCAGATGCGATGCTTCTGGAGTCGTCATCGTCACCGAACTCGGATCCACGATGCTTACGGTGCCTGTGGCGACGCTCTCCGTCCTCGTCCATTCCCTCCTGAACGGTCGCTTGATCAGACGGATCCTCTTTTGATTTTGCTAGCCCACGGCTAGTAGGCACGCCATCACTTGACATGCGACTGAACATTCCGAAGAGTCCGCCCTTCTTCTCTTTCTCCTTCTTAGAAGAGGATGTCGCTTCGGCCTTTTCGAAGCGTCTGGAACGACTCGAGACAACAGAAGCCGTGTCATCATCATCACCTTCATACTTCGAGCGACGTTTGTTCCGTTGAGCAGCAGCCTCGTAAAGATCGACAGGCTCAGACGTTGCCACATGGTGATCGCGTTCGCCATGGTAGCCATTTTCCGAGCTTGTCCGAGCAGCCGAGTGTCCTTGCCTCTCTCGAGATTCACGACTTGGCTCAGAAACTACCGACCTGGAGCGACTGTGGACGAGAGACTCGTCTTTTTCACCTTCATCCTGCAAGCGACGTTGCTTGTCATCGGGTGAAGTTCGTCGTGCAGTCTCAGACTTGGATGCATCCGGGCTTGCCTCGTTCTCAACTTCATCCTCATGCGGCGAGACATTTGTAGATGCTGCCGCAGAAGTGTCTACGAATGCGTCTTTCCCTGCTCCACCGCCGTTGGCGTAAGATGTAGGCTCTCCCGTACGAGAGATCGGTTTGACCTCAGCAGAAGTACCTATATAGTCGTCGTAGTTCCATTCCGATCTTAGTGGCGAACTTGCGCTAGGCTCGTTGAAGCGGCCGCTATCGCGGTCTTTCTTGTTTTTCTTCTTCTTCTTCTTTGCATCGATAGACTCAGACCATGAAGGTTCCGATGACGAATCATCCTTCACCTGGTATTGGAATGGGTCAACCACATCAGGCCATTGCTTCTCTCCATCTGCTTCGGCTTTGCTGTCACTGTCCCAGCCACCAGGCATCTCACTCACGTCTTGTTTGGTATCGGCTGGAGTTGTTTCTGGCTGGTCAGTGGTATCGATGTCTCGAGGATCGCGTTCACTACTACCAAGCTTACTCTTTCTCTTCTTCTTTTTGCCCGCACTACTAGATGACGACTCATTTTCCTTCCCATCTTCCTTTACCGCTGCAGCAGTCAAAGCCGCAATGCCACCGGCCGTCATCATGGTGGTAGCCACATCAGAAAATGCACTTCTACTGGCTTCTTTCGCAGCCTTCTTTTGATCCTTCTTACTCAGCTTGGCAGGTGTTACATCTGGCTGTCGCTGCTCATTCGTGAATTCGTCAAGGCCGGATTGACTATGCTCATATACAGCGTTGTCGCTGAGCTCGGCAGAATCATACCTGCTAGCTTTGGCACGCTTCTTGCTATCTCCGTTGCCACCGAAGTATTCGACTTTGTCATCATTTCGAGCTTCGCTGGGTGTCTCATCTGGCAATGGGATATCCTTGGCCACTGACGCCACTGGCTCACCCTCGATCAGAGACTGGCGTTTGGCTGCTTTGTCGCGCTTCTTTTGTTCCTTCTTGCTCAAAACGGGCTCCTGGCTCGGCTCCTCGATTGCTAGTGTACTTTCACTCTCTGCGGCAGGTGAAAATAATTCGTCCTCAGCGATCGATGCTCGCTTGGCCTCTTTATCGCGCTTCTTTTGCTCTTTCTTGCTCAGAACGGGTTCTTGGCTCGGCTCTTCGATTGACATTGTACTTTCAATCTCTCCAGCGGATGAGGATGGTTCGTTGTCAGCGATCATTGCTCGCTTAGCCTCTTTCTCGCGCTTCTTTTGCTCTTTCTTGCTCAGCTTTCTTTCAAAAACAGGCTCAGCTGGCTCGCTCGGCGCGCTGACAGACTCTGCTGGGGATGGTTCGACTCTTGCGTCATCGAAGTCATCATCAAAGCCACCTGGAATGTGCGGTAATCTCTCTTCAGCTTGTGTGTCATCCGATCGAATTGCTTCGGATGTACCGATGGGTTTGCTGATGCTGCTTGGCTCACTCACGAGACCCGGAATGCGAAATTCTGATTCTGACCCGTAGATTGGTTGTTGATAGAGTGTCTCACGCGGTACGTCCTTTGCCTTCGTCTCATCATAAGCAGGAAACGAGTCAGTCTCCATAGACCGATGAGACGTGCCGTTTATCTTCTGTTGTTGTCTGGTTGTGGGTGACGCGACAACTTGTTCATCTCTAGGCCGGCGACTATCCATAGCTGGGAGCTCTGGCGAAGCTGACGGATCGACTTCATCTTGCTTTGGCTGGGGAAAGTTGTACGAGCCTTGAGCGTTTCGATCATCGAAAGAATCCGGTGTTTGCGCGTCATAAATATGGGTTCTATCTTCACCCCAAGAGATGCTACGACTGCGTTCAGACCTGGAATTTGAGCTCTTCGGGGGCTCGGGGTCGTCGTCTATGCTCTGGGCAGAGTGTAAGGGCGAAGCAGTCGCTGACGTTTTGCCTCGTATGAACCCGCCCTCGCTGGGCGGTGGTGTTGGGCAGATTACATTCAGTTGGGGCACACCGTAAGGAGCATATCTACTCCTGCCAGGTGAACCAGTGCTGCCCGGGGCGCCAAAGTGTGAGCGGATCTGGTCTTCTGGAGCATGATACACTTGTATCTGGTTGTCACCGTGCGGATCTGCGACCTTGGTCTTACCCTCTGACGGCTGATCAAGCTCCTTCGGTCGGAAGAAGTCAGCTTGACTTTGAGTCGGAGCTTTATAGTATGCGTCCATGTCAGATACGACTCTCTCGGCAGCGTTCTGCGTGCTTTGGGCGGCTCTGATTTTCTCGGAGTTACTGCGCCGGCGCTTATTGAAGAAGTCTCGGTCAAGAATATCATCATCCATAATGGGCGGGCTAGGACCTTCAGTAGTATCTTCTGGCCGAATCTGCTTCGCGGAATACGAAGTCGATTCTCCTCGTGGTCGACGAGATGTCTGATCTGTCTCTTGGTCCGGTCTGTGCTCACGTCCAGCAAGGACTGCACCAACAGTAGCCGCCGCAGCCACACCGGCAGCCGCTTTACCCCAAGCATATGAGCCTTTCGCGTCTGCCACGCTTTGTTCCCTGGCAAAGTTGCTATCGGCTCGTCGCGAATCGGGAGTACCATCATTCCTGTCCTCATTGCTGCGCTGCCCAGCAAGTGCGGCGTCTGCGGCTACCTTAGACTCCCGCCGAGCCTGCTGCTGATTTCCAGCGTTCCGCGAAGTGGTGGCGTCTCCTCGTTCATTTGAAGCAGATTCCTCTGCCCTTTTAGCTTCAGATAGGCGAGCTTGATCACGGCGGTAGAGTCCTGCCGTTTGGCGATGCTCTTCCTCTTGCTCTATCCGAGCGCGATCTGTCTCGGCTTGCTGTCTCTCCCGTGCCAGCTTCGCCTCGGCAATTTTGCGGGCTTCACGCTCGCGCTGTGCCAAAACGTCTGCCTCTCTGCGCCTGGCATCTTCTTCACGCTTAGAGTTATCTTCACGCAGTCGACGTTCCTGCTCTATACGTCGGCGCTCCGCCTCCGCTTGTTGTTCAGCCTCTCGGGATCGCTCCAGTTTGGCCTCGGCAGCGCGACGGTTCTCATGCTCCCGACGCATGCGAACGTCTTCCTCGCGTCGCTTGATGTCCTCTTCTCGAGCCGCACGTTCAGCCTCCTCTTTCAGAGCTCTTGTACGATCGGCTCGTCGTCGACTCTCATTTTGCTCCTTTTCCATGCGGCGTTGATCACGATCTTCCCTCGACTGTTGTTCTTCGGTCAAGCCAAAGCGGACATTCGAAGATTCCCGTGATTTCTTATTGGCACTCGCGATTATGCCTGCCGTTGCCAATGCCGCACCTCCGATCAGAGCCGCATCTCCTAGAATGTGTCCTCTTGTCGGGCTTGATTGTGTGCGCCTTGGTCTTGGCCGCTCTTCTCCGTGAACGAATCCATCTTGTGTGAACGCAGCTTTGATGGGCGTGACAGGCTTAGGTTGCTGTAAGGGCGCTGGGCCTGGACGGCCGTATGACGATGAGTCGAAGGCCCCAGGGATGTGCCCTGGCATGCTCCCGGCGTCTGAAAGTGGCCGTGGATCGACATATCGCATGGGAGGTGTCGTTCCAGTTTCGCGAAAAGGCATACCGTTGTCTGACCGCTGGTGTCTGTCTCCGGCGTCCCTCAGAGCTTGGGGAGCGGAGCTAGTAGCTGATCCTACATCAGCCGCAAAGGAAGCGGAAGTAGACTGTGGTAGAACCCCGTTGGGGAAGCTATCGTGCGAGGAACTTCTTCGCTTCTTGTTCTTGCCGCCCCATCGCCAACCCCAAGCTCCAAGACCCTCACTTGAAGCCACACTCTCCATGCTCTGGCGAGAACTGAGTCTGGATTGGCCGAATGCAAGTGCGGATTCTGCACCACTAGAAATATCCTCCACGTCCGACGGAAGCTCATCCTCCCATTCGTCATCAGAAGAGGCAAGTGACTGGTGCTTGGAACCGGTCTTGGCGTATTTGCTAGCTCCGACGTTCTTACGAGTATGCAGATCTGTTCGGCTGTGGCGATTGGAGAGGCGATGTCCTCGCTGCGCAGCAGCCAGTGCAGCTGCTGTAGCACTGATTCCCGCAACCGTTGCAGCAATATGCTCGCTGCTTGAACGTCTGCGTGCGCGGCTGGAGGATTTCCGTCGCACTCCATGCGGCAGTGGCGTTTTGTTGTTGAATCCTTCTCCAAAAGCCATGCCGTCGTCGGAGCCCGACGATGAGCCGTTCGAGAAACTGAACAACCCGCGCTGCTTTTTACGTCTATCGTCATCATTGCGGACAGTGTTTCGAGATCTGTTAGGCGGCGAGAAGAAACCACCAAAGAATCCAGTTTGAGGTGCTTCGTTACTACGTTTGCCAGATTGCACGCCGTTCGATGCGAATTTCCCGGTACGAGAGCGAGAACTTTGGTAGCCAAATGTATTGTTGTCCCGTGCAGGGCTGTGGTTTCTCCAAGCATCCTTGGATCCTCCGTGTTCGACCGTTTTCCGTGGGGAGTCACGACGACGTGTCCCGAACGCCGAAGACGCCGCGTCTTGCCATATTGATTGTGACCAGGTGTTCGTGTGTCGCTTGTCTGAGGAGCTATCCCTGCTGTGTGATTCGACATACTCTCCTCGTCCATCGACCACACCATACGATGACCGCCGTCTGCGTTCCCGCGACGAACTTTGACTTCGATGTCGCCTTGCAGAGCTCTCCCGATGTCCGGATTTTACGCTGTATGTGTCGTCAAAGTTCTTGCGACCATTGAAGAGAGCACTAGCGCCGGCGGCAACTCCAGCAGCAGCGAGACCAGCACCAAGCATCTCCTTGTGGTTGCTACTTCTTCTCCGTTTCTCTTCAGACGCATAATAACGATTGTCCTTGTGAATCTTGGCACTACTGGAAGGTCGAAGAGCTTCGCCGCTCGTGGATCTCCTTAATTTCTCTCTGGAGCGGCGACGTCGCAGGTTATCAAAACTATCACGGGTCCGCGGATGGTAATGATGTTGTCGTGGTGCATTGTACGGTGAAGATCGAGGATCGAAACAATGCTTGCAAACCCCAATATATTCGGTGTACTCCTCCATTTTCTGCACATCTTCGGGGTCTGAGATCAGATTGAGCAGCCCGTCCTTGAGTCGGGCTATAGGGCCTTTGTGTTCATGGTATGGATGATAGCCCATGTCCATGCCCATTCCCCCATTGCCTCCACCATCAGAGTATGGGCGCCCGGTAGGTGTCTCAGAAGGTCGTGGGGGTCCATAGGATGAACCACCTCCACTGCCATACATGGTCTCTGGCATTCGCGGGGAGCGCCGGTCGTGCTGATTGAATTCGTATGCCGACAAACCTGCAGCCGCGACCCCGATGGTGGCCGCAGCTATGTTAGTATGATACTGGGAAGATTGCTTACCTGTTCCTGTTCCTGCACCCTGTGGTTCTGGAGCCGTTCCGTTTGGTCGTGGAGGCGTGGAGTACGAGCCTGGTTCTTCGGTCCGTTCCATGGACGGGCCGTAGTACGAATTGTTGTTGTTGACAGCTGCAAGAGGCGCGGAGTTGTGGCGGGATGGCCGAGGAGTTGTGCCAGCGAGCGGTTGCATAGAATCAATATTGCTTTGCTGACCGTTGTTTACACTCATCGAAGACGAATCCCTGTCTTTCCGCTTGAGGCGTTGAGCACTCGCGGAGGTACTGGAGACGTTTCCATTCTCTTTCCCATTGGCTGCTGCCAGCGACCCCAATGCACCAGCTGCTGCTGCAGCTGATGTGATCTTGCCGCTACTCTTTGATGGTCGTGTCCATCCGGACGAGGTTGTCCTTGAAGGCTTCTTCGAGGGTTTGGTGGTTATATCCGCAGACTCTGGCTGGAAAGGCACGGGACTAACTTTGCCAGAGAAGAAATCCGCCGCCGCTCCATTGCCAGTGTCCGCGACCGGGTTTGGTGCGGCTGATGCAGTGATGAATCCATTTGCAAGATCTGGATTCGTGAGCATGTTAGGCGATACGGGCCGTATGCCCGGCTGATGGTGCACTGATTGACCTTCATCGAGATAGTATTCCGCAGCAGCACCATAACTGTCTGCACGCGTTGGTCCGACTTGCGGTCGAGCGTACGTGTGAGGGTTTTGTCCAGGGAATTGGCTGTCGGCGGTCGAAGATGGCAGGGCTCCAGACATTTTGTGCTCGTGCAAAGGGGTATTGCCAGGGCCGGTCACGAATCCTCCGCTGTCATATTGTCCAGGGAATTGATCGAAGCTGCCCATGTCCGTAATGGCTCTTGAGGTGGTGGCTGTAGCGTTCTCAAGGTTTGATTCCCCACGAGACCTGACTCGACGCGAAGCTTGTTCCTGATCGCTCTCGCGGTCTCTGGCACTCCTCTTCTCTTTGAGATCGCTTGTTCTACTACCATCTGCCTTTTCACTTTTGCTCCGGCGGCGTCTCTCCCCATCGCCTCTTCGGCTCTTGCGCTCGCTCCGCGCAGTGTTGTCCTCGTCTTGCCAGGCATCTTCATCGTTCTCCTCGTCCTCGTCGTTTCCCAAAGCTCGTAATGCGCTGGCAGTCAAGGTGCCTGATCTCGAGTGGCTAGACCTGTCTTTATACGTCGCGCTCCGCTCATATTCGTCACCATACACACTTCCCGCGCGACTCCTACTCTCGCCGTAAACACTCCCCGCGCGGCTCTTGCTTTCGCCGTGTCTCCGTGAAGCCGGTGTCACTGGCGCGGACGCAATGCTGTCGCCTCTGCTCGAGCTCTTCTTCCGCTTGCCGGATGCCACCACGCTAGCGGAGTCACCGCGCTCGCTGCGACCAGTAAAAGCTGCCTTCCACATCGTGAGATCGCTGTCGCGTACCGAATATCGGCAGCAAGACGGTGGTGTATCGACACGGCGCGCAAGTTTCACCCAAAACCGGGCGACAACGCGACCGGGAAGCTGTTTGTGCGCGAATGGAAGTGCGCGCGTGTGCTGCGACTGAGTTGTGGAGGATTACTGCGTCTGGTGGTGCTGGACGAGTGACTTGGTCGCGGTGTACCGAGTAGGTTGTTACTATTGTTATTGTTGGTGGAAGATGTCGCGTATCGGTGTGTTGGAGCTCCAAGATCCGCGCCCAGTTCGTTGTCGCGTTATTAACAATGTCGAGGGCGCCCACGATGGATGTGATGACAGCAGGAGAAGAGAAGCTCTTTTCCCACAGTCTGTCTCACATGCCGTCGAACCCCAGTACGGAGCGGGTGGAGAGTGAAGTGATTCGTCGGCTTCTGCATGCACGATGAGTTGTCCGGACATGCTGGACCCGGGGCTTGCTGCGCCAAGCAAAGTGGCTGGTGAAGTGGCAACGACGCTAGTGGTTCGATCCGCCCACGATTACTCTTAAGGTTGCGGTATGCACAGAACATCAACAATGTCCTGTATCCTGAGCCTGATCAAGGTATGATTGCATAGCATACCTTTTAACAATTTCGAGACCTTTGGTGCTTCAAGTATCTTAGGTAGGCAATCCGGAATCGGTAGCAAGCCCGATGTCGCTCGTTGCAGTATCTCCTAAAAGGTAAGGTACGTTAGGTAGGTAGCTTATGAGTCGGCGGTCCGCTGTAGGGTTCGACTCTTTCTCACATGTGCTCCGCTTGAATGGGGTTACTGTACTCTGCACTCAAGTGCCTCCAAAAGCTGTACACTCCCTAGAAATAATGCGCTCAAAGCCTGCGTACTTATTTGGCATATGCGTCGAACGATACATGCACGAGTTATAAGCAATATGAGCGAAACGCATGTAATTCACGGGATGGCAGCCTGTGGTATGGTGGCAATAGATAATATGCCGTTGTACTGCATCATTCCGATGGGAGGAATACTAAGACAAAGTACATCACAAGCTCATCTCCAGAGCAAACATCACTTTCACATCCGATGGAAGCAACCGTGGTCATCGTCCGCTGCCCGCCCGACCTATTGCGCCGAGAACACCATGCTTTACCCCAGGAGCAACGAGCTTCCTGTTGTTTCCTACCTTACGCCCGATCGCGATGCAGAAGAACGCCCACGCATGCTAGTTCAAGCGCGAAGCTGTATACACTCGCTGCAAGAACTTCGCCAGTGACCCAAGTGTCGCGATCATATTACTGGCGCCCCCAGTGTTGCTCTCAGTGCAATGATCTGGTTTCGTGAATTCTCGTCGAGAGCGAAGACCTGCTCCCGTGTCATTCTCAAAACTTGCTGGATCAGCTCGTCTTGCGTCGACACGGCAGGTGCCACAGGCGGCGGTGCCTGGTAAGCGGATTGCTGCAGTGGAGGAGTTGGTGCGTATGCTTGGGCCATGGGCGCCGGCTGATATTGAGGTGGTGGTTGATATGGTTGTGGTTGCGCTGCATACGGAGGCTGTACGCTTGGTGCCGGCGGGTATGGCATTGTCTGTGGTGGTGGCGCTGCTTGCGGCGGTGGTTGCGGCGCTTGCTGCACGAGGGTGCCGACTATGCTAGGCTCAACGAGGCCCAGAAGCAATAGAGCCTGGAAAACAGCATAACCTAATTGAGGCGCCTGTGTTAAAAGTGCTGTGACTTGTTGGGGGCTAGTCGAGGCAAGGTTCTTCAGCTGGCTGATGATATCGAGTAGCTGGGGTGCCGGCAAAGCTTGCAAGGTCTGGGATATGGCATCAGGAGCAGTCAAGCCCGGAGGCAGATCGGTTCCTGGTGGCAACGGTGGGAGAGCATTCGGGTCTGGTCCACCTGCTTGCGCATTCATACCGAAGAATGCAGGCGGCATGATTCGATGGCCTTCTTCACCCTGAGGCTTATTGCCAGCGCCTCCGCCGTTGTCGTTGCTATAGTCCACTCTGAGTGTTCGTCCATTGATCTGGTGGTCGTTCAGGTTGCGTACCGCTGACGCAGCAGCATCGACATCGGTATATTCAAGGAAGCCGAACCCTTTAGGTTTGCTAGTCTCTTTGTCGTACACGAGGCGGAAATTGACGACCTGTCCTACCCGGCCGAAGATCTCGCAGATTTGTTCCTCGCTGATATCTGAAGCGGTGTCAGCAGAGTCTGCAGCGCGGTGTATGGTGAAGAACCCATATACCCACCGTATGGTATGTTTCCGATGAACACTACTCGTCCACCTTTCTCCCGCGCTGCCATCTTGCTCTTATGCTCCTCGATCTCCTTGTAGCTGTGGGGTGGTGCCCGTTTGGTGCTTCGTTGCTATGTGGTCCTGTCGTGCGCACAACGTTCGAAAATGCGCGGTAAACAAGCTTGCAATCTATGATAATGTCCGATTGCGAGTAGTCATGTCGATCATGTTGTGGTGCATGGGATCATGGCACTCAGGACAATAACAAGGTAGAGGTAAGGTAGGTAGTAACAGCTGCGCATGTGCCTACATGAATCGTGCGGAGTTCAACTTCACCCCCGAGCTTTGGCTTCAGAATGCCAACATGTGATGATTTGCATACATGCACCATCCTTACACAAGCTCATGCGCGCGGAAGTGATGTGTCATTCCACTCTCAACATTTTTCTGTCTACGATATCATCGCCTTCACTCGCCAGTCACGAGTCTGCTACCACGTCGAAGCCTCGAAACGATCAAGGCCATCCGTGACGCATGCTCACATGTGATCGACGTTCTTCGCGCAACTGCTTCGCGCCCGCTTCAGCATCTCAGCAGCATGTTCACCTTCACGGCGCTGCTGGGTGCGCAGAGCGAATCGCCGGCCTCTCAATCGCTGTTAGAATTGGATGGGGGCGTCAAGATCTTGGTTGATGTGGGATGGGACAATACATTCGACGTGCAGAAGCTCCGAGCCTTAGAGCAGCATGTCTCAACTCTGTCACTCATTCTGCTCACCCACCCAACAATCGGACATCTCGGCGCGTTCGCGCATTGCTGCAAGCACATTCCGCTTTTTACACAGATCCCAGTCTATGCTACGACTCCCGTCATCAATCTAGGTCGCACATTGCTAAGTGATCTGTACGCTTCCTCGCCGCTCGCCGCGTCGATCATCCCCTCAAGTTCTCTCTATGCGACACCAACAACCACTTCAGCCGACAACAGCGACACGCCGAACTTTCTTCTCGATCCGCCCAATGCAGAGGAGATTGGCAAGTACTTCAACCTGATCAACCCGTTGAAATACAGCCAGCCACATCAACCGATACCATCCCCATTCTCGCCCGCGCTGGGAGGACTTGTTGTTACTGCATACTGCGCTGGACATACACTAGGCGGGACAATATGGCACATACAGCATGCGCTTGAAAGTATCGTGTATGCCACCGATTGGAGTCAAGGTCGCGAGAATCTCATCTCAGGCGCATCATGGCTGGGATCAGGAACTGGAGGCGCGGAGGTCATCGAGGCTTTGCGAAGACCGACTGCCTTGATCTGCTCCGCGAAGGGCGTGACAAAGACCGCTTCTGTGCCTCGCAAGAAACGTGACGACACGCTGATCAGTCTGATCCGAGAATGCATCAGTCAAGGCGGCAAAGTTCTGATTCCTTCTGACTCGTCCGCTCGGGTACTTGAGCTGGCTTTCATCCTGAATCGAACCTGGCAAGAGAATGTGGACGGTCCCCATGCCGATACGTACAAGAATTGTCAGATTTACATGGCGAACAAAAGCAGTACGAGCACTGTTCGCTATCTACAAAGCATGCTGGAATGGGTAGAGGACTCAGCGAGGATGGAGGGCGAAGCCAACATGACCAAACGTGAAGGTCAAGGCAAAGCTCTAGACTGGCACTTCGTAAAAGCGGTGGAGAGGCAAAGCCAAGTGGAACGTGCGCTGGCGCGGCGGCATCCTTGCGTAATTCTCGCAAGCGACTTATCCTTGGAATGGGGATATGCGAAACTGGCGCTGGAGAAGCTCGCGGCAGACCCCAAGAACCTCATTGTGCTGACTGAGAGTGCTCCGCAGGGCGGTGAAGTTGGGAGACAGATATGGGATTTATGGGCTGGCCAAGAAGGTCATATCTCCGCATCCAGTGGCGCGAAAGTTGTGAACGCAAGTGGCGATAGTATCAAGATCCGCGACGTTACGACTGAAGCCCTTGACGCGGACGAAGATACGCAATATCAGCAGTATACCGCGCGTCGGCGTCAAATGCAAGGCACCCTACAAGGCGATACCACGAGTATAGGTCCTACCACATCTACAGAGCTGGTGGACGAGCAGGCAGATTCTTCCGACTCTGAGGATGATGAGGATGAGGACAACGAGCACCAGGGCCGAGCATTGAATTTATCTGCACAGCTGACCCAAAGCAACAAAAGAAAGGTTGGTGTCACTGATGCAGATTTGGGCGTCAACATATTGCTCCGCGGAAAGAACGTGTATGATTACGATGTCCGCAGTAAGCGAGGCCGCGAGAAGTTGTTCCCATTTGCCGCACATCGTACTCGTAATGATGACTTTGGCGAGGCCATTAAACCAGAAGATTATCTCCGGGCAGAAGAGCGCGATGAGATCGACGCCGTTGATATGCGGGACAATGCCAACGTGGAGAGTGCCATTGGCCAGAAACGCAAGTGGGATGACGATGTACACGCTTTAAGCAGGTCACAGCGGAACGACAAATCGCATAACAAACGCGCAAGACTGGACGATTCCCGTAGGCGAGAAGCTGACGACATCGATGCACTCATTGCACAGGCCACGAATCAGACCACCTCGGATCAGACGGTCGCAACTAATGGTTCAGGCACAATGGACGATGAGAGCGACAGCGATGAAAGTGAGTACGAACCCGAGGGAGCAGCATCGCTGGGGCCACGAAAAGCGACTTTCAGGGATACAGTCTTAGCTCTAAGCCTCAGAATCACATATGTCGACTATTCTGGACTGCACGAGAGGCGAGATCTTCAAATGCTGATACCTCTCATTCGGCCGCGGAAACTCATATTGATTGCGGGGCCAGAGGCGGAGACCTTGACATTGGCGGATGAATGTCGGCGACTCCTTGCTGCGGATACACATACGAGCATCTTCACTCCACTCGTGTCAGAGTCGGTCGACGCTAGTGTGGACACCAATGCTTGGACGCTCAAGATCAGCCGCGAAATGGTCAAAAGGCTCACCTGGCAGAATGTCAAAGGATTAGGTGTGGTAGCTTTAACGGGTCGCTTGGAACCTGGCGAGGCCGAGCGCCAGACCGATAATGTCTCGCATGAGGGTAGCGCCACCAAAAAGCCGAAACTTCAAGACGCCGGCGACCTCAGTCGGTCCTTCACGAATGCGTCTGGTGTGACTATACTTCCGACTTTGGACTTGCCGTCCAACAATCTGGCTGCCGCCTCCGCGACGCTTGCGACTCGTCCGGTGCACGTTGGAGATTTACGCCTGGCATCTTTGCGAGAGTTGATGCGCGCTTCGGGGCATACAGCCGAGTTTCGTGGCGAAGGAACACTACTTGTCGACGCAACAGTCGTGGTGAGGAAAAGTGCAAGTGGGCGGGTAGAAGTCGAGGCGGCCCAAGGCGGTTTACAATCCCCAGCGTTCCGTACAAGAGATCATGAAGGGACCTTTTTTGCGGTGCGAAAAGTGATATATGCCGGCCTTGCGATTGTTGCGGGAGTCTGATGGAACCATGAATACTTACAAACACTTCTGTAACTGTAAGAATACAGCTTCGAGTACTCACCAGCCTACATTTTGGTGTACACGTGTTCGCAAGACTATAGAATCATGACTTGCACGATCGTGGAGCTGTCTCGCGAGTAGATCGTGATCCTCGCGGCTCTTGCTGAAGCGACGGCACTCATCAAGTACAACAGAAGAATAAGGCTACCTTACCTACCGATGCACCAATGTCAAGTACTGTAGCGAAGCATGAGCTGATGAGACGTCGGCAGCCGCTGGCACCGCGTGTCACCGTGGTAATCTTGAGTCTACTTTGGCTGAGCCCATAACATGCACTCATTGCCATATCGAGATTATCTTTCCAGCAATTCTTCCATTATTTGCTTTGCTTGCTCGGGCTCGATCGTTCCTTCCTCTCCACGTCTGACCATCTGTCCAACGAACCACATGATTTTGCCTTTCTGGCCTTTCCTCCGGACTGCTTCGACCATCTCGGGACTGTCCACCATTATTTGTGTAGCAAGCTCAATGTATCCGTCGCGTGACAGCGGCCTCAAACGAAGGTTATGGCGATTGATATACGCCTCGACCTCGAACGATGCACCGAGATCGTGATCTCGAGCAAGTACAGTGGTGACGAGCTGCTTCGCTGTTCTTGTGGTGATTTGCTTCTGCAACAGATTTTTCAAGATGTCTGCAAGTTGTTCCGGGAACAGTACCATGTCACTCCATCCTGTGTCTGTCTCGGTGGGTGCGAGTAATCCGCCGATCTCATGGAGGACCCAGTTCGACACGACTTTTCCAAGCACAGCATGCGGGAGATCCAGACTTTTTACTAGGAGCTCTACGGTGTGCTCCATGTACTCGAGACGATCGCCATTGTCCAGCGTAGTAAGTGTCTTGGCGTCCTTCAGGCTTAGACCGTATGTATCTTGTACTCTGGCAATAGTATCATCAGGAAGCTCAGGCAGGCCATAGCGTAGACTGTCCAACAGCAGCGAATCGATCAGCACGGGTGGTAGGTCAGGTTCGGGCATGTATCGATAATCGACCTCGCCCTCCTTGCCGCGCAGTCTCGTTGTCTTATTCGCGCCCAGCGTGAAACCTCGCGTCTCACCCTCGATGAAGCCGCCAGACTCCAGAGTCTCAATCTGTCGATCTCTCTCAGCAACAATCGCATCTTCAACGGCCTTGAAAGACGCCAGGTTCTTGATTTCAGTTCGTTGCCCAAGACTGGAGACACCACCATAATGAGCTCCAACACCATTGCTACCTTGCTCACGGACGGAAACGTTGACGTCTGCACGCAGGCCACCAAGTTCGATGCCAGTCACGCATGCGTCTATACTTTTGAGAAGCGCTTGGATCTTGCGGACAACAGCTGCTGCGGTCTGCGGCGAGTGAATGTGGGGAAGTGTGATAATTTCAATGAGTGGATGGCCAGCGCGGTTGAGATCGATGTGATGGGATAACGAAGAGCCCTGACTAGTTTTTGCTGTGTCCTGCTCCATCTGAATTTGTTTGATGCCAATTTCAAGGTTTTTTGCCCCCTTAAGATCCGAAGCCGGCACACCGTCGTCCAAGCTTAAGGTGAGCTTCCCATTCTTCGCAAAGGGTACTATGAAGTGGTAAGCATGCATTCCAACACGAGGTACGCTTCGTATGCATACCATAGTATTGAGTAATCTGGTAGCCATTAGGCTGATCCCAATGGAAGTAGTGTTTTCTATCCCATGCACTGTGCTTCTGAACCTCGCAGTTCAGCGCTATTGCAGCACGTATCGCTGGTATCAGTGTGGCACTCTGGAATCGAGGCTGACTTCCGGGCAAGGCTGCGTCGAATGCAGCAACGTGCGTGTTTGGCGGCGCAAGCCCGGTAGCAGGACCGTCAGAGAAAAGCTTGGATTCTGTGTTCAGCTCGGCGTGGATTTCGATGCCAACCGTGAGCTCCCACTTCTCCAACCGCCGGTCGGCATTGTTGATCTTGCCGGCATCAGCATCAGACACCTTCCGCTGCTCCGCCTTCTTGCGCTTCGCCTCATCTTTAAGGTGTTTTCGCAGAGGCGTTTGCACCGTCACCTGAGCGGCCACTCCGCGACTTTGGTACCATTGAGCAAGCACGCAGATACGGGGACCTCGCCGTGGGATGTGCAAAGAGATCGAGGGTGGGAGATGGCGGACATTCATGGTCTTTGATGAGTCCGAGATCGTGTTGTTGCTTTCGCCTTGAAGACGCGGTAGCACGTGACGATGGAGACCTGAGGGCCAATCCGGAAGTGGTTCCGGTTCTCCGGTCTTCATGTTCCCGACTCGGCGCTGCTGTAGTCCTATCCGATGCAACAGCTTTGTAAATGAATGTCCGCAATACGGTTCGAGATGGAACGGCCATGGCTGGAAGTCAAGACCTCAGGATGGGCTCTATCACGCCCACATTGTCTAAGTAGGACAATCTCTTGTGCTGTAGGGAAAGGCATTCAAGCTTTTTTTACCTCCTCGACCCCGCCCCGCCGCATCATGTCTTCAAATGGCATCATTGCGCTGTGGGGTTCTTGATGTGATCGAAACAATCGTCGTTGAAGCACTAGGTACCAGTTAAACTGTGTTGCTTTCACCTTGTATCATGCTTCGTCGAATTTGAACAACCAGGCCCGACTTATTTCATCTGCAATTCGCCGGCATTCAAGATCACCAGGACGTAACCATGACACCCATTATTCACTTCGACTATGGTGTGTCAATGCTTCATGCTGCCAGGCACTGCACAATGCTGAGCGCTGACCCAAGGGAGATTTCTCACCTTACGGCCAGAAAACCAAACTCCTCTTGACGGCAGCCGGGGTTGAGTTCCAGAAATGTGACGTGTCGCCGCTTGTGCCTCGCAAAGAGCTGGAGGCACTGGGCATCACGTACCGTCGCATTCCTCTCCTTGCCATCGGCAAAGACGTTTACGCGGACTCTCGTCTGATCATCGATACCATACTTAGCACACTTGGTCGAGGTGGCGTGGTCACTTCACCAGCTGATAAAGCCTTTCAGGACTGGGGTCAGTCTACATTTGAAGAGTTATTGGAAGTGGTCCCCACCTCCTTCTTGTCGTCGGACTTCGTCAACGATCGGCAGCATGTCTTCCCGATTCTCAAACGTGCCGACTTTGCGAGCCTGCGTCCTTCTGGCATCGCCGCATTCGTGCAGCGCTTGCGTCAAGTGGAAGACGAATTCCTGGTGTCGGATGAAGGGCCATATATCGCTGGCAAGGCTCTCGGCGTTGCAGATCTACATCTCATCTTCTCTATTCGATGGGTCCTGGTTGACCTGGGTCTTAAGGACGAACCGACCTTCAGTAAACAAGCATTCCCAAAGACGTGGAGACTGATCGAGTCCCTCCCCAAGTTCACGATGCCTGTCGTTGATAGTGATGCGGCGGTACAGGCTATCAAGTCCAGCGAGTATACCGCGAATGAATTAGGGATATCGCCTGATGACCCACTCGGCTTGCAAGCTGGAAGCCCGGTCACGGTGGAGAACTTTGAGTACGTCCATCCATCAATCCCGCAGTCACTGATTGACATTCGAATGGCAATTCCCCGCCTCGTCATGGTCTGGACACTGACAACATTACCCTAGTACTGTTCCTGGCACGTACCCGCAAGCTGGGAAATATATCGGTTCGAACCAGATGGAACTCGTGCTGGAGCTGGACACCGGGGTGCGTTTACACTATCCGCGTATCGGTTACATTGTTCGCAAAGCGTAGGCCCCAGGATGTATATCTATGCAATCCCACCAGTATATGACTCCGGCTTATGCGCAGTTCAGTATGTGGAAAGACTATTCGCGTCAAGCTCCTACGTAGCCGAGAATCTAATATCATCCAGCCGAAAGTCTGCACTCGCTGCTCGGAGGCTCGACTATCGCGTATTGTTTTCTAGCCCTTAACGGAGGATGCACAGAACACGTGGGATTTCTACAGCATTCCTCAAGAGACCCCGCCGGACGTAGACACAGCTTTCTCGGGTGACCGATGCTTCAATTTGCTATGTTCAATAATTTCCATGTATACTCAGAGCCAAGCTTACCATATGCCGAGAACTCTTCATTGTCTGTATAGATGTTCGGTAAGTAATGAACCAAGGTGTGAACAACTCATCTTGTACGGATCTGAATGCCTCGGAAGAATCGAAACCTACGGTAAATCCCCCGCCGGTCATCACGGCTTATTGGTGTCGAATGACTTTGTCGTTGCAATGGACGTGAAATCAACAAAGGAAGAACATCACAGCGATTACTTTGTCTCAGTGATGTTTGGATATGGGTTTGGTCCACTGACACCACTATTCGACTGCGTGACGTTGCAGGTCTGGTCTTCGTGATGGTTTGACGATGACGCAAAGCCAATGGTTTGGTCCAGACCTTATTAGCCATGCACCCCTATGTACAAGTGCGGACCATGTCCTGACACAAATCCCCCGACTGCATCTATTTCATCCAGTCTAGCATCGCTGAAAGCATTTTTCGAGAGGATTCACAGCTCTGGCGGGACTAGTAAGCTTGTAAGGTCTTGAAGGCTCGAACGAACTTTGAGGCTCGTGCGAATCTTGAGGAACAAAATATCATGGCCAGCTCGCAGGCGAAAACCCGCTCGCCCGGATCTCAGAACAAGATGCCGCTAGAACTTGAAGACCATGCAATATACGATGATGCGGACGAGGTCAGATTCTTACGTCAAGTGCTACCGTCCTTTCTGATAGTTGTGCTAGAAAACTATCTTCCGCGCAGTCTTGTCGCTTTTTCGCGGCGGTCTGTTAGCTCCAACAGGTCTTTCGTACGACTCCATCCGCTCGCTGCTGAATGCCGAGGACGAGGAGGAACGTGATCGATTGACGGAACAGTGGCGAGGTCACAAGTTGGAGGAGCTCAACTTCATTGGCATCGTCGGCGCACTTCTGACTGGCTGCTTGACCAGTACGGGCTCGTGGCCTACCGTGCTTGCCAACGGGCGCGAATCACCGTGGACGGTGAGAATCTGTTGGTACTCTGGCATAGTGTTTGGTCTGCTCGCTGTGCTGACGGCTGCTCAACAATCTATTCGTCTGCACCGACTGAGCTCCCACAAGGACGCCTTAGCTACCATTAGGCATTACATGGGATCGAAGTTCGTGAGTCCGGAAGGCGTCACGTCCATCCGACCTCGCCGCTTCCAGGTCTATGGCTGGCAAGCAAGCCTGATGTTCCTCACGCTTGCTGTGGTCTCGATGATCGTGGGAATGTGCATTTTGATCTGGTATCGTTGTCTAGCTGCCTACTTAAGATGGGCGTTGAAGATATTGATGCATTGTAGGTGTTCG
Source organism: Microcyclospora pomicola (assembly GCA_002786065.1). NCBI lineage: Eukaryota > Fungi > Ascomycota > Dothideomycetes > Capnodiales > Microcyclospora > Microcyclospora pomicola. Next base: position 16,220 of record NHNY01000026.1, on the reverse strand, counting down.
ACGACTTTCAACACCAAGAAACTTGAGGGTACCCCGTGGTGGGACTCCAATGCAAAGGTAAGATACAGTCTCTTCTACGACTGCCAGGTTCTTGACTAAGGTACTGAAATCATGACAGTTAGCTGTAGCTTGGAGCATAACAACTCTGCTCTCAATACTCGCATTCCTCGCTGCGCAAGTGAGTCTTACGTTACGCCTGGAAGACAATTAGCGGGGACTCAGGACTTTCCTACCTCAGAGTACGGATATGCAAAATCACCGAACCAATGTGCAACCCAAAAGAGCTGCAACGAATCGTCTGCGGCATGGTCATGCAGTGAATTTGGTCCAATGGTATTTGCTGATGGAACTTCTGACGGACTGGCTCAATAGCCCCTAGATCCAGACAAGGGCCAATGGAAGCGTGTCATCTGCTCGCAATCTACTTCGCATGATCTGGTCACCTGCTTTGGGAAGTTCTTATCTGCATGATCGGTCGAGCTCCTTTGTTATTATACAGTGTGTAATGGCACGACTCTGTAGTTCTAGTTGTTCTTCCCCCGCATGCTCTAATGCTGCATGCAGGTGCTTACAACCCTACCGTATGTAGCGCGGGGTAAAGCAAGTATTAGCGGTATCGAATCAGCTCAATTGCCATCCGAGATCAGCCAGGAACTTTCCCTGTTAGCAAGTAGGTTCTCACGTTGTGTCGGTGTCAGGCTTCAGAGACGGGCCGATAGACCTGGGGCTTCTGCAAGGGTTTCGTATCATCCGGTCCCAGTGCTGTGTACAATGTCCTCGACCTACATGGCTACGCGGCCAATCAATCCAGCGCAGCAGCCGACAGTCTACGTGCTGGTACTGATTTCGACTGTGGCGCCGGCTACGCCGACGAGCTTGTACCGGCCCTTTAAAAAGGCTGCTTTACTTGTGGCCACGTTCAGCTTGCTTTGAAGTGGCTCTACAGCGGGTATCCAACAAGGGCTGGTTCAGCAGGAGCAGATCCAAGTATACAGGTAGAAGCCTAGGATCGAACGACGTGAACCAAATTGACGCAACGAACATATCGCACATGGTCACTCTCCAAGGCACGGTGTCGCTGGAGAACGATGAGACATTGACACTGCAAGTCTGTGGGAGCCCTAGCATTAGACGTATAGGATCCCGGGGCAGTATAATGGAGCAGCTTCTATGCAACTATTACGGAGTCCGCCATACTCGTTCAACCTACTTGCAGCTTACAGACTTCTGAACACATCATGAATGTTGCTGATGACGCCAAATGTGTCGGACACAGCAGCACTGCCGGCTTTGCTGTATCGAGCGCGACGGCCCATAAATCTGACTCCATCATCATCGCCGTACCTAGAGACCAGCGCTTGGATCGAAGCCGAAGGTATGGACAAAACCTACCCAACGCGACCTGGCGTTCAACTAAATTCAACTTTCCAGCTCGGCCAGCTCGGCCAGCTTTCCACCATATCGCGAATAGGCGGCAGCCGAATTAGTAACCCCTTACTCAAGGCAGACCGACGCGTGAATTCAGCGACCTAAGTAGAGGATCTCGGTCAAAGAGGCAGTCAGACACTTGTTGATTTTATCAATGACAAGCGCACTCTAGCCAGGCACCTTTTATTGCCAAAGTCCCTATCGGTTTATCTCGATGTCCTTAAGCCGTGTGCCTACCGTTAGTTACTAGCAAAGTTAATATCTCTATATAACTTACGACTTTCCTAGCAGGGCTATATATAAGTCGACTAGCATAGTCGTAAACTTATCTTAGTTACAGGCGCTATTAGGTCGGCTACTTATTACATCATTACTGTTAAGATCTAAGCTATCTAGTATCGGCTATACAGTATTGCTTACGGTATATCACTAAATTGCATAGTAAGCCTCGCTTATAGAGCTTAGGACAGGTACGAGCTAATCTGTATTATTAAAAAAACTTCTAATAGCGTATATAGACGCTACTACGATCTCCTTATATAGATAGCTTCGTTACCCTCTTTTTACTATACTCTAATATAGTAGCTTAGTAATAGAGGAAAAAACTCTTAGTCGTATCTTATATACTCTACATATATCGCGTAGCCGATATAGTTAAACGCTATCTCTTATATACACCTTACTAAATTTACGACCTAAAATAACGAATACTACGTTGTCTTTCTATTATAGTAAGAGTTAATAAGAAATACTCTAAGTATTGTTTAATGCTTATACTTTAGAGACTAGATTAGCTACAATATAAGCTTAGCTAACTTATATTACCCGCGATTTATCTACCTACTATTTAAGACGATAAGACAGTGTCTTGTTAAGATTCTCTATATAAATTCTAAAGTGCATAGACATTTTTAGAAGGGACGACTATCTCTTAGTAACTATTAATTGTTTCGATAACGCGCTATTATAGCGCTTCTAAATAGTTTTAAGAGGTAATTGAAACAATTTAAAGCAAGTTTTGTATATATTTGTAGTCGCTATAACGACTCGTCGTTATATAATGTAGTTTTGAAATGTCGCTTTATTAGTATTAAAGTTCGTTAAGGTAGTTCGGAGTATATATATATATTTTAGACTACTCGCGCTACGACATAGTATTCTACATTATATATATACTTCGAACCATTTAATAGGTAAGGTAGTAGATCTAAATACAAGTTACTTTTGCTAGTCGGTTAAAGTCTTTAAAATAGGTCTGCTTTCTATACCTACGCTATACTCTTTACAATCCTTATAGTCTAGGGTATACTAAAGAATGATGATAGAAGGGTCGAAGGTACAATACTAGGTAATAGCTATCGGGAAGTAGAGAGAGTAGGGGTAGGGCTATGTCTAGTACGCTCTGTCGGGGTAGGGCTAAATATTCGATGTCGTTTATTAATAGTAGCAGACCTTACGCTCTTAGAGTATATATCTCTTAGCTTGTCTAGGATGTCTGTAGTCCTAGAGTCGCACGACTTATAGCATTGCGACGTTTCTAACAAAGTCTCGTAGCGAGGTAAGTCGATGCTAAGGCAAGCTAACACTTCGTTTAGGATGCGATACGCGCACTCCGACCCTAGGCCTAAACGTCCCTCTTCTAAGGCTAGAAGGTTATAGGCTTTAGCATATATCTCGCCTATATTATAATCTATTCCTAGATTATCCGCGTTAGATAGAGAGGTCTCGTCGCTGTCGATAATAATCTAGGCAGAACGCGCCTTTTGTCTTAGGAGTAGCGATAACAACTTTATAGTTGTAGTCGACTCGTATAGGGACAGGTCTTTATCTATAGTATTAACCTACGAGTCGGAGAGGACACAGCGCGTATCTTTAGGCTTGCTCTGTTTCATCTTCTAGTTACGTACACGCTTAACCTAATGTCGGCCTCCTAGAGACGAGACCTATAAGTCCTTAGAGTATACGCTTAATACTAGATCTCTAGGCTGCTAGTCTTCGACCGGCGGCGTAGGCCTGCTCGTATTCGGCCGCTATACGTACTTACGCTTCTTCTAATAAGATAGGATCCTAAGGTTTACTTGTACTAATAGGTATGTCGTTAGGTCTATAGTGCTAGCTTAGGTAGTCTATAGCTAAGAGCTAAGCTTCTACGTCTTAAGCACATTATATAGCTATAGGTAAGATATCGTCGGAGCTTTAATCTGTAAGGCCTAGCGCTGCTACATATCAGTCCGCGACATCTAGCGCTAGTTCTAGCTAGCTATAGCGTCCTCTAGTAATATCTTCGACTTCGTCGTGCGAACGATAGCCCTTAGAACCGAAGTACTATATTGCTAAGGTGAAGTAGACTGCTCGTTATGTAGACGAGTTCTTACTTCTTTAAACTACTCTTAGCCCTATACATCTATAATAGTATTTAAGAGCTACTCCTTCCTTACGTATATGCTACAACCTAATAGGACATTTGTAGTAATTATGTCGAGGGTGTTCTTATCCTTTACGTACGTCTATACATCCTTAATGCTAGTAGTACGCTACAGACCTTTTGTTATACTATATTTATATATTATCGTAGACCGCAACCCGCTGTCCTACCTACTATTTAAGACGACAAGACAGTATCTTGTCGAGATTCTCTATACAAATTCTAAAGTGCACAGACATTTTTAGAAGGGACGACTATCTCTTAGTAACTATCAATTGTTTCGATAACGCGCTATTACAGCGCTTCTAAATAGTTTTAAGAGGCAATTAAAACAATTTAAAGCAAGTTTTGTATACATTTGTAGTCGCTATAACGACTCGTCGTTACATAATGTAGTTTCGAAATGTCGCTTTATTAGTATTAAAGTTCGTTAAGGTAGTTCAGAGCATATGTGTATATCTTAGACTACTCGCGCTACGACATAGTATTCTACATTATATATGCACTTCGAACTATTTAATAGGTAAGGTAGTAGGTCTAAATACAAGTTACTTTTGCTAGTCAGTTAAAGTCTTTAAAATAGGTCTGCTTTCTACACCTACGCTACACTCTTTACAATCCTTATAGTCTAGAGTACACTAAAGAATGATAATAGAAGGGTCGAAGGTACAATGCTAGGTAATAGCTATTAGGAAGTAGAGGGAGCAGGGGCAGGGCTTTATCTAGTACGCTCTGTTAGGGTAGGGCTAAATATTCGATGTCGTTTATTAATAGCAGCAGACCTTACGCTCTCGGAGTATACATCTCTTAGCTTGTCTAGGATGTCTGTAGTTCTAGAGTCGCACGACTTACAGCATTACGACGTTTCTAACAAAGTCTCGTAGCGAGGCAAGTCGATACTAAGGCAAGCTAACACTTCGTTTAGGATGCGATGCGCGCACTCCGACCCTAGGCCTAAACGTCCCTCTTCTAAGGCTAGAAGGTTATAGGCTTTAGCATACATCTCGCCTGTGTTATAATCTGTTCCTAGATTATCTGCGTCAGACAGAGAGGTCTCGTCGCTGTCGATAATGATCCGGGCAGAACGCGCCTTTTGTCTTAGAGGTAGCGATAACAACTTCATAGTTGTAGTAGACTCGTACTAGGACAGGTCTTTATCTATAGTATTGACCTACGAGTCGGAGAGGATACGGCGCGTATCTTCAGGCTTGCTCTGTTTCATCTTCTAGTTGCGTACACGCTTAACCTAATGTCGGCCTCCTAGAGACGAGACCTATAAGTCCTTAGAGCATGCGCTTAATGCTAGATCTCCGGGCTGCCAGTCTTCGACCGGCGGCGTAGGCCTGCTCGTATTCGGCCGCTATATGTACTTACGCTTCTTCTAATAAGATAGGATCCTAAGGTTCACTCGTACTAATAGGTATGTCGTTAGGTCTATAGTGCTAGCTTAGGTAGTCTGTAGCTAAGAGCTAAGCTTCTGCGTCTTAAGCACATTATATAGCTGTAGGCGAGATGTCGTCGGAGCTTTAATCTGTAAGGCCCAGCGCTGCTACATATCAGTCCGCGACATCCAGCGCTAGTTCTAGCTAGCTACAGCGTCCTCTAGTAATGTCTTCGACTTCGTCGTACGAACGATAGCCCTTAGAACCGAAGTACTATATTGCTAAGGTGAAGTAGACTGCTTATTATACAGACGAGTTCTTACTTCTTTGAACTACTCTCGGCCCTATGTATCTGTAATAGTATTTAGGAGCCGCTCCTTCCTTACGTATATACTACAACCTAACAGGACATTTGTAGTAATTATGTTAAGGGTGTTCTTATCCTTTACGTACGTCTATACATCCTTAATGCCGGTAGTACGCTATAGACCTTTCGTCATACTATATTTATATATCATCGCAGACTACAACCCGCTGTCCTCGGTCTGCGCAGCTAGCTGCTTTAATAGCTCGATAATATGCAGTCGTTGTGCCTTACTATTACCTAATAGATCTAGTTCGCGTAGCAGAGCGGCATCTACGTCCGTTCTAGGCCCTTCTCGTAGGACATATATAGCATCTTTAGTAGAGATCGTCGATAGCAGCTTTACTGCTACAGATAAGGTTAATATAATGTCGAGAGACTGTAGCTATCTATATAGGGAGTAAGGGACAGGAAGTAAAGGTTAGCGTGTGTCGATAAAGTGTTAGGGAGTATATAGTAGAGAACGCATACCGCTAAGGCTTATGTCATCCGAAGATCGCACCCCGGCTTACATAATCAAACATCGCGATAGATTTAGCAACGCAAGCAAAGACTTTAACCGACTAGCTAAAGTTTTAGAATCGCTAGACATTATATCGCTTTTTAGCAAATGTTACCAACTCTATTAGTACAGCATAGTCGACTTTCTCCTAAAGATAGGAGAGACATTACGATCGATCTACCTACCGAGCTATAGCAGCGTGTCCTTTACATCGCTAATACTCGCATTGTAGTGTACCTCCTATACAAGATATACTACGTCCCGTTAACAAAAGGGGTACAACGACATCTTCGCCGCTAATATATCGATTAGCCTCTTAAAGATCGTTAGCTTATTGAGACGTATATCGCCAGTTTAGATCTTACAGATCTAAAGGCTATCCTAACCCTAGTCGGCATTTCTCGCCCTATCCTAGGTCTCGGGATACACGATGGCTAGGTTTGTTAGGAGTGCTAATATACTACAAAGGAGCAAAGTAGTATATAAGAACACTGTTAGGGGAAGCACGGTTAGGTAAGGGCTGCTACACGACTTTAGAAGCTAGGTAAGATACAGATATTGTTTAGGGGTCCCTATTAGCAGTACTTCAGCGTCCTTAATAAAAGGCTAAGTAAAGAAGGGGATAAGGGTGATTAGGAAGAGGCCGTAGTAAATATATTAGAAAGAGGGAAACTAAGAGACTAAGAGGAACTAGAGGAGCAGTATAACCTAAGCGGAGAATTAGCGCCCGTAGACAACACGCTATAGATACGAAAGACGAGATAGGCTAATAAGTTTACTAGGTATGATCTACGCCAGGTCGTTTAGTTAAGTGTAAAGCCGACGAACGACGACGCGTAGCTAAGCAGCATTTAGGACTCTGTCTACCGAATCCTCGCACAATGCGAGGCTAGCATAAAGGCGTAGTACCGAGATGTCGAGGACGGAGATGTTGTTCTAGGGTGGTTAAACAGTCCGAAAGCTACGGAAACCAATACTAAGCTATTTAGTGTGTATTACAAGAAAGCAACGCATTAGAAGTACGCAAGCTATTAGGCACGTTATATCTGTTATAACCTTCGCTTGCTACATAGCGGAACGAATTATAGACACCAATTCGATCTAATAGAGGAGCGAGCGATACGTGAAGCATAGGACGCGGTAAACTTCGGGGAAGGCGACGAGGCATTAGATCGTTCGATATTCGATCTTAGTGTTCGGCTATAGCAATATAAAGCTCTAGGCACTTCGAAGTCGGCGTTAATACATTTTTGCGCCGTGCTAGGTATCTACGAGCAGACGTACTATTTCCGCCTCGCGCCTATATATAGTTAAATGCTAGCGGGATTACTATATTGCGCTCGATTAATCCTCTTTAAACATGCATTACCGCGCGATTCTCGTACACAGCTAACAGACCTATTTACTAAGTTTATCGCTATTCATTATCTGTGGCTTATAGATAGACGGCCTACGCCGTTCTACTACATTGTGAACTTGCTTACATATGCTCTTAGCGTAGGTAAAGAAGTCGGTGCTCTACTACGGGTAATTTGGTTAGATGCCCGAGACACCTTGATTTATTAGGGGCAACATCTCCCTCTTAATAACCTACGGCAATTTGTAAACAACATATGTGCAGCTGCGGAACACGTTCTGTACTAGAAATTAGGGGCAGCAGACGTCGCTAGGTCCTTTAAGGTAATTATAGACGATATGAATAACAGGTCATTAGGATATTCCTTTATAGCCGACCCTAGAAACTAACTTATGTCCGGGCGTAAGGCCATTCTCTGACGACTTACAGTCTTCTCTACCTATCGATCACTGTTCGACAAGACGCTAAAGGTAGAGCTACATGCCTAGCGGGTCTATTATAGTCATCTCGACCGATTCATAGGATTGTTATTTATCCTCGTCTATATGTGTAGCGGCGTACTAGCGCGAGAGGTAGAGATACTCCTAAGTCGATAGATAAACGCTTATAAGGGACCACGAAACGTGTATATTATTAATAGAGAGGTCATGATCGTTACTACGTATCATAAGTCGCAGGCTATTATAGGGGCACATTGTGTTATTACCCGGTTCTTACTATATCGAGTAGGAAAATTGCTTATCGCTTATCTTATTAAGATTCGCCTATTCTACATACTCCTCGACAGAGATAGTATTCCTAAAAAAGCTAGGAGCTTCTTATAGACTAACAAACAGGGTCTATAGTCCACCTTATACGCTACGAAGACCCTCGCGACAGAGACCGTAAGTAAGATAGGCACGCGAATTACCTTCTATGATTACAGACACATCGCGAAGGCTATCGATCGAGAACAAGTACGTAGCATAATCGACGAAGATAAAGAAGGCCCTAATAACATTTACGACCTAGCCTTTGCGCATACAAGTACTACCGCTAATAGGATATATACGATCGACGCTACTATACTACGCAGTCTAACTTCTCGAACACTAAATACGTTCTAAAGCGTGTCCTATAAGTAGCATTCGTTTTGGAGATTCGACGGGCTACTAGTAGAGCGAGGGCTTACGAGAGCGCGAGATTCGGGTGGCTAGCCCGAACTTCTACCGAGAAAACTTGTACAAAGGGAAACGAATGTAAAAACTTTAGCCGGTCGGTTAAAGTTTTTAGATCTAGCGATTAAGGAAGCATTAGCGCACCTACACGGACCTAAGAGCGAATTTAAAGACGTCTACTAGAAGGCCGGACTTAAAGCAGTACTAGAAGACAAAAGTCCTCTTATGGTTATTCTTCCTCTAGGGGGTAGGAAGAGTCTCCTCTTTTAGCTCCCCGCGTCTCTATCGACTACGACTACTACGATTGTCGTCGCACCGTTCCAGGCATTAATTAATAACCTCGTCTAGCGCAGTCGCGCACTAGGCATTAAGAGTCAGATGTAGGACAGCTAGCACTCTACTAATGCCTAGTTGGTCTTCGTTAGCGCAGAGACTGCTACTGTGAACGATGATTTTATAACATATCTTTCTAAACTGTAAGTAGATAGTCGGCTTAATCGTATCGTCGTCGACGAGTATTACGTCCTACTCACTGTACAGTCCTATCGTTATTAACTAGCCTATCTTAATCAGCTTCGTACTATCCCGTGTCAATTAGTGCTATTGACCGGAACCCTGCCGCCTTAAATGTGTCCTAACCTAGAGGCTCTGTTCCTTCTCCGAGACATCGAACGTAGGCCGCTCTATGTTCGCGCGCAGACGAACAGGAGCAACATTATATACGAAGTAGAGGTCGGCTTAGTAGCTACACGGGAGGATACCTTAAGGGATCGAATCCGTAAATAGCAACGTAGAACCCCTAATCAACGCTGCCTGATTTTTTGCCGTACCCGCGCCTTAAGCGAGGCGATCGCTGCCGCACTTAGTTGCTAGGCCTATTACCGCGCGTAATCCAATTACGACGAGTCTATCGCGGCGTAGAGGGCTAGCGAGGATACGACTCTCGTAGCTACGACCGCTCTAGGGACTGGCGTCGATCTACTAGATGTGAACTTAGTTATATATATCGGCCTTCCCTATAGTATTGTCGACTTCGTTTAAGAAGTTAGGCGTGCAGGTCGGAGTAGACAACAGTCGTGTAGTATCGTGATGTTGTCTAAAACCGAGCTGTTATAGATCATAAGTCCGGATGCTTATAAGCAAACCTAGAACTAAGAAGGTCTACGGCTCTTTCTAGCCGCCGACAGCTGTCGACGCGCAATATTGACCTTAGTCATAGATGGCATTAGCAAATCGTGCGATCTAGCCATCGCAGAGATTTGCGACAACTGTCACAAACAGCACTCTACGTCGCCGGTCCTAGCTGATAATGCCGAACCTCTAACCGAAATGTCGTCTAAACAAATAGATGATATACTAGTATAACAGTCGAGTATACCTCTACCTAGTCGTGTAGAGTAACAAGCCTAGGATCACATTCACAGTACGCGCCTCTTCTTAGAGCGCATACGCACGCAGGGGGATAAGCAAAGCAGCTTACTAATCGCGGTGCAGGAGATTGCGACTAGGTGTACGTATTGCTAGCTACAACAGCGTAATCCTACTAAACACCCTACCCTGTCCTATCCGCTGTTAGAAGAGGCTCTCGGTACTCCGTATTAGGCTGTACGAAAGACCCTTTATATAAAACCTAAAACTTATTGCTACTACCGATACAGCTTACCTACGGACTAGTGCCCCTACTTCTTATAGCGCTAGAAGTGTTAGGAGGCCGATATTGTTCTAGTATTAGCCCTCGTAGGATAGGCAGACGACCTTATAGAGGCAGCGATACGATCTAGGTTAGGTTGTATAACGCTCTCCGACTTCCTGCAGTAGATAGGCGAGCTAGCCTATATAGCTAGTATTCGAAGTGCGAACATAGTGAAAGCGGCATGTACTGTTACCCGACTAAACGTAGTAACGAGTACTACGTAGGTCTTCGATTATTAGTCGAGAAAGGACGGCCGCGCTCGAAAAGCTAAAACTTTAGTCGACTAGCGAAAGTTTTCAAGTTTGCGGAATTTATTCTTAAAACAGGTACGATTACAAACTTTAGCTAACTAGCAAAATTAGGTTAGCGATTTAACGTGTTGTCGCAGATATCTCCCGCGTATGTAAATGTTGCTAGGGCCTTAGTTGCCTTGTTAGTTTATATATATTTGTTCACATACATTTGTTTATATACCTTTGTTTATATGCCTTTATTTACTTCCCTAGCTACCTTTTAATTTTATCGCTAAAAAGGGTAATAGTCTATGCGTGGTTAGAGAGGATATACCCTTTCGTTCTCGCCCTTTTTAACTTCTCCTTTTTATCTACTTCCTCTCCTTTTAGCATTCGATTCGACGCTAGTCCCTACAGTTCAGTTCTAAGACGAACTCCTTAAAGACAACTACATTATATCGACAGAACAGAATCGTACTAGGTAGGGCGATATCCCCTGATTATGCACCTAGTTGCTAGGTTCCGAAGGGATTTACTAATAAGTTCGTAGTAACCCCCTATCTACCTACTTTATAGATGTCAACTTTACCTAGTAGAACATTATCCTGCTGTTTAGAGGCAGGCTTAGTGCACGCAGCAACAGAAATAGGACGAGCTTCGAGTATAAGTGCGAGGTATTCCTTATGTACGACGCGGATAGGACGTTTATCTGCACGTTCTTCCTAGACCCCGAAGAGTCCTAAGGCACGTAGCTCGTAGGCCTAAAGAAAATGCAGACCGTCGCCGGCTATATAGCCTAGTTCGAGACAGAGAAGCACCTGTATAGCCTGTACCCTGTGTTCGACGACCCTAGGCTTTTACCTGTTACATCTAATAGCAGTTTCAATGTAGCTGCTGTCCTTTAGATCGGCCTTATTATCTATAGGAAAATAGGGAAAACCGCGGAACAATTTAACAGGCTATAGAATTAGGGTATCGGACAAGGTTCTCTAGGTTATAGTCGAGGGGAACGGCAATTTTTAGCGACAGGTCACAAAAGCAGGAGGGTGATGTGACCCTACGTCTTATATAGACATAAGCGCGGCGAGGCCGATTAGATTTTTGTAATACCCCTTACACAACAGGGTAACTAGCTCTATTAGATATCGAGACAACCTAGATCGGGTTGTACGTTATAAGGGCAGGTAGCCTAGATAGCTAGGCTCCGTAGCACAAATACCGTATATACGGCAACTAATAGTGTTTTAATAAACATACCTACGAATGTAATATAATTCTTGTGTGTTACCTCTAAAAGTACGACCACGCTCGAGTCGCTACAACTTTAGACGACCGGCGAAAGTTCTAGATGATCCGAAGGTAGTCGTCTTTATCGCATAAACTTCGTAATTATCGAGCCCGTAGCTGTAGACAGCATATAAGTCTTAAACGATGTACAGTAGAATAAGAATAACGTAGAAAGAAGGACCGCGCTCGGAAAGCTAGAACTTTAGACAACTAGCGAAAGTTTTCAGATTTGCGCAGAAGACTAACTATCACATTTATCTTATAATACTTAAGCATAGAGAGACAACGGTCATTTAGGTATGCTTGCAGAGTAGTGTTCTCCGGCTTTTAGGTAGCTCCCTCGGAATATATTCTAGCTCGCTAAGTACAAACAGGCATTTCTAAAACTCGGATTCTAATCTTTAGCTGACTAGCGAAGTTGCGACGAGTTACAAGCAAGGGTCTAATATTAAGGTTTAGGCAGCTATCGGAGAGTTTCTACGAGATTCTACGTATCGAGCTTACTTTCACTTCACTTTGTAGACGGTTTTTGTATAGGCGCCTATAGTAAATAGGGGTAAGAAGTGAAATAGACGTAAAGATTAGCACGTAGATTGCGGCGAGCCTTTCCGCATTCGGCTAGCAAGCCCTAATAAGGTTAAGGCGCTTTGTGCATAAGGTTTGCCCCGAAGTAAAGTTCTCGACTTCTATTAAACATGTATGTTCCTACGTCTGCTACGTAAATTAGGTGCGTAGTTTAGGAAACATTCTGCAACATAGAATCTTCGCTAGTTAGTTAAACATTCTTACATTCACTTAACCTTAACTACTTAATAGTAGGTTTCACTCGGCCCGCTACAGGACGTGCGCACAGAGCATACTATAAATCTATCTATCTCCTACTATCTGTTACCTTATAACTACTACCTTTTTCGTTATTACTACCTTCTTTATCACGACTACGTCTTCTTAGCTTTGCTAGTTAGCCAAACTTTCTCTTTTTTCAATTCCTAAATTCTAGCACTTGTCCTTTCCTAGCACACCCTTCGTCCCGTCCCTGTCGACTTTCCTATAGTCCCTAGGGGTATAGATCGAAAATCACTTTACAATAGCAGATTCTTCTGCATCCATCTTAGAGGAGACTCATAAGCGGAAACGCAGTAAGGCTCTAGAGACACTAAGCGATCCCGCTTACAACCCTACTACTACTAAGGAATCGAACCCTACTGCCGAACCTAAGAAAGCGGGTTCAGTCGCTGGTTCCGAACAGGCTGCTAAGGTCACTACACTAAAGAAGACCGCTAAGGCATCTAAGCCGGTCAAAACCCCTAAGGTTCCTAAAGGAAAGGGTGCTCTTATATAGCTCCCTACTAGCATCGAGAACTTAAACTTAACTAATAAGAAGAGATTTAAGAAAGCCCTCCCTAGTCTCGAAGCCTATCGAGAAGCGACGATTAAGGACCTTAAGTTAAAAGGCAAATTCAAGCTCGCCGTAAGTACTATATTAGGACCTAAGATCGTTAACATTTCTATTAGCGATTTAAAGCTAGTACAGGCTGCTAGCTACCTAAACTTATACAGCACATACAAACTGTAGCAGTTCGCCTAGGAGAATGTCGCTGTTAGAGACATTCTAGCTAACTACGAAAAATTGCGCGAAGTGAGTAAATCTAACTAGCCGAAAGCTAAAACTTTGGCTAGCTAGCCAAAGTTTTTCGTTTTCAAACTCGAAGACTAACTACAATAATAGAACCACTTTAGCACTACTAGGAAAAGCTATACCTTCGTTTTTAAGGAGCTTTGTGCCTATCTGTTGTTAGGAGTCATTTTTGCAGATCTAGTGCTAGACGACACTATAGAAGTCAACACTTCTAAGGGACCTTTTAAGTTGAAGAGTATAAAGATTTCTATTATGTACCTCTATTTTATGCGGACAGCGAGAGCGCTGTTAGACCTACGAGAAAGCGACGAGGTGGCACATAGAGTGTTTTCTAGTGCTCCTAGTGCTAACAACTTTATGTATCTTTCCACTTTCGACTCTGAGGATTTGTATAGAGTGCTAGTCCTTATTACATACTACTATACGAAGGATCGGAAACAAGCGGCCTCGGACAGCAATACAAAGCACGGACAGAACGCCTTACCTGTGTTACTGATTTTCAGTAATAGCGATTCCGTCTACATCAACACTAATAAGTAGACTAGATTAGTTAAGCTTACGATGTAGCAACTAGAAAGTGGAATTACTAACGAATCAACTTAGGCCTAGTACTAGGCTGCTAATAAGGATAAGACCTAGGACGTCAACAGCGAGGATAAAGCCGAGGCCGATAAGTCGCTTCGTCACGCTAAGGTGAATGTAAGCAGCTCTAACGTTGCTAGCTTAGATAATACGGCGCGTTTAGCGCTCGTCCGTACCTTAGCTAGTAGGGTTACCTACAAGTTTCGGGATCGCGATCGGATCAACACCATGTTTCTCCCTAGCAATTAAGACTAGTTCTAAATGTAATTCGTCGCCGAATCCGTAGAGGAAGCCGGTCTCGATAAAACTAGCATTGTTAAAACTGACTTAGACCGGAAACAGTTTAAGACTCTTATAGCAGCTACGAATAAACACAGCGCTACCCTCCCCTCGTAGACAGAGGCTGTGAAAGTATTAGACCTTAAAGTCGTCGAGCTCGGAGTCAATAATAAAGGCAAACTAAACATTAACAAGACTACTAGTGTAGACTTCTAGGTTTTCTTCTATAGGTTAAAATTGATCCTGTATTAGCCCTAAGCCGCCGCCTTTGCTACTCGTATGCTCGATACCCTGCTCTAAGCGTACATAATTGTAGATGCTGTCAGCCTAGGAAAGACTATAAACTGCTATGTCGCTATTATAGATCAGGCCGTAAAGACTAAGAAGGCTAGGCTCGCTTAGAAAGGTAAGTAGAAATATCTTAGAATCTTTCGCTAGTCGGCCAAAGATTTGACGTTTCGTAAACTGACAATATTTGTAGCCTAGCATCAGAAGATTATCCTTCCTTACCTACTGTTAAACAGCGAAGGTAACGTTATAGAACCTTCCCCCGCAGAGTTAATAGAAATCATCGAGAAGAACGGGCTTAACGAGTTTATCGACTTACTCGGACCGCAACCTGTGCATCGTCCTGTTCTCGTAGTAGTCCTACTCTCGGCGATCAATGCTTAGGTCTCCGATATACAGAACAGGTTCAAGGACAAGAGCTCTAGCCGTTACATCAATCTCTACTAGTTCACACCCGACACTAGCCGGGTCACTATGTTATAGCGCGATGTCTCTATCGCCTATAGTGCAGTTAGCCTTAAACATTTTTACGACTCCCTTAACCGCGAAGACGAGCAGACCTCGAACACTATTATTCTAGCTACGTATCGGACCCTTTCGCAGAAACTGCTCGACTAGAACGTTATAGTACGTTAGACAGCTAGAAACCGTACGAGTAGTAGGACAGTCGAAATTAACTCCGATAACGAGGATAAGGGCGTGTAAGGCGAGAATCCGAACAAGATCGCCTTAGAAGATTTAGAGCTTTACCTAGAGGTTCGCAGGACAGCTAGGCTTAACATCCGTCCCGATACCTTTAGTATCTGCATTATAGACGAGGCACATCGCGTGAAGAGTCGGAAAAGTCTCTAGGCTATTATATTGTACCTCCTAGATGCTAAATACATTATAATAACAGCGACACCTACTACGAACAATATCGGATGCTTAGAAGGGATCCTAGACTTTTTCTAGAAAGGCATCTCGAAATTCTTCTCTAAGGCGTAGGTAGACCTTAACCCTTAGCCTAATCTTATAGGATACGGGAACCTCGTAAAGGAACTAGTAACTAGGTATAACGGATCTCTTCTTAAGGTCGAGGACATAGATGTCTTTAAGCGCTTCACTTTATGCTTTAACCCTACTTAGTTCTACTTTTAGAGTCGTAAGGATAGCGGCACACTTTCGATCGCGACCGGGGCCTAGTTGCTCCTAATTATATACCGCCTTATCGTATGTCGTCGCGTAATAGGTCAAAAACTGGACGTTAATAGGCGGATTATAGATCTCGGTAGTACTATACTTTACTACAACATCGTCACGATCGAGGCGAAATTCGGCCCTTTTACCTAGCGTATATACATAGGAGTTTACTAGGCCTGTATCCTAGATGTTAGAGAGGACGACAAGGATAACAACGTCGCTAAAGACCACGACGACAATCCTCGAAACTCGCGTAATCGACGCCTATAGTATGCTGCACTACATCCCCGACTAGATCTTCTGTCGCTACGCACGTCGAAGTGGGTAGGGTATTTTTTAGGGTTAGGGTTAGGGTTAGGGTTAGGGTTAGGGTTAGGGTTAGGGTTAGGGTTAGGGTTAGGGTTAGGGTTAGGGTTAGGGTT